>JAKWIY010003056.1:7157620-7582620 GCA_027704805.1 Solanum corneliomulleri
ATGAGAATATCATTGGAATTTTTTTTATCATTTTTTAATTTATCAAAATAAACAAATAAATAAAAACATCTAAAAAAAATATAAACAAGTAAACAGAGATAGCAAAAATAATTAAAGATGCATCGAGTGACTAAATCAATATAATGTAACTGGGGTTGTGTGCGTTTTTCATTTCCAACACATTCAACTTGCCAAGTTGCTATACTTTTTTCCTTTCATAAAAAATAGATAAATATTATTAGTATTTTTTTGGTTCGGTATTATTTTGTTATAGTTTTATTTTTAAAGTTAAATTTAAATTTTTTTACTGATATTTTAAAATATATATATTTTTTATTATATTAATATGTAAAAATTGTAATTTTTATTATTTTTTATATAGTTTTAGAATATCTAAATTTTTTTTAAAATATCGAATTAATATGATCTTATTTACCATCGAAAATTAATCAAATTGACTTTTAATAAGCACGATATAACAATCAATTTCGAACGAAATGATTAAACATCATTAGCCTCTTACTTTATGGACGTATTTAATTGATGTTTATTACTCCATAGTTATTATTTATATGTCATTATTTTCAATTCTTTTAAGGAATTAGGTAATTTTATTTTATTTAATCTTTGATTTAAGTCAAATTTTCAAGAAATGAATATAAATTAAAGGTAATTCATTTTTATTAATTAATTGATCAATAAACATAAATTAATCATATAATTTTTTAAGTTTGATTAAATTCATATTTTCAAGACTAATAACTCTCGAGGATAATAAGAAAAGGAAATTTTTTTAGCCAGAATTTAATCAAAATAATAAAATAGAATATTTCAAACTATGTTATTTTACCCTTTTAATTAAAAATAGAAAAAAAAATCAGTCTATTTTTTAAAAAAAGGATATTATAAATTTTTTAAATTTCTGATTAATTTTGGATAAATTTTTTTAATCCATTTAGCATTATCCCTAGAAAAATAGTACTTTATTTCTTTATTAAATTTGTAAAATGACAAATACGAAGGAACAATCATTTATTTTTAATAAGGATAACATGTAAATAAGAATTCATTTCATCTTAATTAAGAAGGTTATTAATTTAGTGGATGTTTAATATGAACAAGAAATTAAATTCATTTTTTGTGGAAGTTTAATAAGTATGAACAATAATTCTTCTTTTTGTGGAAGTTTAATTAGTATGAACAAGAATACATTTTTTATGGAAGTTTAATCAGTATGAACAAGAATACATTTTATCACGAGCTATGGGTTATATTTTGTAACTGTCTACCAAAGAAATTAAAATAAAATATAAATGTCATATATTTTTTGGCTTATTTTCTAGCTTTTACACTATAAAGATAGTGAGAGAACTATAACATTTTAGGTGGAGAATTTTAGATAACAATATCTTATAATTAGTAGCAAAGTCAGGATTTTCAAAAAAATATTTAAAAATAACAAAACAAAAAAAAAATAATTAAAAAATAAAATTGATGAAAATCAAATTCTCAAACACTATCTCATTCTAAGCATCTGAAACCATTGAATTATATTAGCTTTATTATATTAAAAATATCATATTATTTAATTATTTCGTATATCTACTTTAGTATTTATCTTTTATTTGAAGGTACCTACTTAATCCGTACAAGGCATTTGTAGCCACTTTATTTATATGCTCAACTTTTCAATTGTAGAATGTTAGTTTTGGATTGAGACAAAATGAATATTGCAGAACCATACCTTAAAGTTAGTTGGTGCAGTACACCTATTTCTATTTTTCATTTTCAACCATGCAATAACCTATTCTTTCTTTTATTCCCCCTATTTTTGGTATATCTAAGGTTACTTTTTTAAGTATATATGAAGGTTTTCATATTAACATTAAAATAAAAAAGTTATCTCAATAAATTGAAATATCTCATTATATATATGGAATAACTTATATTATTCCTTTACTGTAATATAAATAAGGGAAAATTACATAAATATAATATAATAAAAAAATATTTATCATTTATAGCAATAATATTTTCTTTTCACTTGATCATTTTTAATTTATTTATAATACAAGTTTAATATATATTACAGAGATAAATTTATTATTCACTTATAATACAATGTGACAATTTTTTACCAGACAAACATAATATATTTCAAAAACAATTATTAATCAAATATATTGCATATATAATTTACTTTTAATACATATTACAAATTTATCACAGTATTGTTATAAATGATAATAAACAAAAAATATATCTAAAATCAATAATTATTTTTAAAAATGTATTTATTCATATAATTTTTCCTATAAATAATAGATTCAAATTAACTAATACTTCTAATTAAATATAAAATAAAATATTATATTATATCTCAATATTATTAATTCTTATTCCTCCCACCAAATTACTCTTGAGGATTGTATATTCGGGTGGGGATATATATTTGCAAGTATAAATTTTAAGATTGTTTGGTAGTTGATTGGAGTTATAATAATAATAATAATAATAATAATAATAATAATAATAATAATAATAATAATAATGAATAAATAATAATAATAATAATAATAATAATAATATAATAATAATAATAATAATGTCTATGAGAGAATTTGTACACTCTATATTATTTTATATATATATTAGTTACGTAGAAATAATAATTCAGTTAAGTTTTAATAATTCCATCTTTGATCATGCATAAAATAATATAAAGATTCTATCGTAATTTATAGATGTATTAAAATTTCTAAACAATTCTAAATTATCAATCAAAAGTCATATTAATATTATACGTAAATAATTTATTTTCTGTCTATCCATCAACGATATATAAATAATTTTTTTTAATCAAAATACTCAAATACCCGTCAAGGCAACAAGATCTTCAATCGAAGACCCAATGGCGGTGTAATAAAAGATTCCGAAAGCAAATGGGTAGCAATTAAATTCCTTAATTTGATAATCAGTAGACATTTGTGTGTTAATTAAGTAAAACCTAATTCCTAATTAACAACGTATTGTCGGCAAAAATATCTGATTTATTGACTTGTTAAAGGTGACAATAAACTTGTTTGTCTATATACATAGTAACATCTGACAAATTCAGGAATATAAAAAGAAGAATTAATATTTAATTAATCCTAATTAGTAGTATTCGACAATAACAAAGGTTTTAAGTAAAAGACAAAAGCTAAAGATGATTACTAAAAGAGAAAAGAGAGTTTGAAAAGGCCAACGAATTAATTTGTGGTTTATGAAATGTTAATAATTTGTCTTTATGTTCTTGATTTCTAGTTTATAAGGTATAATTAGGATTATATAAACGAAGATAATCACTCATTTTCACGTGATTAGTCACATGATTAAGAGTTGACTTTATCTCGATTACTGCAACATAATTTGTCACCTTTTTACATTAACATTATCTATTAATTATCCAAATTCTTCTTTCTTTTCTTACCATTTTTTAACATTCCAAATTCACCTACTTTATTAGAGCCACCCTAGCTCTAACGTTGAAACAAGTTTAGTCTTACTCACTCATATCAAATCACCTATAAAATAGAACTACTACAACATTTTTTATTTATATATAAATGTCAATAAAAGGTAATATGTTATATTAAAACTCATGTAAAAACACCTTACACTATTGTATAATAAGTTTGTGTTAAATCCAAGTTGATAAAAGACTAATTCTTGGGGCTCGTTTGATAGCTATAAGAATACTATGAAATGAAATATAGTAATAATGGTGAAATTAATAATATTGAGATTATTTTTTATCCATCGTTTGATTTGTCGTATTAAATGAGTAGAGTATACAATTAGCATATTAATAAACAACAATACTAAAAAGATATATTATAATATGAATAACATCTCGTATTGTTGATCGTATAATTCACTATATATAATAATAGTACTGAATATGACGTGTAACTAATATAGATTGAAAATACTAGCAAATAAATATTATATATATGGATTATTTTCGTTAATATCCCATAAAACACTACCTACATAACTCACTACATATATAGATTAACAAATAACAAGATAATATCCATGGTTACTCATCTCACGATTAAAAAAATATTAAAAGACAATAATAATTAGCATTCGATCTTTTAAAGCAAGAGTAAAGTATTAATCTTTAAAATAAACATTGATATAAAAATTTATAGTACGTAGATGATAAGTTAAAGTGGTCAAACATTTGATATATATAATCATATCATATAAATATGAAGATAGAACACCATTTGACTATACAAACACTTCAAAGATTTAAAAGACTTGAACATTTGCCCTAGTAAATTTCTTGACTATCTCTAAGTAGTCAAGTTGGAAAAAATGCATAAAATAACAGCACCAAATTCCAAATAAAATTTCAAACAATTATAAAAAAAAAAAAAAAAAAAAAAAAAAAAACTTGTTAGTACATAAAATCTATTTTTAAAATTCTAAATTGAGAAGAAAAAAAAAATACAAATATCAACTTCCACTTGAACTAGAAACCACAATTTGCCACTCTTTAATTTCTCCGTCGAAGCTTCCACTAAACAACTTAACACCACCGCTTTCCGCCGGCGTCGCCACCAATGACCTCACCGGTGTTCGATGTCCATCAAGTACCGTTAAACAACAGAACTGTCCCTGATTCCCACGTGTCCAAATCCTCACCGTTCGATCCGCCGATCCACTAAACAACAAATTAGAAACGTTGATCAAACACAGTATCGCCTTCGTATGACCTCTCAATGCACCAGTAACCACCATGTAATTCGCACTGTCTTCTCTTTCCCACACTAAAATCGACCGGTCACAGGCGCCGGAAAATAACACAGACTCATCGGAGCTTAACGCTAATGCATTTACCGCCGATTTATGCTTCTCCAACGTCGCAATTAACCCAATTTTACCTTTCTTCTCTGCATACGGTTTCCCCCAAACCCGAATCCGTTTATCAGCCGAACCTGTAAAAATTGTTCCGTCCTTCCCTACTACAACAGCGTTAATCGCATCATCATGAGCTTTAATCGATTCAATACACCGTAGTTTCGAACCTCCCCAGATTTTCAAACACCGATCCCACGAAACAGAGCACATCAAATTCTCATTCACAGCTAACCCAGAAACAGCATCATGATGTTCGATCCACATTTTTTTCTTATGTCTTCTCACATTTGTATAACTACTCGGAAACACAAACCGGCGTAATCGATCCTCAAGCGTCGGGAGGGTTGCGATTAGTTTATGCTGCTTATTGGGTGTCAACTTCCACACCCGGATTTTACAATCCTGATGCGCAGTGAAGATTTTACCGTCGAGGAAACTAACAGATTTTGCAGAACCAGAAGATGGGTCTTTGTTATTGAAAGTATCGATAAGTGTGAAATTTATGAGTTCGAAAACGTTGATTTCATTTGAGGAAGCTGCATATAACAGATTGTTATGCATAGCAAGGAAAGTGACATGGGCATTTCTGGGATTTAGAGAATTTACGCAACGAGCGGAGATAGCGAGGTTTAAAGTTGCAGGGGAGAGATTTTGCAGAGAAGGAACAGAAGGTAAAGTTAAAAGTGAGAGATTGCTCTGTAAACTGCTGAGAGAATTTGTTTCTTGAGAAAATAATGACGGTGAAGCAGTACTACTGGGTAAATCGGAGAAGTTACTTGCATCATCGGGAAACATCCCTTTTAGTGGCGGAATAGGGTGGTCGGCGGCGGCGTTAACGGAGGAAGAAGGTGAAATCCATGATCGGAATTTCATATTGCCGGCGGAATATACAAGAGAATATGTGTTTTGAAGTGTTGTGTGGGTTTTTTGTGTTTTAGAAAAGAGGGAAGGAATATATAAAGAGTCTTGACTTGGACTTAAGGGGAGCTGTGGTTGAGTTGTCTTTTTTTTCTTTTTCTTTTTTGCAAGTTGTCCATTTTGCCCCACATTCTTTTACAAAAAATAATAATCATGATTTAAATTTAAACAAGTTGCAAATTGTAAATTTTTATTAATAAGTTGAATTTTGTTGTTAATCTAGTCTAATTTTTAGTTCATGAATGAAACATGGTAATCATAGACATTTAAAATAAAACTTTATCAAGAAGTAGCACATATGTATATAACACGCATTATGTCAACTCAACATAATTATAATTTTTTCGTTTATAATTACGCAACAATGTTGTTTAGTTTCATTTTTGATGGAATTAGCAAAGCCAACCTAAAGATATTCATAATGTGTTTGTGAATTCAATGTCCTGAAAGACGATACTACGTAATGCCAGATATTGATATTTTTTAATGTGTTGTAAATTCAGTGTTTTAAAAGGTGAGTTGGGTGTGTAATATGAAACATTTTACTTAGCACGGAGTAAGGTATAAACATGAAGATATCAGGCATTAGACGTATTTAAGACGTATACAAAATTTTTAATATGTTATGAATTCAGTGTTTTAAAAGGTGTGAGAGACATTTTACTTAGCACGGAGGCAAGGCGTAAACATCAAGGTATGAAGGCATTGGGCGTGTTTAAAACGTACCATTGAATGCTTAAGGAATAAGTCTTACATAACTAAACCCTAAATATGTGTCTCGATTCGTCTTGCCAAGCCCTATCCCAAAACAACCTTTTGTAATATTACTTATAATTTTCTATTTGTTTTTTTTATCAAGTTAGTATAATTTTTCAAAAAATAACTCACATCATTTAGTGTATTTAGAAATTTATTGTGCATTTGTAATATTATTCAAGTATTTATAACCATTAAAGCATCTCGATTCAAATATATTTATAGCATCTAAACAACAAAATCTAAATAGTTTTTCTTATGTGTACATCTTCAACTATGAATAACGACAATAAACCAGTCTATTCCATGAACGTCATCACTCCCACCCAAGCTTGTTGTTTAGCTCTTCACATGATCCGAGCTAGCTTCTATCCATTGTCTTCATTTATGCTCATCGTGACGAACAATCGGTCTAATACTAGTTTGTTTAAGGCTAATTTCACTATTAGTCATTGTTGTTAATTAAGAAAATAACCAACCTTTGTAATTATCATCATTTTAACAATATCTATCTCGTGTATTTTTGCCTCCCCCATATTTTCTTTAAAGTGATAATATTTTGTTGGGCTTTGTGGAGGCTTGTGAGCCGGCCCGACCCATTACTGAAACCCTAGGTTAACCATTTGGTTTTCCTATAAATATGATCCTTGTATTTGTAATTCTAAAGAAGCTCAAGTGAAATAAAATCCTCCTGTTACAGTCGTGGAGTAGGGAAACCGAACCACGTTAAATTCTTGTGTGTCCCGTTTGTGGTTCCGTTTCTCTTTCTCTAGATTATTTGTGTGTGTTGTGTGTTTAATTCCCAACAATTGGTATCAGAGCGAGGTTTCAACAACACTGTAACACAAACTGTGAGAAATTGTCACCTAGGGTTCTTGTGTGAAGAACTGTGTGCAGGGAGGAGAGCCGCCGTTACCGTGTGGGTAACCTCAAGCAGCAGCCGCCACGAACCAGGCAGCCCAGATCGAAGGAGATCTGCCGCAGATCGTAGCCCAGCGAGGGAGAAAGCCGTGCAGCAGTAGCGAGGCAGAGAACGCCGCTGCCGTCCAGTGGCCGCCGCGTCGAGGAGCCTCAGATCCAGCCGCGAGCGTCCAGATCGTGAGCATCGTCCAAATCGCCGCCCGCTGTCTGTAGACGCCGTTAAGGGAATTGCCGAAGTCCTTTGAGATGGCAGAAGATGGGAAGTTCCGAATTGAGAATTTCGATGGTACAGATTTCAGTTGGTGGAAGATGCAGATTGAAGATTTGCTGGTTCAGAAAGATTTGGACGTAGTGTTGGTGTGACAAGCAAGGAAAATTGTCTGATGCAGAGTGGGCAGTTTTGGATCGAAAAGCTATGTCAGTTATCCGACTCTCGTTGACCAAGAATGTGCGTTCAACATTCTTAAGAGAAGACAGCGAAAGGCATCTTGGAAGCCTTGTCTAACATGTACGAGAAGCCATCTGCAGCAAACAAAATTTTTCTGATTAGAGAGTTGGTGAACACAAAGATGAGGAAGGCAGTTCATTTACCGAGCACATCAACTCATTGAATTCGATCTTAGCCAGACTTTTGTCAGTTGGCATTAAGTTCGATGATGAAGTTCAAGCTTTACTACTGTTATCATCATTGCCTGACAGTAGGTCCGGAACGGTTACAGCAGTTGCCAGTTCAGTGGGACCTAATGGATTCACCTTTGAGAAGATTCGTGATCTCGTTCTTGGAGAGGATGTCAGAAGAAGGAGTTCTGGAGAATCATCATGTGATATGCTAAACGTCGTCAGAGGCAGAGGAAATAACAGAGGTAGTGGGAGCAGGAACTGAAGAAGGAGTCAAGTCAAAAGGGATGGTTGAGGTGTTACATGTTGGAACTGCAAGGAGGTGGGGCATTTCAGGAATCAATGCCAGAAAGACAAACAAGTCAACATTGCAGAAGACAGCGCCAACGAGGATTTGTTTATCTGTTGCGCGGAGAGCAATGTGGATTCCTGGTCATGGATTCTGGTGCTTCTTTCACGCTACCCACAGCAGTGAAGCATTGCAGAATCTGGTTATTGGAGACTTTGGAAAGGTAAGGCTTGCAGACGATAGAGCTCTTGATGTTACGGGCATGGGTGACATGGTGCTGAAGACGCCAGTCGGTTTCTGGACCTTGAAGGATGTCAGAGTTGTTCCAAGCTTGACGAAAAGTTTGATTCTGTTAGGCAGTTGGATGAACAGGGACATCATGTGAAGTTCGGAAATGGGCAGTGGAAGGTCGTGAGGGGCAATCTTGTCATGGCTCGTGGAACAAAAGAGGATCGTTGTATATTGTCGGATTACCGTCTGAGGGAGTGACCGTCCCAGTTCAGAAGAAAAACAAAGTCCGGTTCACAGAATCTCGTGGGCAGAAGAAGGTTGCCTTTGCAAGAAAGAAACCCAGAGCCACAGGTCAGATTCAGGATGAACGAGCAAGGAAAGGTTCAGGAAGACCAGTCAGAGGCGTTTGTGGCAGTGGGAGCACCGGCCGTGCTTCAGCCAAGGCTCCTAGAAGACAGTGGGTCAAGAGAACCAGTATTCCAGCTGTTGATACGTCTCCAGAAAATTCTTGCTGAGTATGAGAGTGTTTGTTCTCAGGGAGTTCTAGGATCCGGCAGTTCGTGTCTCAAGTGGGAGCCGGTAGGACCGAGGACGAGTCAAGGGCATTTCAGCCGTGACTGATGTGTTGAAGCTTCGGGGAGCTTCAACGGGCCTTTCAGTTGACTGATGAGAAGGCGTTGTAGCAGGAGAGAGTTGAAAAAGATTACTAGACATACAAGTGTTCTAAGTGGATGACAGTTGAAATTCCTCAAGCCTCCAAGTGGGAGATTGTTGGGCTTTGTGGAGGCTTGTGAGCCGGCCCGACCCATTACTGAAACCCTAGGTTAACCATTTGGTTTTCCTATAAATATGATCCTTGTATTTGTAATTCTAAAGAAGCTCAAGTGAAATAAAATCCTCCTGTTACAGTCGTGGAGTAGGGAAACCGAACCACGTTAAATTCTTGTGTGTCCCGTTTGTGTTCCGTTTCTCTTTTCTCTAGATTATTTGTGTGTGTTGTGTGTTGTGTGTTTAATTCCCAACATATTTTTGGTTAATTTTGATAGTATACGCGTACGGACAAGCTGTATTAATTGACAATGACATATATATAAAATATATTGAACACTAAATAGAAGATATACAATTAAATATTAAAAAGAGAAAGTTTGAGTTAGTGCAAGTGGACAATTGGTGGAAGCTGCTTAGAATTGAACGTCAACAGCTTAAACGAAGATTCAAACCATTCTTCCTTTCTTATACTTTCAACTATGGAATATTTGGTGGAACCAAAAAGGAAAAGTAGAAAACAATATGTATTTGTTTCATCACTATTCCAATTTCCAATTGTCTTTATAATAAAATATACTAAATAAATGCAAGTATGATTATGCAAATTGATATATATATATATATATATATATATATATATAGATATATATATATATATATATATATATATATATACTCTGTCCACTTTTAGTCGTCATGTTTCTATTTTTGAAGTCAAACTATAAGAACTTTGACTAACATTTTAAGATGTATATCTTTTTATTATATGATATGCAAAAAATTGTAATTTATAGTACTTTTCATATAGTATTTAAATGTCTAAATTTTTTATTTAAAATATCGAATTAATGTAATCTAATTTAATTTTAAAAATTAATCAAATTAACTTTTAAAAAGCGCAATATAACAAATAAAAGTGAAAAGAAGAGTACTAGTTTGGTTGCATGTGTATTTTACATAGAATTTTTTTGTTATTGTTAAATGAAAAAATTACATAAATTAATACATTTTAAAAAATAATTACTGATTTTAGCGATACTTTTGGTTTATTACCATTTATATTAATATTTTGTCAAATCTGTAATATGTATTAAAAGTGAATTATGTATGCAATATATATGAATTATAATTATTTTTTGAAATATATCATGTTTGTTTGGTAAAAAATTGTCACATTGTATCATAAGTGTATTAAAATGTGTGATAAATGTATTATTCATCATTAAAATTTGTATTATGTGTGAATAATAAATTGTTCTTTATAATATGTATTAAACTTGTATTATAAATGAATTAAAAGTGATCAAGTGAAAAAAAATATTATTGCTATAAATTGTAAATATTTTTTTATTATAGTATATTTATGTAAGTTTCCCTTGTTAAATTTGACTCATTGGGCCGTTTTCTATTTATTGAGCTAAATAAAGTTCAGATAATTTGTTGTAAAAATTTAAGGAATCCCATAGTGTAATTCAATAATTTCATTCTGTCCCGACAAATTTAGTATTTACAAAAAATCCCTTAAATTTGTTGAGCCGTGATACTTTAGACTCTAGTGACACATGGTAAATGATACATGGTAATTTTAAATTGTTGAGAAAAAAAAGGGGAAAAACAGTACAGTTAATGTTGTTAATAAAACAGCTAAATTTACGGTAACATATCATTAATCAGCATAAAATCAGCACTTAATTGGATATTAATTTCAAATTTTGAAAAACAAAGATTATATCATCTATTTTGAAAACAATTTTTTTGAACAATCTGTTAAATTTCAAACTACAGTAATTTTATTGTTGTTACAGTGGATTTTTCAAGGTGAATACTTCGATTTTGATGAGACATTCCGGAATTTGGGTGAACGAATTGCAGTATGAAAGTTACAAAATCGACGGAATCGTTTTTGGAGATTCAATTTCGTATCTAATACATGTATCAGAAACATCGACTAAACAATATACACACTGATTCTATATGTATCATCAAGTACAGTTGATGACACATTTATTAAACTTAGTGAATGATACATTATAACAATTTTCAAAACATGTATCAGTACATCAACTAAACAACTAATACCTTACTGATACATGATATCAGTTTTCAGAAATTCATACTATATGCAAAACATGTGATACATATCTACTACATGTATTAGTGAATTGACTAAACACTGTACACACTGTTTCTATATGTATCATCAAGCACAGTTGATGACGCATTTACTAAACTTATTGAATGATACATTATAACAATTTTCAAAACTTTATGATACATATAAAATATTATGATACACAACAAATTCATGTATCAATTCACCATCTAAAATACTATACACACTTATTCAAATGTATCGGCAAGCACACTAGATTCCTTAAAATTTTTACTAATTTCAACAACAGTTTTAAGTACCATAATACTAACCCGAGACAATGTAGGCCTAACAACAATGTTTGCTGCTTCTTTTTTCTTTTTTTGTTGTATTTTGACAACCTTTGATTTTGATGTTTCGCCAGAGTCTTTGTTTGAATCCTTCTGAAGATTCATAGGATCATGCAAAGACTTTTTCCTATTTTCTTTCCAATTTTCATCGTCGGAATCATATATCCTTCTATTAATTAACGGATCCATTACTATAATGTAAAAGAACAATTAACAAAAACAAAAAAGAGAAGAAAAGACGAACTGATGATGGATTAATAATAAAAAGATGTTGGGTTAAAACGTTTACAGATTAAGAAGAAAAAGATGATGGATTAAGAATAAAAAGAAGAAACCAATAAATTCTGCTGGGTTAAGAAGAAGGAAGATGATTATGAAAAAAAGGAAGTGAAACTTGTTGGAGTAAGAAAAAAGGGAGAAGTTAAGAGTTGTCATGATTTTTGAAATTTGAAATTTTTTGAATTTTGAAATTCAAAATTTCAAAATTAGGTCTTTTATTTAAAAGGTTGAGTGTTTTAATGGAGAAAAAATAGGCATTAAAATGGGTAATTGTGTACTATAGGAGAGAGACTGTAATGTATCTATAAACTTACACTAAAATTAAAAAAAAGAGAATTATGTAATATTTAAAAAAAAGAAGGGAAAATTAGAGAATATAAAACTTATAGTTGTGTATTTAAGTTATTTTTCCTAATTTGTTTGGGTCCCAAAAAAAAAAAAAGACAAGCCCAATACAAATAACGCAATAAAAGAAAAAGAGGAAATTGCATATAATAGCAAATTATTAATTCAATTACATGCTATAAATAAAGTTTGATTTAATTGTACCCAATAGCATATTGTTGTTATTTCGCCTCTCTCCTGGTGAATCTAACTCGCCACTCTCTTTCTCTCCCTCGCCTCTCTCGTTTTTATACAAACACAAATGTATAATATATGTTTGTGTTTGTATAAAGCGAGAGAAAATTGTATATATACATATATTTTTGTTCCCCTCTCCCATATCTCGCTCGTCACTCTAATTCGCCTCTCTCAATTTATACAAACACAAATATATACATTGTTTTTGTATTTGTATAAAAGCGAGATAAAATTATATATACAAATACAAATGTATATATTTTCTTCCTATACACTTATGATTATACAAATACTATCTTCCATTGCCCAATTTTCTTTTGCCTTTCTCTCTTTCTCGCTTTATAGAAATACAAATTATACAATTGATTTTTATATATGTATACCGAAATAGAAACAAATTATACAACTGCTTTCTTTTGTATATATATATCGAAATATATATTTATGTTTGCTATGGAGCGCAATTACGCAAACTATAATTATAACATACAAATATGATTTTTATGTTTGCTATATGTGAAAGTTGCTAAAAAAAACTATTTAATTAGATATACATATTTACTAATTCTTCCTAGGGAAAATTATGCGTATAAACAAACATATAGTAGTTGATTAGTTAACATAGCAACAGTTTGCCATAATTACATTTCGCAAACTACTTTTAGCTATAATTATGTGGCTTAGCTTTTAAGTTTTGTATGATTCGCATGTTTGTATGATATAAATTATAGGGATAATGCACAAGTACCCCTTTAACCTATGCCCGAAATCTCAGAGACACACTTATACTATACTAAGGTCCTATTACCCCCCTGAACTTATTGTATAAGTAATTTTGTTTGGCCTACGTGACACTATCTTGTGGGTCCAATGCTGGTTGACTTTTTGTTTCAAGCTAGTGCTACGTAGGCCGAAAAGGGGTAGAAAATTATAGCTTTGGCCCGTAAATATGCAAACTACTATGAAGCATAATTAAATTTATCATAGTGGTTATTGCAAAAGTTTCCCTTCTTTCTATAGTTTAAAATAATTTTATATTATATCACTAATAAATAATTTCATACCAGATTTGAAGTCATAGACCTAGATACATTTATTCTTTTTATCAAACATACTAAAATAGGGACAAAGGCGAGCAAGAGAGGATGGTGGAGAGTGAGATGACATGAGAGGGAGGGAGGTGAGCAACAAAGTTAGATACATGAATACAATGTATCTAGAATAAAGTTACACCTAATTTTGATCTCATATATCCTGATACATGTATCCCATGTTCAAAATATAATAAAATTCGTAATATTGCAAACAAACATGAATCTAAGTAATTGACTTCTAAACTAGTGAATAAAATTTGTAAGTTACCCAAGAGAAAAAAGCAAATGACTATAGGAATTCAAATATTCATGTCGATGTATTTGACATCCCATAACTCTGAAGATCGTCTATACGAGGGAGAGGGTGGAGCAGGTCATCGTATTGGATGGGGTAAAAAATGAAATTTAGAATATTTTTCAAAATACTTTTTTGTCATATTACCTTAAATTTGAGAAAAACAAGTTCATTTGACAAAACACTTAAGCCAACATAGAAAAATTGAGAAATATTTTTCAGAAAATATTTTTCTTCGTACCAAACATGCCCTTAAGTAACTAATTAATTACACAATTTTAAAAGGAAAAAATGAAAGCTCAAACTTCAAACAAATGAATGGTGTGCCTCAACCGACTTGATTTGGGTAGGTTTTTATTTGGGTGAGTTACTTTAATTCAATTATTGTTCAGAATTTTGATTTTTTTTCATTAGAAAATTAATGACGTGATCGAATTATAATTGGTCACGTGTAAAAAATGGTTTTACAAAATCACTGTTAAAAGATAATGGCATGAATGAACTCTTTTTAAACGATAATGAAATAGATGAACAAAACTTTTAACGAATGACATAAATGCGCATTTTCTGAAAGTTCAATAACATATTTGTGTCTTTTTTCTTTATTGATAAGTGAGTCAATGATTTAACCAAATCATACTAACTTGTCGTTATTAAGGGTGTGTTTTGGCATGAAATAGATATTTTTAGAAAATATTTTTTATTCACGCATGTTAATTTGATTGGTGTGTATTTTTAAAAGATATCATGTATTATTATAAGTGGGAAGCTCCAAAGTAAAAAGTTGAATTACCATTTTACCCCTTCACTAAATTAAAATTTTTAATATATATATATATATATATATATATATATATATATATATATATATATTATATATATATATATATATATATATATATATATATCTTCTCATTCTCATTTCAAAATCTTGATCTTTCAAATTTCTCACATAAATTTAAAAAAAATACAAATGAGTAATTATTTCTTAAAGACAAGAAGTTAAAGTAGATTCATGTATCTTTTAAAGTTAAATTTCATCTCTATCTTTTTTTATATTTATTTTAATAATACTTGACCTTTTAATTTTTCATGTGTCTTTTCATGTTTCCGTAATTTTGTTCTATAAATTTAACTCTTCCAAGAAGAATTTTTGTTTACCATTTCTACAATTCTTGTGTCTAGGAACTCTAAAATTTATTTCACTCATTAAATTTTCTTTCTTTCATCTTCAACAGTAACACTTCTTTTTACATTCTTCATTCATATTTTAACATATAATTTTTTTTGTTTTTATTGGTTGTATATAGTTTAATCTTCTCAATGATATTTATTCTGATCAATCTTTTCACATTTGTTAAATACTCTATAAAGTGTATCATAAGGTGGGTTTGTCCAATTATTTCATTTGTCTTCTTTGGTTAGGTTTCTCCTCCAAAAAGAGTCTACTTCAGATAAATCTATTTTAATATAATTGATTTAGCTACAAATATTGACCAACACTTTTTGTATTATTACTGAGCTAGCAGTATATTCACTTCTTTTAGTATAATATCTATTTATGAAAAAATTCTGTGCAATAAAACTCAAATTCATATATAAGTTGATCTGTGAATGCCTTTGCATATTTGAACTTTGAAATGTGGACATGGACTTTGTTTGGAGCACACAGGTTCATAGTTGATTGTGTGTTTGTGTAGTTTAAAATGATATAAAATACATGTGCGTTGCACTTGTTCGAAAACTAATTTTTAAAAAAGAGTAAAGAAAATTACTCTCTTCTATAAGGGCTCTACACAGTGTAAAATTTTTAATTAATTAAATTTCAATATAGATATTAGAATCAAACAAAAAAAATGTATTAAATTTCAATATAAATATCATAATCGAATAAAAATATAGGTTTTTGAGATTAAAAAAGAAATTTCATAAGTAAATGTTACTAGTTAAAGATTACAACATATCTATACTAAAAATGTAAAGCTTCGAAGAAAAAAAGGCACTAGACTCTTTTCAATGTAGGTTGAGGCTGCTAAATTCCAATATACTAGATCAAACTTTGAATCTCACATATATTATGAAATACAGATACAAAGACACAGAGAGAGGTGAGCAAGTGAGTACGTGTATCCCAATTACATGTGAATCACGCTTTGAATACTGTATATTCTGGAGAAAATTACACCTTAAGTGACTCGTGTGTATCTGAACCGGCCGATACATGTATTCAGAAATAATTAAGCATTCTTTAAGATCAAAAAGTTTCACCTATAAGGAGAATGGCCAGATTGCAACTTCATAAGTCCATAATATGAGCCATTGTTTCCAAGGGCAAGCAGCTGAGAATGTGATCCTTGTTCCACAACCTTTCCATTTTTAATCACAGCTATGGTGTCTGCCTTCTGTATCGTTGATAATCGATGAGCTACAACTACACTTGTTCTACTCATCATCATTTTCTCCAATGCTTCTTGTACTAAGTTCTCAGATACACTGTCAAGCGCACTAGTTGCCTCGTCTAGGAGAAGTATAGTTGGATTCTTTAGTATCGCTCGTGCAAGTGCTATTCTTTGCCTTTGCCCTCCTGAGAGTTGGACTCCTCTTTCACCACAATAAGTTTCATAACCATCTTCCATAGCACTGCATTATATTACAAGATTGTAGTTTTTTAAGTATTTGTTACAAAATGTAATGGAGAGATTTATTGTTATTTGATCATACCTTATAAATTCATGGGCGTTAGCACGAATGGCAGCTTTCTTGATTTCAGACTCTGTTGCTTCTTCTTTCCCATAAATGATATTTTCGCGTATGGATCCTGCAAATAGGGTAGGTTCTTGACTCACTAGAGCAATTTGTGATCTTAAGCTCTTCAAGTTGTAGCTTTTGATGTCTCTGTCATCGATTAGAACTTGTCCCTTTATTGGATCATAGAATCTTTCTATCAAGCCAATGATTGTAGATTTTCCAGAACCACTTTGCCCGACAAGTGCTACTGTTTTTCCTGATTCAATCTTCAGATTCATTCCTTGGAAGATTGCTTGATCAGGCCTCGACGGATAGTAAAAGAAGACATTCTTCAACTCTATCTTTCCTTTTAATACCTTAATGACTTTAATCCCTTCAGAGTTCTCAGGATCAATCTCAGTCTTTCGGTCTAAGATAGTGAATACAGATGCAACTGCACTGCTACCTCTTGCTAAATCAGAAGTCATACTTCCTGTATCTGCTATATTTTTTCCGGTACTCATCAAAAGGAAGAAAACTTGAAATAGGTGCTTTGAAGTTAGTAACTTTCTGTTCATTAGTCTTCCCCCATACCAATATGTTAAGGCAATGGCAGCTGTGGTTAAAAACTGAGAGCAAAACAAGCCAGCACCAGAAAGCAATGACTGTCGAATATTTTCTTTTCTCGGGCCTTTCTGAGTTTCAGCAAAGAGGTCCAACATTCGATCTTGAGAAGAGAAGGCGGTGATGGTCCTGTGATTGATCACTGCTTCACTTGCTAGCTGACTTCCTTCACTCTGTGCCTTTTGGGATCTTTCTGACATTCTTTTCATCAGAACACTTCGCGAGTAGAAGCTTGCTATGAGTAAAGGTTGTATAGATATTAGTACAATAGCAACTCTCCATGCGACTATCAATGCAAGCACAAAAGCAGTCAAAGCACTGACAGAAACCTGTAGTAGCAATGACATACGATCACCAACTAGGGATCGAACCATACGGGCTTCAGTGGAGAGTCTTGCACAAACTGCAGCACTTGTGTTCTCATCTAGATCATACCAGCCCACTTCAAATGTGAGCAAGTTTGAAAGCACCTTTTCCCTGATTCTCTTGGTCAGCTTTTCACCCATTTTAGCGAAATTATAATGTTGGAGTAGATTGGCAATGAAACTTGTCACACCTATGCTCAAAAAGACTACGCTGTAGATTTTGATCTCCGACTTTATCTTTGAAATATCATTTGATGTATATGCTGATACAACTGATCCCAAGCAAAATGCATAAAGTGGTTGAAGTACACCAAATGTAACAGCTCCTAAACATCCCAACAAAGCTATCTTCCACTCTGGTGCATTCATTTGAAGCAAACGCCACGTTGAGAGACTTGGATGAGAGAAGTTCTCCAAATACTCATCGTCACTACCATAATAAGAGCATGTATGAATGGTGGGAGCATAACTGACACTTATTGCTGGAGTAAAAGAAGAGGCAGGGCTATTTTGCCAACTTGACGTAGCGACATAAGGGGACCTAGGCATATTATAACCCCTTCTCATGTAGCTTCTTGTCTCGTTAGGAAGATACGGACTAGATGGGCCTTCATTGTTTGCTGTTGATTGCTGCAACTTGACCATTTTAAAGTAAACTCCACCTTCTTCATCAGTCTTACACATTAGATCATCATGAGAACCAGATTCAACAATTCTCCCCGACTCAACGACTACAATTTTATCAGCCCTGCGTATTGTACTGAGGCGATGGGCAACGATGATTGTTGTCCTTCCTTGTGAAGCCTGGTCTAGAGCCTCTTGAACAATTCTTTCTGATTGTGCATCCAGCGCGCTTGTAGCTTCATCGAGTAAAAGAATTTTCGGGTCCTTAATCAACGCCCTTGCTATAGCAATCCTTTGCTTCTGTCCTCCAGACAATTGAAAACCAAATTGTCCCACCTAAAATCCAATTCGAACTTCGTCAAACAACAAAAAGTAACAGATAGCAACATCTAAAAGAAGAAGCAAAAGATATTAGCTTACATGAGTATCATATCCATCTGGTAAAGAGGCTACAAATTCATGTGCATTTGCAGCTTTAGCAGCTTCGACAACCATCTTCATCGAAGCTCCTTCTTTTCCGAAGAGTATATTTTCCTTGATGGATGTAGCAAACAGAACAGGCTCCTGATTTACAAGCCCCATCTGAGATCTCAACCATTTAAGCTGCAGTCTCTTTATTTTATGTCCATCAAGTAAGATATCACCTTTAGTTGGATCATAAAATCTTTCTAGCAATGAAATGACAGTGGACTTTCCGGAACCACTGCCTCCCACAATTGCTACTGTCTTTCCAGCTTTCACTCTAAGACTAAAATCTTGGAGGACCTGAACATCTCGTCTTGATGGATAGATGAAAGTTACTTCCTTAAACTCGATATCTCCTCTTACATATGCTAGAATTTTCCCTTTACCATCTTCAGAATCTATTTGAGGAACACGATCGATTAGTTCAAAAATTCTTGCAGCAGCAGTTGTTGCCTCAACGATGAATGAGATATTAGGAAGTGCACTCATACAAGACCTATAATCACAAACCAAGCCTTGGAAATATCAAAATTTGCTACAATCACTTGTCATGTTGAATGTAATTTTAACGTGAAACTTACCTTTCGTAATAATAAGCAAAATAAACCACTACAGCGATAAAACCTACTAAAGATACTGAACTTTATATACTAACTGTTGAATGCCTTGAATAGGACCCCTTAATTATCTGTCAATTCTGTATGTTGGGCCCAAGCCTGTTAGGGCGTAACCTAGCACTATATATAGACGTTAGGGCAAACCCTATTCTGTAATTTCTGTTCTTGCCTCTCCATAATAAAACTGCCCCCCTCTTCCCGTGGACGTAGCCAATTTATTGGTGAACCACGTAAATCTGTTGTCTTGTTTTTCGCGTTTATATTTTCTCGTATTATATCGAATTCCGCATAACAAATTGGTATCAGAGCCTCTCAGTTAATCGGTGTTCTTGGAGAATTCGAGATGTCTGCTTTGAACGTGAAAATCGACAAATTCATAGGGAGGAACAGTTTCAGTTTATGGCAGATCAAGATGCGGGCTTTGTTGAAACAACAAGGTTTCTGGGCGCCGTTGTCGAAAGACAAGAACGCCGTCGTTACTCCTGAGATGGCGATTCTGGAGGAAAAGGCGCACTCGATGATCATGCTGTGTCTCGCGGATGACGTCATCACGGAGGTCTCGGATGAAGAGACTGCTGCTGGTCTGTGGTTGAAGCTGGAGAGTTTGTACATGACAAAATCTTTAACCAACAAGCTGCTTCTGAAACAACGTCTATTCGGTTTACGAATGGCTAAAGGTACACAACTCAGGGAACATTTAGAGCAATTGAATACTTTGTTATTAGAATTACGTAATATCGATGTGAAGGTCGAGGATGAAGATGCTGCCCTGATTCTGTTAGTATCTCTCCCAATGTCGTTTGAGAATTTTGTTCAATCGTTCATTGTTGGGAAAGATACTGTGTCGTTGGAAGAAGTCAGATCGGCCCTTCATAGCAGGGAATTACGGCATAAGGCTAACGGCACAAGTACAGACATACAACCTTCCGGTCTGTTCACCAATAGCGGAAAGGGAAGGAAAAACGGCGGAAAGAAAAATAAGCCGATGTCGAAGGGTGCAAAGCCGGATGATGTTTGTAATTACTGCAAGGAGAAGGACATTGGAAATTTGATTGTCCGAAGAAGAAGAAGCAATCGGAAAAACAATCAGTTTCTGCTGCTGTTGCTGAAGGAGACACCAATTCTGAAGAAGACATTGCCCTAGTTGCGGATGAGCACACTCATCATTCAATATGTGTGGGTTCTCGATTCTGGGGCATCCTATCATATCTGTCCTAGGAGAGAGTGGTTCACGACTTATGAGCAGGTAGACGGAGGCAGCATCTCGATGGCCAACAGTTCTGTCTGCAAGGTGGTTGGGACAGGCTCGATCAAGATAAGGACACATGACGGTAGCTTCTGCACATTGAACGAGGTCAGGCACGTTCCATTGATGACGAAAAATCTGATATCTCTCAGTCTTTTGGACTGCAAGGGATTCAGCTGGTCGGGAAAAGATGGAGTCTTGCGGGTCTGGAAGGGTTCAAATCTGATTCTGAAAGGTGTCATGCGTGGTACTTTGTATTTTCTACAAGGTTCCACGGTTACAGGTTCAGCCCATGTTGCATCGTCAGAAGTTCACAAGGAGGATATGACTAAGTTATGGCACATGAGACTTGGTCATATGGGTGAAAGAGGGATGCAAATTCTGTCAAAGGAGGATCTTCTTTCTGGTCATAAGGTTAAAAGCCTAGAGTTTTGTGAACATTGTGTCTTTGGAAAACTACATCGCAACAAGTTTCCAAAGGCCATTCACAGAACAAAAGGCACACTTGATTATATCCATTCTGATTGCTGGGGTCCATGCCGTGTTGAGTCTTTGGGAGGCTGCAGATTTTTTTGTCCATTATTGATGATTACTCAAGGATGACTTGGGGTACATGATGAAGCATAAAAGTGAAGCTTTCCAGAAGTTCAAGGAGTGGAAAATTTTGATGGAAAATCAAACAGGGAAGAAGATCAAGAGGTTGCGAACTGATAATGGGCTGGAATTCTGCTGGTCTGAATTTGATCAATTCTGTAAGGATGAAGGGATTGCTCGACATCGTACAATCAGAAATACACCACAGCAGAACGGTGTAGCTGAGCGGATGAATCAAACACTTCTGGAGAGAGCAAGGTGCATGCTCTCTAATGCTGGGCTAGATAGAAGATTCTGGGCAGAAGCGGTTAGTACAGCTTGCTTCTTGATTAACCGTGGACCACATACAGGCATACAGTGCAAGACACCTATGGAGATGTGGTCAGGAAAAGCTGCTGATTATTCAAATCTGAAAGCTTTTGGTTGTACGGCTTACTATCACGTCAGTGAAGGTAAGTTAGAACCAAGAGCTAAAGGGATATTTGTGGGCTACGGAGATGGAGTGAAAGGTTTCAGAATCTGGTCTCCAGCAGAAAAGAGGGTTATTATGAGCAGGAACGTTGTCTTTGATGAAAGTTCTCTGCTTAGAACCATTATGAAGTCTACAACTACGTCAAAAACTAGGGGTCTTGATAAACAGGTGGAGTTTCAAGTCATTCAGAATGAGAGCGATTTGAAAGAACCTGAAGAGGAGGATCAACAGCAACAGACAGAAACTGATATCCCAGAATCTATGCCATCAGATATCCATCGGAGTATAGCTCAAGATCGGCCAAAGAGGGTTGGAGTTCGGCCACCTACGAGGTATGGTTTTGAGGACATGGTGGGTTATGCACTGCAGGTTGCTGAAGAGGTAGATACATCTGAGCCGTCCACTTACAAAGAAGCCATTTTAAGTCCTGATTCTGAAAAATGGTTTGCTGCTATGGGAGATGAGATGGAGTCCCTACACAAGAATCAGACATGGGATCTGGTCATACAGCCTTCGGGGAGAAAGATTATTACTTGCAAATGGGTTTTCAAGAAGAAGGAAGGGATATCACCAGCAGAAGGAGTAAAGTATAAAGCCAGGGTTGTTGCCAGAGGTTTCAACCAAAGAGAGGGAGTGGACTACAATGAGATCTTCTCACCAGTGGTCAGACATACTTCCATCCGAGTGTTACTAGCGATAGTTACACATCAGAATCTGAGCTTGAACAACTTGATGTGAAAACAGCGTTTCTACATGGAGAGTTGGAGGAAGAGATATACATGACTCAGCCGGATGGTTTCCAAGTTCCAGGGAAGGAAAATCACGTCTGCAAGTTGAAGAAGTCCTTATATGGACTTAAGCAGTCTCCAAGGCAGTGGTACAAAAGGTTTGACAGCTATATGGTGAAGTTGGGCTATACTCGGAGCTCATATGATTGTTGTGTCTACTATAATAGGCTCAAGGATGATTCATTCATCTATCTGGTGCTTTATGTAGATGATATATTGATAGCTGCAAAGAAGAAGTATGACATTCAGAAGCTGAAGGGTTTACTTAGTGCTGAGTTTGAGATGAAGGATCTGGGAGCCGCTCGGAAAATTCTAGGGATGGAGATCATTAGAGACAGAGAGAGAAGGAAACTTTCTTGTCACAGAGAAGCTACATTCAGAAGGTCTTGGCGAGGTTTGGCATGTCTTCATCTAAGCCTATTGATACCCCCAGTGCCTCCAATATCCATCTTACTGCCATGTTCGCTCCACAGTCTGAAGAAGAGAAGGAGTATATGTCACGAGTCCCTATGCCAGTGCTGTAGGAAGTTTGATGTATGCTATGGTCTGTACAAGGCCAGATTTAGCACATGCAGTCAGTGTAGTGAGCAGATTCATGGGACAACCAGGAAGAGAACATTGGCAGGCTGTAAAGAGAATTTTCCGATACCTTAAAGGTACATCTGACGTTGGTCTCATTTATGGAGGTGATACTCAGTGCTTGGTTACTGGCTATTCTGATTCTGACTATGCTGGAGATGTTGACACAAGAAGATCAATGACTGGCTATGTGTTTACCCTTGGAGGATCTGTCGTCAGTTGGAAGGCAACTTTGCAACCTACAGTGACTTTGTCTACTACGGAAGCGGAGTACATGGCCTTGACAGAGGCTGCAAAAGAAGGGATTTGGTTGAAAGGGCTGGTTAGAGATCTTGGTCTGCATCATGATCAGGCTACGGTGTATTGTGACAGTTTGAGCGCAATTTGTCTAGCCAAGGATCAAGTCCATCATGAGAGAACCAAGCATATTGACGTGAGGTATCATTTTCTGAGAAGTGAGAAGAGAATCAAGGTGAAGAAAGTAGGAACTGCTGATAATCCTGCTGATATGTTCACAAAGCCGGTTCCACAGAGCAAGTTTCAACACTGTTTGGACTTGCTCAACATCAGAAGCTGTTAATTGCCCTGCGGGGCAATTCTGAGGAAGAGGAGGTCTGGCACTATCATAGTGCGTCTGAAGAATCTGTTCGGAGAATTCAAGTCAAGGTGGAGATTTGTTGAATGTCTTGAATAGGACCCCTTAATTATCTGTCAATTCTGTATGTTGGGCCCAAGCCTGTTAGGGCGTAACCTAGCACTATATATAGACGCTAGGGCAAACCCTATTCTGTAATTTTTGTTCTTGCCTCTCCATAATAAAACTGCCCCCCTCTTCCCGTGGACGTAGCCAATTTATTGGTGAACCACGTAAATCTGTTGCCTTGTTTTTCGCGTTTATATTTTCTCGTATTATATCGAATTCCGCATAACACTAACGATAAAACCTATCCATCAAGGTTGCTGAACCTGCTATAGCGAATAAAGTTTTGAGACAACGGTTGCAAAGTACCATTAGTTAAGTGTGATGAGAAGTAATTTTATAAAATGAGACTTACAGTCCTCCAAGAACAACACAAAGAGCTGATATGAAAACGCGACCACCACTTTCTCCTCTATTAGCAACGAGTACACTCCCTGCCCATGATTGAAATGCCCACGACACATAAATCATTCCCATACTTCCTAACAACAATCCCTTAGTAAGCCCTTGTTTCACACCAAGATTCAAACTTTCCTCAAGACCAATGCTGAATCTTTTTAGTGTTTCATTTTCCCCAACATAAGAGTAAACTGTCCGAATCGATGAAATTGCTTGTTCTGCTACACTCCCTGCTACTCCATAGGCATCCTTCATCTTCATTCCCTGGATCATAAGTAGCTTCCCAAATGCTACACCAGGTATAACAAAACCAAGTGAAAATGGAACTGAAGCTAATGCTAGTCTCCATGAGAGGTAGAAAGCAAGAATAAGTCCAAAAATGAACGTTGACAGATGAGCAATACAATTAGGTATCTGCAACAAAGGAGAAAATGTCCGTTAATTTCAAGCATGCCCGATCACTCAACTTTACCTACTATAACAATGAAATCACCTGGATTAGTAGATTTTGATCGTTATAATGGATGCATTTAGTAAAGTTCAGTGATCATACGCAAAACTAATCTAAACTCAGAAACACAGAGTAAAAATACATATCTAACTTGAGAAAGAATGATATAAGACCTTCTCCGCTATAGCATCTTGTATTGAATGAGCATCAGCTGAAATTGTGGAAACAACTTGAAAACTAGTACTAGAGGAACCATCTTGTTTATCGAAGAAACTAACTTCTTGCCTAAGCACTGATTTTAAGTACTCCATCCTTATTCGACTCGTTTGTCTCTCTGCACTTCTTGTCCAACAAATTCCCCCTACATATCATTACGTAATTTAGAACACAGTATCTTAAAAAGACTAGAATCTCAAACTCATAAGGTTCAAATCCCGACTCTAATTAAAAAAGTGTGAGATACGTACCAATGCAAGCAGATATACCAACTCCAATAGCAACATAAAGCAACCTGAGTGAGTACTGTTTCAAGTACATGGAAGAATTGAATCAATACGCGAATTTTTATCTCATGAATGATTAACTAATACATAGATTCTGAGATTAAATTAAGTACCTTGTCAACAATAGAATTAGTGAAAGAATTATTATCATTAGAAGCACCTCCATAATCATCAATAAGAGAACTAAGAATAAACATATTAAGAGGAGTCATTAGGCCATCTCCAATGCATCCTAAAGTACCAAAAAACATTAGCAACTTATCAACACCATCACCATATCTAAAAAGCCCACCTTTCCTTCCCATTTTCTAAATTATAAATTATTATCACAAGCTCAAAATCACATAAATAAGAAAATTTGAACTATATCAGAATTAAAAGACAATGATATCCCTTCAAAAGTTTGTCTTTCCATGTTATATTCTCAAATCTAGTATAGGTGACTTTCTAACTGAACAATGACTTTGTTTTAATTATCCCAATTAACTTGATAATATAAATAATATTATGCCCTTATAATATTTGAGGGATAACATGACCGACACTTGTTTATCGAAAAATTATGTTGTATATATATTGACATTTCTAGACTTCTAGGTGATTTTACTTCTTCGATACCCCTTCGTCTAAATTCTGAGTCTGTCAATGTGATCCCCATTACTGATGGACAAATCTGTTTGGAAACAGAGCTCTTTTATCAGACGTGCTATTAACGTCGGCTTATCTGTCAGTCGCTGGCACATCAACATATTTTTAGTACTATATATATATATGTATAGTTCAAAAACAAAAACAAAAATAAAAATCACATATTAAAAAAGAATAGCCAATGGGTATGAGTATGGTAGAAATATATGGTATTATACTAACAGAAAAGTAAGGCAAATTAGCTGATAACACAAGTTAAATTACTATATTTGATGGAATAAAAATAATCTACGTTATGCCTATGGGTGTAATGTAATATAAGTAAAATTGCTTAGTGTTATTCTTGCCGGCTACTGATCTTGTTATATTGTTTGTCATATACTTAAAATTTGTTTAGTACTTCCAACAAATAAAATAAAATAAAATTACGCATAGTACATTATTTTAAATTTTTAATTGATCATTAAAAACCTCTTCTTCTTTTTTGTTGTATACATATGGAGTCCAGAGATAAAGTTTTACATAGATATATTGTTTTTCATGAGAATCTTCACTATGATATCAAAGAATATATGGAATGACAACTAAGTAAAAATAAAATATAAAAGCTTGCGGATTAAATGCATATATTATTATTATAGCTTGAAGACGTCAATTTTATACATCTTAATCTGAGGTATTTGATTAGTTAGTTGACACAAACAAAGTTGAAATCAAGAAATAACAAATTTCTTAGAATAACTAAAATATGCACGTTTGGGTGTCAGACCTAAAAACAGAAAACTTGATACTAAGCTAGTCTTCTAGATAAATAATAATTAACGGACTATTTTGATTTCTTGTAGTACTAGGTAGAGGTGGCCCGTGCAAGCATTGAAAGATTTTTGTTAGTAGATATATATATATATATAATTTTTTTTTCTCTCTCTCTCTTTTTTTCTCTCTCTCTCTCTCTCTCTATATATATATATATAGAGAGAGAGAGAGAGAGAATGATGGATAGATATATATTATATATATATATATATGAAATATGGTTGGCAGTTGTTTTGTTCGTTGTCATGGTTGTGTTATTTAGGTTGGATATCTACAATATTTACATAATATTTACATAATGCTGTATTTTGACTATTAGTCAGCGTCATTCAGAAAGCACCTGTGAAATAAGATGGAAAATGAATTTAGTATATAGTTATGGAGAGGAGTTAATGTTGAGTATAGTACTGGTTTGTTTAAGAATTTATCATTGATTGCAAGATTTAAGTACCTGTCAATTTCTTATAACTATGCAGCAAAGTCCATGCTATCAGCACCAAAAGTGTACGCCATCAAGACAAAATGGTGTTGCCAACCATATTGCAAAAAAGTATTACACTATAACAAAAGGAGAGTATCAAATCTTATCCAGAAAATCAGAATCAAACACCTTGATATTAGAACCCAATTTCAAAATATTTCAAAACTCCCCATCAATTCGCATTTCTATCTCTAACTCAACGTCTGAAATTTGACTCCATGTTCTAATCTACCAAACTATCAGCAATCAGCAATCAAACTGAAACATATTTCCTAATGCAACACACATCCTCTTTCTACAAATAATCTATCAAACGTAACAGATTTGATAGATTCCCTTCAGCAATAAATAGGGGTACAAGTTGTAACCACATTTGTTATATTTCCAGAAGAACTAAATTTAATCATAGCATATTATCAAAAACATATTTTCCTACATATAACATCATAAACAAATCCAAGCATTAGTTTTAAAATTAATAGGACAAACAACATTTATTGCTGCATAGCAATTTAGAGTCGTGTAGAGAGAATACCTTTTAGTCTTCTTTTATCATGATTTGCTTCAGCTTGCGTTTACTGATTTCTGGAGTTGTTGGTGCGTTGATGGGCAGTGACAGATTGCTAGCTATATCTTTCTCGGTGATTGACATGATAAACAGTTTTGCTGAAGATGCATATTTAATCCCAATTACCAGCCATGAAGAAAGATTGAATATCAACGAAATCGACGAGAACACAAAAGAATGGATTTGTAAAGTTCAAGTGGTAGATAAAGGTCATCCCCGAACCACCAGGGAGGGAAACAAGAAATATCAATTGATGATATTACAGGATGAAAAGGTATTTGTCACTAAACTAATAAATACTCATCTACTTTCATAAAATAGTTTGTAGCAAAATAAATATACTGCATACCATTTTTACTTTGCTTCTTAATGGTTGTAATCTGTCTTCACTCATTAATCTCCAATTCAATGCTCTTCTACTTAGTTGAAATATTGTTCCTTGTGAGTTTTACTGACAAGCACTTGTTGTCACTATAAATCTACATTTTACGTTTCTTTTGTTGTAGAAAAGTCACACATTGGGTTAAATATAATTGATTTTGTTTGTAAAACTTAGGTAAACTTGAATTCTGAAGTTCCTTTTTAAATAAATTTAGCTATTGATTGATTTGATTTTACGTTGAAGTTCTGTTCTACTGCTTGTCAGTTTTCATATTAAGCACTTCTTATCACTCTAAACCCACATTTTAATTCTCTTTTTTTTTTGTAGACATAATTTGTGTTATAGAGAAGTTCATTATTGTTTAGGTTCGATGCTATTGATTTTCTTTGCAAAATATAGAAAAAAATTGAATTGAAACCTCAGCGGATACCACTGCATTTAACATATCGAATTGTTTTTGTAAGCGAAATCACATACAAATTTTTAGGAACGACAGTGTGAAGATTATAGAATAAATGAAATATTATTATACAGATAATGAAGAAGGATAAAGAATGTCTTCCTCAACTGCTTTCGGAGACTTTGATAAAGAATGTCTTCCTCAACTGATTTTGTAAACGCACAAAAAAACCTGATAAATATGTGAACTGATATTTGAGAATTAATTTTTCCGCTAAAAGTGTTGCTTAATGTTGTTGCTGTCATGTTCCTTAAATAATTATCTACAAAATCAGTACTTACATATTTTACTGTAGCCTTCATTCTGTTGATTAAACCATCATGTCCATGGCAAAAGCTCCCCTCATACTCATATCCTTTAAATTTTATATTCCCCATAAAAAGTAACTTTTCCCAACAATTCAAACCACTTTTGAATTTTTATACCAACTATATGTTATTTCACTTACCTAATATTATTCTAATTTCATTAAATTTCTCATAGGAAACTCAAATACAAGTTATCATGCACGGTACAGATGTCGCACATTATGCAAATGAGTTTGTTCCTTTCCAAACATATTTGCTATCGGGGGCATTTGTCTCCGAGTCGATCAAGGCGTATGAAATTCCTCTTCATCAATTCAGCTGGACAATTGATAAGGGCACAACTGTTGAACCAATAGATAAAGTCATACCCCCTGAACCACCATTGCTGCCACCAATGCTGCTAAAAACTACATCATTTGACAGTTTCGATTATCAAGCTATAGGCTTTGAATTCGGTACTTCTCAAAATATATTTACAGTATACTTACTAGACATATAACTCATTTTTCATAACTATACCACTTACTAATAACTCTTTAATTCTTGCAAGACATTCTTGCCCTTGTGATAAATGGTAGTCCTCTATCATATGCCTCAAACGGGAACAGAATTCAAGAATTTATCATCATCGACTATGAGTAAGTACAATGTTACTTTTCATCTTATATCATTCTGTTTTCTATGTGCTTGTATCAAATAACTCGATTTATTAATAAATAGTGATGTCATCTTCGTTTTCGTCAAAGTTGAAGGTCCAAATTTTATCTAGGTACTTATTCTTGGTAGTATGATGCAGGTTTTTAGACCCTATTATATTAGGAAGATATCCCAAAGAAATGGTTTAAATTCTGGGATCTAATCTGCCAGACTTCTCAAAGAATGATTTGAGCAAGTTGAGTTATGGCTTGGATTTTATTGGCATCAATTACTATACGGCTAAATATATCAAAGCTTGCTTATATTCTGCCTGTGAACATGGAAAAACTTGGTCATAGGGTTCCTATTTAGCTACAGCAGAAAAAGATTCATAGAGTGAACTATTTGCATAGCTGCTTAAATTCACTGGCAAATGCAATCAGGGAAGGTGCAGACGTGAGGGGGTACTTTGTTTGGTCCCTTTTTGACAACTTTGAGTGGCTACACGGATATAAGCTAAGATTTGGACTTCACTATGTCAACTATACTAATCTCCAGAGAACCCCAAAATTATCAGCTACCTGGTATAAACAACTCATGTATAACTTTCACATACAGCTTGAAACACATACTGCCCAGAACTAGTGGAAGAAGATGATGCAAAAGCAGAAGCTTGTAAGCAGCCTCATCCCTGCCTTCATATTACAAGAGTTAAGCTCAAACTTAACCTTGTATTCTCTCTCTGCCTTCATAGTGTATGAATGTTTAACTATGGTCCACATCATTAGACAGTAGACAGTGGGGGTCAAAGGAATTTGGAAACAATTAGATCATAATAATTACTTGTCAGGAACTTCTAAGTTTATCAACCACACTGTACAAACTCTTTCAAGTCGCTTCCTATAAACAGAAAAATACTCGAATGTAATAGACCGTCTAAACTACCTCACAAAGGACTCGTGCATAGCATAATCTGTCAATATAGTTCTGCTTTTATCATCTTTTGTTAGTTTGTTGTGCTGAATTATTATGCGTGTATAATTTTTTTTGGCCTATCAAACCATAATTAAATAAGATATAAATTATCTATAACCTGTAACAATATTTTACATCAATAACATGTTAGCAGTTGCAAAACAAATGAAGTAGCTCAAGCCTTAAGGAAACTAAACTATGATACGTAAGGTTGCAGCACCTGAATATTTTATCATATTGGTTACTCAAAAAATGGAAAAAGAAAACTTCGGCATCAGTTTAGGTGTGTGTAGTGTTTGAAGTGAGACACTAAAACAGAATGAGACACTTGCTAAAAGTATGTATTAGATTGTGATAATACTATCATTACTTGATTTACGAAATTCCTGTCAATCAAAAGATCAAGAAATGTCTAATCCACATTGCAAAAGTAAGCAATTTATTGGAAAAATATATTGAACTTCCCATGTAGACAGGAACATACTTCTGGTCACAAATTTCAATTCATTTAACTTCAGATATAACTATGAGAGGTATATTTACTAAAGAGTATAAGATCCTAATTTCACTTATACCGAACCAAAGACATGTTATCTTATTATTTGGCTTCAAAACATAAGAGTAAAGATGGGTTCTTATTAATCTAATGATGAGTTGGATTTATTGAGTAGATGTAGTGTTTTGAGAAAATGAAAACAACTTTTCATCCATCTTCCAATCAAAGATAAAAAGGGTTGTCGAATTTTCTTGTTGTTATTTGATATTTTCTCTATTTGTTATTTATTGTGCATGGCTTGAACTTGTTTTATATATTTTTCTTCTTCTGTTACTAAGACAATTGTACACCTGAGGAAAGCATCCAAGAGTAAAATAACGCTCACTTATCCAATCCATCTAAGTTTGAACAGACTAATTAATGCATGCATTTTACTTATCAAAATCATACAAGTAGTAGTAAAAACACTTTATTTGTGGAAAAGTTATCTTGTGATTCTATGATCTGCAACCAAACACGAGATAAACTCATCCTAAAATTAATCAAAGTCTCACACGGGATAAACTTATCTTTAGATATTTACATACGTGAAAACTATGAAAGTTTAGCAATTGATATTAGGAATATAGATTTTGAATTCATGACTTCCAAAATATAGCTAAATTAGTGCTAAAAATTTTAAAATTTTAACGTACCAAATTTAATTCAAGGACGTTATGGTTATGCAGTTATTGATCTTACTGATATGATTTTCATACCTTGGTGTGAGTTGTGTTGGTCGATGGCAAGTTGTACAATAGAATGTTCTCTGTGTCCAAATCCATGGAATACTTGCCCCTGTGCATACAGATGAAATGGTATTCATTTCATAAAGAGATTTAAGATGTAGATGATGCATATACCAAAGATTGTTGTTGGATGTTGACAATAGGCACTATGTGTTCTTCAAATGGCACAAACAAAAGAGAGCCTGTAGCTGTGGTGCTTTTTGTTGTGTATGTGTTGAGAACCGGTTTTATTTCATCAGACATGTATGTAAAAAATATTAAAGATGTGAAAACATTTATTTATTTATGGAGAGGTGTATTTTGATTACCATGTCTTTAATGCGATAGCTTGTGGGTATGGAGGATCAATCTGGATTGTTGTACCAAATCTATTTGAAAGGCCTGCATATTGTTTAATAGTTGGTGTTAATTCGATTAATATGTGTTATAAGAGATATTTTTAATATGTTTGATATTACCTGAAGATGATTTTGATTTGGCCACTTTTCTGGCAATGATTACGGGAAATTCTTGAAGTTCTTTCATGTGTTTGAGAAGTTTGTTTCCATATAGGCCGATGAATTCTTCCCAGAGAGTGAGTTTTGTTGGTTTCCTCCTATTTTCATTTAAAAAAGAAGAAGATAAACAGTGTTATAATAGATTATAACTTACACAGATACAAGCAAATTTGGGAATAAGTTCACGAAAGAAAGTAAAGAAAAATGTGTTACAAATTGTTGTATATACATAAATAGAATGAATATCATCAAAGTAGGATGCAACATAACTTTAGAGGATGAATTTTTGCCCGCAATTAGAATTACTCAACAGCTTTAATAATTATTTATATTCTTTTTTATTCTGGTTCGCAATTATCATGGCTCAAAAGTAACATCTTTCTGATAAACATTACATAAAAGTAAGGTCACATTGCATATGCTTTCTGCACCACTTGGGGTCCCTGAGCTTATGCATGATTCTAGTAAAAGGGAGGCCATCCCGTCAATCCTTACTTGTGAGGACCTTGAACATAAAATGTTGTCAGAGTATAGTGAAAAGAAACCTAATCTGCAGCCTACTTCGCAAGTTTATGGTACTAATCGCTTAGACACTGTAGAACAACCGGCAAATATGGACAGCAATGCATCTCAACACCTCCTCTCATTATTACAGAAGGGGACAGGTCTTACAAATATGATGGTAAGCGGGGTGGGTGGTGGAACTGGTGGTGTTTGCGAAAGGTGAAAATGGAGGAGAGACAAATAGCTAGTATATTGAATTCATATTAGATAAAAATGTTTTTAAGTAATTCATTCATCTCAAGTGATATTTACATACAGAAACTGCTAGATATTGGCACATGTTAGCAACAATTTTTTTTTACCTGAAGTTGATATCCCTTCTCTTATCGAAGGGTATTCCATTTGGTCATAAGAAGAAGAGGAATTCTGGCTAAACAAAGACGGAGTAAGCATACTTAGATTGTTCAAATAGCTAGGTGTTTCCTTTTTTTTTAGAGAGCAACCTGTAGAATTGGCTAATTCTTCCATTAAAGTGGCTGGTTAGTGTTGTCTATGGGTCTTAGCATATTATATTTGTCACTCGTGAATACCAACAATGTGAATGACATTCCTTATAAGAATGAGCTTACAAGTTAACCATTACTAGGTCGCTATAATCAGATTTGATAATATTGACAAACTTAGATCAAGTTTAATCAGTTAATCAAAAGGATAAGCAAACATTAATAACAATAGATGTGCTGCAAGTTTAAGTACACCACAATTAGGTAAATCTGATATTTCAAACTATTCAATAAAATCAAAATCAGAAGATCAACCCCATCCCCCACTCCCAATTCCACACCATCCAGTTACTGATTTGCAAAGGAAATTAGTATAATCCATGCGATAATTGGAAACTTTTTGTCAAAATGTGGTAACCAACTTATCTTTTTTTCCTTATTTATTTTTTTCTTTTCGCTTTTGGGCAACATTACGAATGAAGAAGTAGATAAAGCAGAAAACTTTGTGAAATTGAGTGAAATGTTAGATCCTTAGGTCAAGCTATATACCATGGTAAGGTTACATTCAAATAGAATTGACTAATTCTTCCATTAAAGTGGTTGGTTAGTGTTGTCTATGGGTCTTGACATATTATATTTGTCACTCTTGATCAGGTTTAATCAGTCAATGAAAAGGATGATCAAACATTAATAACAATAGATGTGCTGCAAGTTTAAGTACACAATAGTAAGATAAATATGATATTTCAAGATGTACAATAAAATCAAAATCAGATGATCAACCAAATCCTCCACTCCCAATTTCATAGCATCCAGTTAGTGATTTGCAAAGGAAATTAGAACAATTTATGCGATAATTGGAAACTTTTACGAATGAAGAAGTAGTTGAAGCAGAAAACTTTGCGAAATTGAGTGAAATTTTAGATCCTTAGATCAAGCTATATACCATGGTAAGGTAACATTCAAATATGAAATGCTTGCAATCACAGAGAAGGGGATTTTTTTAAAAAAATTTACTTTCCAAGAAAGAGGGTCAATCAGACACCTAGATCAAATTTGGACCTTCAACTTTGACGAGAACGAAGATGACATTACTATTTATTAATAAATCCAGTTATTTGACACAAGCACATAGAAAACAGAACGATATAAAATGAAAAGTAACATTGTACTTACTCATAGTCGATGATGATAAATTCTTGAATTCTGTTCCCGTTTGAGGCATATGATGGAGGACTACCATTTATCACAAGGGCAAGAATGTCTTGCAAGAATTAAAGAGTTATTAGTAAGTGGTAATAGTTATGAGAAATGAGTTATATGTCTGGTAAGAATACTGTAAATATATTTTGAGAAGTACCGAATTGAAAGCCTATATCTTGATAATCGAACTGTCAAACGATGTAGTTTTTAGCAGCGTTGGTGGCAGCAATGGTGGTTCAGGGGGTATGACTTTATCTATTGGTTTAACAATTGTGCCCTTATCAATTGTCCAGCTGAATTGATGAAGAGGAATTCCATACGTCTTGATCGACTCGGAGACAAATGCCCCCGATAGCAAATATGTTTTGAAAGGAACAAACTCATTTGCATAATGTGCGACATCTATACCGTGCAGGATAACTTGTATTTGAGTTTCCTATGAGAAATTTAATGAAATTAGAATAATATTAGGTAAGTGAAATAACATATAGTTGGTATAAAAATTCAAAAGTGGTTTGAATTGTTGGGAAAAGTTACTTTTTATGGGGAATATAAAATTTTAAGGATATGAGTATGAGGGGAGATTTTGCCATGGACATGATGGTTTAATCAACAGAATGAAGGCTACAGTAAAATATGTAAGTATTGATTTTGTAGATAATTATTTAAGGAACTTAGGAACATGACAGCAACAACATTAAGCAACACTTTTAGCGGAAAAATTAATTCTCAAATATCAGTTCACATATTTATCAGGTTTTTCTGTGCGTTTACAAAATCAGTTGAGGAAGACATTCTTTATCAAAGTCTCCGAAGCAGTTGAGGAAGACATTCTTTATCCTTCTTCATTATCTGTATAATAATATTTCATTTATTCGATAATCTTCACACTGTCGTTCCTAAAAATTTGTATGTGATTTCGCTTACAAAAACAATTCGATATGTTAAATGCAGTGGTATCCGCTGAGGTTTCAATTCAATTTTTTTCTATATTCTGCAAAGAAATCATAGCATCGAAACCTAAACAATAACAAACTTCTCTATAACACAAATTATGTCCACAAAAAAAAAGAGAATTAAAATGTGGGTTTAGAGTGATAAGAAGTGCTTAATATGAAAACTGACAAGCAGTAGAGCAGAACTTCAACGTAAAATCAAATCAATCAATAGCTAAATTTATTTAAAAAGGAACTTCAGAATTCAAGTTTACCTAAGTTCTACAAACAAAACCAATTATATTTAACCCAATCTGTAACTTTTCTACAACAAAAGAAACGTAAAATGTAGATTTACAGTGACAACAAGTGCTTGACAGTAAAACTCACAAGGAACAATATTTCAACTAAGTAGAAGAGCATTGAATTGGAGATTAATGAGCGAAGACAGATTACAACCATTAAAAAGCAAAGTAAAAATGGTAGGCAGTATATTTATTTTGCTACAAACTAATTTATGAAAGTAGATGAGTATTTATTAGTTTAGTGACAAATACCTTTTCATCCTGTAATATCATCAATTGATATTTCTTGTTTCCCTCCCTGGTTGTTCGGGGATGACCTTTATCTACCACTTGAACTTTACAAATCCATTCTTCTGTGTTCTCGTCGATTTCGTTGATATTCAATCTTTCTGTCATGGCTGGTAATTGGGATTAAATATGTAAGACAACATCATTATTAATAGAAGAACAATAGTATGAAATAGAAAAATATATGAGATCTAATAATAGAATACAATAGGTTGTTTACCATCAAAAGTGTAAGATTGTTTGACGAAAAAGCCTTTTCTATAATTTCGTCATAGACAATGTTATATGTAGATGTGTCATCGTTGTTATCAGCTATTGGTGGTCTTATCAATATCTTAACACAATTAGAACTCTTGGCTCTTGATAAAGCAACATACAATTGACCATGAGAAAAGACAGATTCACGTAAATAAATGCCAACAAAATCTAAAGTTTGGCCTTGTGCTTTATTAATTGTCATTGCAAAACACAGTCGTATTGGAAATTATATTCTTTTAAATGTTGTAGTAGAGGTAACTTTTCATCTTCTGATGTTAGTAGTGGTATTCTAGGAATGAATACATGTGTATTTTTAAAATCACCATTAGATATTATGGCGCTGATAACGTGTGATCTGAAATCATTACATATTAAGCGTATACCATTGCATAAACCTTCACAGGGATTTAGATTTCTTAGTAACATAATTGGACAATTTTTTTTAACGTTAATTTGTAAGGAGGTAAACCAACGGGATTCAAAGTATGTAATAAGTCTTCGTATTCACTTTGATCCTTTGGATCTATTGTCTCATCTGTAGCTAGATATGTTTTTTCAGTAGTTGGGAATTGAGTGATTAACATATCATTTATTTCATCAACAAAATCATTTTTTGTTGTTAGAATAGCACGAGAAGTGATGAAAGAAAGATTTGAGTAAGAGGTGTGCAAATTCGGATAAGTAACTTTAAATAAAAGATTCAATGAATCTTTTTCATTCTCGAATGGTACGATTAAAGAATGAGGAATTTGAATTTTGCCTTTATCAAAAAAAAATTCGATTCCATTACCAATTCTCATTAAGTATTCACAAAAGGCTGGATCTGTTTTTGCATGCATGTTTTCAGCAATTGTAATTTTTCAAGTTGATTCCAAATTTGAGAGCATAACAGACTTTGATTAATGAAGTCTTCTTTTTTCCACTACGAACAACAGGAAGAGTTTGCCTGAAATCCCCACTAAAAACAATAACTTTTCCGCCAAATAATATTGTTGTTTCCATTAAATCTTTCAAAAGTAAGTCAAGAGCTTCAACTACTTCTTTTTTTGCCATTGAAATCTCATCCCGTACTATAAGTTTTGCATAACGAATTAAAGATGCCAGAGAACTTTGTTTACTGATGTTACAACTGAACTTTCCTTCGATATTTATTGGAATTTTAAAACGGGAATGAGTAGTGCGACCACCTGGAAGCAGCGAAGCTGCAACACCTGAACTTGCAGTTGTCAAAGCTATCAATCCTCTATATCAAACGTTGCTAATAAAGCACCATATAAAAAGCTTTTACTAGTTCCTCCAGGCCATCTATAAAGAATGCACTGATTATTTGAAAATATTCTTTCTAAGATATATTGTAAGCGTTTTTTTTTTGGCAGTGTTTCAATTTATTTGTAGAAGCAGATCTCTTCACTCACAGTAAGATTTCTTTCATAGTAAACACTTGTAGCTTCTTTTGATAGTGCAGATGTTTTAGTTAATTAGGAATTAATTTAAATTCATTTATATCACGACCAATGGAATAAAGAATATCATTAATATGTGTTCACACCCTATAACGAATTTCCGTTGTATTAATGTTTGGAATTCTCATAAAATCCTCTGATAAGGATATTTCAAATTTTCCCATAATTCTTTTGGATTAATGGGCTACAATATATCAGTAACATAGCAAGCAAATGTCTAAAACTGTTGGCGGCATTTGATAATCTACAGCCTCAGAATACATTATTAAATTATTATCTGAAAGCAATAATCCTCTTTTTTCAGCTGCTTCTCTAAATGTTGTACATAATTTTCCATTAACCGTTAGCAAGTCTTGATATGATTTTGGTCCTCTTATGTTCATTAAAAGTAATCTAAGGTAGTATCTTTCTCCTTCAGTAGGATGACAAGTGACAACATGTCCAATAGCATTTCCACGCTTACGAATTGTCCACATTTTATCTGTTTTTGACCAGAAAAATATTCAGGAAATTCTCGATATAATAAGTTTAAATTTTTAGCTGTATCATTCATTGTGTTCCTTACAAAAAATTCAGTTAACATTGTTTTTTGAATCATTGGATTATTAATAATTTTACTAATATTATCAATACTTTTGAACGAAACAAGTTGTTGTCCATCAAGATGTAGTGTGAAGATGGTATACATTAGGAGACATTTCATTGATATAAAGGCAAATATTCACCACGCTGCTTCAGGCGCGGAAACCCATCTAGCTGATTGATATTCTTTTATCTCATCAATTTATATATTTGTATCATTAGTATGAATTGGAATGCGATTTTTATCTTGTCCTTTGCATATGTACTTATAAATGTATTTAACTACTTTGATATTGAACAAATCTCAACGTTTATATGCCAATTCTTTTTGGATAATAAAAGGAATTATAAGGGACAACCCATGAATTATTAAGAAGATGTTTTTAATCTCCTCATAGTTTCCTGTATGCGTCTTCTATAAATAGGGTATGAACTTTTTCTTTTGTCGTTTCATGAGCAAGCTCTTTTGGATACTTAAACTATAAATATCCTTTTTTCATACAAGGACTTGTTGGATTTAGTTCACCGCAAGGTCCATGAATCATGTGGTGTAACGAGTGAATATAGGTGAGGATTTACAGTAGGATTTGGGAGTTCTGCAGAAACAAATCGATCATAGGCTTCAGGTGTAAGTACTTTGAATCTTTTATCAAGTATAATTAGAAAATGAGCATGAGGAAGTCCTCGTTTCTGAAATTCTACTGTGTACATATATGCCAATACTTTACCGAATATGTGTTTCTTTAACAAATCCTTTTTTAGTTCCTCTAATTTTGCACAAAATACTCGACAAAATTAAATCGGGGTTTATTTTGTGCTTCATCACTTGCTAGTAGATTTTCTTTGATCTCTGGCCAAGAGGGGTTACATGTAATGGTTAAAAATATATCAGGTCTTCCAAAACCTGACCAATGCATTGCATCCATGTATCGTCTACGCATATCTCTTGGCCCTCCTGTAAAGCTAAGTGGGAGAAATTTGTGTTTACCTACTTGTGAAGCATCTCTTTCACCTCGTCGTAGTAGAACATCTAGCTCCTCCTAATATATCTGTTCTATATAAATCCAGATTGAAAGAAGCAAAATCTAATCGTTGAGTTTCAATTTTTATCCATTGGTCAACAGTGTATTGTTGAAACAATCTTCCTGAATGTAGAATTATATTTTCATCATCTCGCATTTGAAGTTGATAACAATAATATTCACGACAGGAGACACTATTTCTTTTACGCTTTCCTTTTTGCATAACTTCAGCTTCTTTATCAAGAAATCCATCAATTGTAGTCATATTTGTTATGCTTGGTAATTGTTCATTTTCACAATATTTTTGAGAACGGATTGTATGTATATAACAATGCGGTTTTGGTGATAGAAATTAATATTCAAATGAAAACTTCGAAGTTTATTGATACATGAACTACATATAGTGTTTTTTTCCTATCATACACTCAGTCATTTTTGATGAAGACATTTGTGGCTCTATCACAGAATGATTGCTGGAATTTGTATTTGTAGGGTATCCCATGGATTATGAAATATAGGTAGTAAACAAGAGAAGAGCTAAAATTAGATTTATGGTTATGAACCGACTACTTTGACAAATTAAACTCAAATAATTTTTTTCTTATCCTCTATCCTTACGTACAAATTACAGAGTAAATATCATATATAATTTGTGGAAGCGGATTATTTATATTGAAGTGGACAAGTCCTTTGGTGTTATTCACATAACTATAGGAAAATATTAGCAACATGCAACAAAATTGAATACTATCTACAATTATAGTCACCCCCGCACCATATTCTTTAAAAACCAAAAAAAGACTAAAGCATACTGAAACAGTAGGTTTTTACACACTAAAGATTAAAAAAATTGGTAATTCTTTCAGAAGAATTTGGACCACCCAAACAAAACCAAGGGATCCTAAGTCTCATATTATTGCTAAAGAATATCAGGTCAGAATGCCTACAGAATAGTTTGCTATTTTTCGACAGATAATTGTATTCAATGTTTCTTTCAAAGGTTTCATTATCTTCTTTTGTGCAGTAACTGAGCTGCATAAATTTGAAGCTAACATTCAGGTCTTAGGAAGCAGAGCAACTGTTTACGGGAAGGGTAAGGCAAGGTAAGTTTATAGTTCTTGCTTGATTTCCTAATGTTTAATACAAACTATATCGCGTATTGATGTTGTTATGGATTTTCTGCTAGTCCATTCCGCAGTTCTCAGGTCAATGCAAATGATTTGCGTGGGGGAATATCATTAGTTTTGGCTAGTCTGTCTGCTGAAGGAATTACTGAAATCAGTGGAACCTCTCATGCTGGTAGGGGTTATGAAAATTTGGAAATGAAACTTCAAGGTCTCAGTGCCAATGCCATAAGGACAACAACGACAACATACCCCGTGTAATCCCACCAGGTGAGGTTCGGAAAAGATAATGTGTATAACTTCTGGGTTTACTCCTGTAGGACTTACAAGTAAAGATCAAAGAGCAAGCCTGAAGAATAACTGGGGATGAATCTCAGTGAAACACTGGATTTCTTATCTCATGTCTGCTTTAACTCACATTCTGTGTCAAAGCTGATCGATCAACATCATAAAGAAGCAGCAAATAAGCGCATGATATGCTTTTGTTGCACAACAAGTCGTAAGCGTCTCAGAAGAGTTTATGAATGAATGTTAGATCAATACAGTGTATTAGCAAGAAAATAGACTCGCTCGTAAAGCAAGAATTCTGAATTTCTGATGTTTCGTAATAAAATGAATACAGGAGGACATCAAGCTCATGGAAGACATGGGTGTGAATAGCTATCGTTTCTCCATCTCATGGGCAAGAATTCTGCCCAGTACGTCACTACTCTCTTCCCTTCATTTTAAGCAAATACTTCTTATTGTCATTTCCATTGAACCATCTTTTTCTTTGTCGGTTGTAAATTTGACTCAGAGGGGACATTTGGAGATGTTAATATAGCTGGAATTGAGCACTATAATAAGCTTATTTATGCACTCTTACAGAAAGGTCAATTCGGCTTCACTTGCTAATAGTTTGATAAATCCAAAATGAAGCCAAAAGATTAATAATTTTGTGGGCTCAGAAAACTTCATTATGTGCTGTGAAATTCAGGGATCCAACCGTTGATCACATTAACACATTATGACATACCACAAGAACTTGAGGAAAGATATGGTGGTTGGCTTAGTTCACAAATACAGTAAGTAGCTGCTCCCATCTTACACTTTAAAGTTGTTGTATATGATGAACAAGTTAACTTGTGTCGTGTTTCAGGGATGATTTCAGCTATTATGCAGACATATGCTTCAAATATTTTGGGGGCAGAGTCAAATTCTGGACAACCATCAATGAGCCTAACCTTATGGCTGTTCGTGGTTATAGAGAGGGAACTTACCCTCCAGCTCGATGCTCCGGAATATTTGGGAATTGTAGTGCTGGCGATTCAGAAAGGGAGCGCTTCATTGCAGCTCACAATATGATCCTATCTCATGCAGCTGCTATCAGTATTTACCGTACCAGATATCAGGTTCTTTCGATGGCTCCCTTTCCCAATTGCCATGTCAACTCTCAACACGCATGATCTTGCAGAATTAGTCCAAATGGTTTACCCCTTTAGTGCAACACTATTTTCTGGCTTGTAAATGATATGAAGGTGAATTTTGGGGTTAGTAAAACAAGGAAAATGGTTTACATAAAAGACTAAAGCTCAAAAATTTATTCTTGGAAACTGCTTTCTCCCTCTTATCTATCAAATGGTATATTAAAAGTTCATTAGAAGACCATACAAATATCAGTAATATAGTCTATTTTATGCTGCTTTTCAGAAAAGACAAGGAGGAATGATCGGAATTTCTTTGGATACCCAATGGTTTGAACCATTTAGCAATTCCTCAGAAGACATAGCCGCAGCTGAGAGAGCTCGGTCATTCTACGTCAACTGGTAACCTTTCCTTATCAGTAGTTCAGTATTACAATCTGGTTTTTACTAAGTACCCCTATATATGCAGGTTTTTAGACCCTATTATATTAGGAAGATATCCCAAAGAAATGGTTCAAATTCTGGGATCTAATCTGCCAGACTTCTCAAAGAATGATTTGAGCAAGCTGGTTATGGCTTAGATTTCATTGGCATCAATTACTATACGGCTAAATATATCAAAGCTTGCTTATATTCTGCCTGTGAACATGGAAACACTTGGTCAGAGGGTTCCTATTTAGCTACAACAGAAAAAGACGGTGTCTACATTGGCCAACCAGTATGTTTTCTCATCTTTTAACCCACTCTAGCACTTCCCACATTGCTGAAATTTTATTTTTTTCCACTAACTTTAAATGAATCAGACTGGTGCTCCATGGATCTTTCTGTACCCACAAGGGATGAAAAAAATTGTGATGTACATGAGGGAGAGATTCAATAATACTCCAGTGGTTATCACTGAAAATGGTAAGAAGAAAAGGAATTTCACACTGTCATTTAGAAGCTAAGCAAGATGCAGTTTATCAACTAATAACTTGAACGAGATGCATTTTGATCTGTTGGGATGCTACTATTGACACAATTGGCTATGTTGCAGGCGTTGCTGAGAATGATAATCTTAATCCTTCAATAACGGACACCTTGAATGATATTCATAGAGTGAACTATTTGTATAGCTGCTTAAATTCACTGGCAAATGCAATCAGGGAAGGTGCAGACGTGAGGGGGTACTTTGTTTGGTCCCTTTTTGACAACTTTGAGTGGCTACACGGATATAAGCTAAGATTTGGACTTCACTATGTCAACTATACTAATCTCCAGAGAACCCCAAAATTATCAGCTACCAGGTATAAACAACTCATGTATAACTTTCACATACAGCTTGAAACACATACTGCCCAAAACTAGTGGAAGAAGATGATGCAAAAGCAGAAGCTTGTAAGCATCCTCATCCCTGCCTTCATATTACAAGAGTTAAGCTCAAACTTAACCTTGTATTCTCTCTCTGCCTTCATAGTGTATGAATGTTTAACTATGGTCCACATCATTAGACAGTAGACAGTGGGGGTCAAAGGAATTTGGAAACAAATTAGATCATAATAATTACTTGTCAGGAACTTCTAAGTTTATCAACCACACTGTACAAACTCTTTCAAATCGCTTCCTATAAACAGAAAAATACTCGAATGTAATAGACCGTCTAAACTACCTCACAAAGGACTCGTGCATAGCATAATCTGTCAATATAGTTCTGCTTTTATCATCTTTTGTTAGTTTATTGTGCTGAATTATTATGCGTGTATAATTTTTTAATTACTATTGATGCAAAATATTGATCGGAAAAAAATTCATACAGCAGCTCAACTAAGCAGAAACAATACACGAAAATAGCCTAAAACAGAACAAAAAAGCACAAAGTTTGAACCTTTAAACTCAAAATCAACAAAGTAACCCCAATATTAAACCAACAAAACAAATTACCAACTCACCAACTACACAGAACAAAACAGTATGAAATTAAACCCCACATCAAGTCAAATGAAGAACTCAAACCATAATAAGAAAGAGCTCATACCTTTATCGAAAAATCAGGAAAGGCCTTTAGGCTTAAAAGGGTCTCTGCAACACACAGTGCAGATTTGCGGTAAATTAAAAGTAAAAAATTAACTGCAGCACAAAGATTTAGGTAAAAGAACAAAAAAAGGGTCCTAAGAATCAGGATGAATCAATATGTCCCACCCATAGACATAACCCCTCCTATGAGGAAAAGTTTTGTAGCCCAAACACATTCTGATTAAAATACAACCAAAATTTACTGCATGTGAAAATATATGGGTTTTTCATACATGAACAGAGTGGAAGATCAAACTAACACTACATCTGACAAAAGAAAACCAAAAGTTACTGCATGTGAAAATACATAGGTTTTTCATACATAAAGAAAAGAAGACAACCAGAAATTTGAAAAAAGAATTCAAAAAACGCCTAAATGGATTAACATTATTGGGATTTTTGTAACATGGAACAAGAATCACATACCCAAATCAAATTTGGGTATCACATACCGAAATCAAATTTAGATATATCCACCCACCTAAATCAATCTGAATGAGCAACCAAAAGGATAATCCAACATCATTAACAATTCCAAATTTAAAAATAAGTGAAAATTTTACACACCCAGATCAAATTTAAAACTTGAACATTGATTGAAAGGAAGATGAAGGAAAAAGAAAGCTTAATTGAGACATGTAAAACATTACCTGGAGAAGGCTTGAGAAGGCTGAGGAGAGTGAACTTCCATGTGTAAATAGTGAATTGAAGCATTAGGAGAAAGAAGACATGCATTTTCATTTTATCAGAAGAAGACACGCTAGCTGAGAAAATGAAAAGGTAAGAAGAAGACACGTTAGTTGAGAAAATGAAAAGGCAAAATAGATTAACAAAGAAAAGACAGCTAACCATATACTTGTAAAGACCAAAATAACCCTTAAAGCAAGCATTGTAAAGCAATGACCAAAATAGCCCTTGAAGCAAGTATGTTGATTATGCCTTTTAATAGCCCTTGAAGCAAGCATGTCGATTATGCCTTTTCTAATATAGGAGTAAAGTAATAATAGATACTAACACATAATATTATATCAATTTAGAAAAAATAATCTTCATAAAATATTAGTTTTGCATAAAAATCACGAATTCACGTGCTTTATTTTTATAGCTTATAAATTTGTGTTTGCTAACAACATCTGTGTTTGCTAACAACATCGACTTTTCTATTTTTTTTATAATCTGAAATATTTTAATCAATAGTAATATGTAACAGGTTACTGAATTTGTTATATCTACACCATCTTATATTTATTGTTATATCTATATTACTTTAAAATATGAATAAATGTTGATTGAACTCTTATATTGGGAAAAAAAATTGACTATATTTGGGTTGGTTTGGTTTTAATTAAAAAAGACAATTCAAACTGAACAACCCGATATCATATATGTTATTTTACTAAAATTTATTTTATACATAAAAATATTTACTTTGATATAATTTTAAAATATTTTTTTACTATTTCTTAGTTTTATCTTCTAATATATTATTTCAAATTTAAAACTTAGAATTCGGAATGGTCCAATAAAGATTTTAGTTCATAGATTTTTATAATTATAATAAAACTTCAATCAAAATTAAATTAATATTAATGCAAAAAGAAAATCAATTTAACACTAAGAATGACAATAATATTGAATATTTATTCTTTAGTTTTACATTGGTTTAGATAATTAAAATACATAATCTAATTTTAATTTTTCTTAAATATTTAGTAATGTCGCTAATACTTATTAAACTATTTTAGCATGATTTAGTACTTTTAAATTATAGTAATTTTCATAATGACTTTACAATATTTATTTTATATGATGATTTCATTATTATTTTTAATTGAATATTTTTGTATCATCAATACTCATCTCATATTTTGTGTTGTTTTTTAAAGAAAAACCTAGATAATTTTATTTTGGTTGGACTGAAGAAATATTTGAAGCACAAGTTAATTATATGTTTGTATGCAAACTTTATCGAAAAATCCAAAAATCTGAAGAAAAAAAATTCGAGGTTTATTATTTGGTTTGATTTATAAATTTAAAAATTTGACACAATGGTTTGCTTTGGTATTTGAAAAAACTGAACCAACCCGAGGTTGAAAAACCCGAAAAAATCCGAATTTTATTAGTTTGGTCTGGTTTATAAATTTAAATTTTTATACAAATGGTTGGTTTGATATTTGAAAAACCCGAACCAACCCGGCCATGTATACCCCTACTCAGAAGATGTATGTTACGAAAATGAAGATGTTGATCAGGTGGATGTATGTACATACTAGAGAGTGGTAGACCTAGAGGTAGTCGAGAGGGTTTACCTGAACCCCCTTGGCAATAAAATACATTGTATATATATGGTATTTTAAAGTAATTTTATGTTTATATATTGAATTTGAACCTACTAAATGTAAGATTAAAGGTTGGCTCAGTAGTTGAGGAGTTCAAAACTCACCTGGAGGTTTCAAGTTCAAATCTTAGTTATCGACACTATTTTTTTTCCGAACCTCCTTAATGAAAATCCTAAATCTGATATTAATATTACTAGGAGCGATAAAATTAGGAGTACGAATACTAGGATTAGGTGTGAAAATGGTTATCAGGCAGTCAAGATGAGAAAAACGAAATTGAGATAGCTTAAATGAGGGTATAATAGAATTTTTTTTTGTCCTTTCTTGATTTGTCAAAATGGACAAGTAAATAAGGACATCTAAAAGAGAAAATATGGACAAGTAAATAATGACAGAGGGAATATTAATTATAGGTGAGTAATTTGTATCAAGCGAGAAATGGTGGAGACCTCGCTTCTTTCATTTCTTTTTTGTCTTCGATTTATACTTAGACTCTTAATATGCTTAAACGAGGGAGATGTACAATATTGTATTAATTTATTTTTAAAGATTATACAAGACATGATACAAATGTATACAATTTAATATAATTTATATTCATAGGTACACTTGATACAAAGTGAATATATAAGTCTGGAATCTAAATAAGTCGCAAAAAAAAAAGTGACAAAAATAAGTCATTATTCTTGTAAGTAACTAAAATAGGCATAATTGAAGAATTTTATTTTTTAATTTTATGCAATATTTCAAACATTTTTCGTTAGTCTCATAACATATATATTTTAATATACAACAGATTACACCTTGTAAAACGAAACTATTTCTTACACTTTATAAAGTAATATAAAGTCAAAATTTTTCTTGAACACTTTAAGAAAAGTTACTTGTATAACGTAAAGTGAGAAGAAATGCTGAATCTCAATCTATAAGAGTCCAAACTTTTTTACCCCAAGAGATTAGTCAAATATAAAAGATTTATATTTTTCCTTTAGGTAAATTAAAACTAATTACAAAAATGATATTCTGTCAAACAACATCATTTGGGTTCCACTGGCTCGCGAGCAACATTCTACGCCACACTATTTCAATTTGATTTCTTTAGCTTGTGTTTGAACATACAATATAAAATTATAATTTATAATAAATGATTAAATATGCAATTTGAAATTATAATTTGAAATTTAATTCAAATTCTTCAAAAAGCATGATCCGAGATTTCAACTTTTAAAATGTAAAATTTGATGCACATATAAATCATGACTACTCTTGAAATGTAACTTTTCTTGAAATATAAGATTTTCTTTCACCATATAAAGTGTAAGAAAAAAAACATATACTTTACAAAGTGTAAGAAATAGTTTCGTTTTACAAGGTGTAAAATATTAAAATATACACGTTCTGAGACTAACGAAAATGTTTGGAATATTGCATAAATCAAATTTTTTTCTTCCACTAAGCCTATTTTAGTTACTTACTAGAATAGTGTCTTGTTTTGGTCACTTTGATCTTTTTATGGCTTATTTACATTCCGAACTCGTGAATACACAAAGAACATATACACTTGATACAAAGTGAATACACAGGGAACATATACACTTGAAAATAGTTAATACACAATGAATATATAACTTGATACAAAGTGAATACGCAGGGAACATATACACTTGAACAAAGTGAATACACAAAGAACATATACACATGATACAAAGTGAATACACAAAGAACACATACACTTGAACAAAATGAATACACAAGGAACATGTACACTTTATACAAAGTGAATATACAAGAAACATATACACTTGAACAAAGTGAATACACAAGGAATATATGCACTTGATACAATCACTTGTATTCGTTCATACACTTGATACAACTCGTGTTCATTGACATAAATTTGTATTCATTAATACACATGATACCATTTATATTTGTTAAATACATTTGATATCTGGTGGATACGTAAGGATACATAGATTTGATATAATTACATTTGTTGATATAAGTAAATACAAGTGTATTCGTTTATACAAAACTGAGATTAATAGTATTCAATATTATGTCCTCTCTCCTCTCTTTTCCAAATCTCATTTGCCTTCCACTCTTAATTTTGTTCACCTCTCCCCATCCTTTTAATAATGGATATGAATCATAATCAGATAAATTATAATTAGGGCAACTTTCACATATAGCAAACAAAAAATTTATATTTGTATAATATAGCAAACTTTGCATAATTGCGCTCCATAGCAAACATTAAAACTGTATAATTCGCTATACATATACAAGTGTATAATTCGCTGGCCTAAATTGTATAATTCGCTGGCCTATTTCGTTGCAATTGTATAATTTGATTTTCATATAGTTGAATCGAATTAAAATATATGTATATTGCATAATTATAAGTGTATAGCAAGAAGATATATGTTTTTCTCGCTTTATACAAAAACAGAAACACAATATATACACTTCTGTTGTATAAAGCTAGAGAAAATTGTATTTCACTGCAATTGTATAATTCGCAATTGTATAATTCGTTGGCCTTTTTCTCTGCAATTTTTGAAGTAAAAATGTTTGTAAATTGTATAATTAAGTGTATAACACGAAGATATACATTTTTGCATGTGTATATACAATTTTCTCTCGCTTTATACAAAACAGAAACAGAATTATACACTTCTGTGTATAAAGCGAGAGAGGCGAGCGAGAATGGAGAGTGGCGAGCGAGATTCCTGGGAGAGAGACGCTGGCAAATTTTAGATAATGTTTGCTATGGAGCACAAGTAAATCAAACCCTAGCTATTTCATTTAATTTAGGTTATTAGTTTGCTATTTTACTATTTTCCCTTATAATTATACGTTTTTAATTAAGCTTAAATTATAATCATATTGAAAATTTCATAGAAGTGGCCCAAAGTAAAATTTTTAAAAATGTGAATGTTAAGGGTGCAAAATGCAAACAACTCCATTCCTAGATCTTAAAGCTAGAAAAGACAAAACGACGTCGGTAGTTGTATCAGCGCACACGGCAGAAAGGGCAAAAGATCAGAAGGGAAACAGAAGATTGTTGTAGTATCCTGACTCAAAAACTTAGCGAAAATGGTGAAAGTTGCGACGTTCTTTGCTATGTCTGTAGGAGCCTTCGCTTTCTGGCAAACCATGGACAAAATCCATGTCTGGATCGCTCTTCATCAGGATGAGAAGGTAAATTTTCAAACCCTAGTTTTGTTTTCCCCTTCCTTTTAGGATGAAATAGACCTCAGAATCGTAGATTGAATCTTTTCCTTTTAGGAGGAATCAGCCAGAACTCTAAATGGTTTTATGTTTTTGGATTTTGGGTTTTTTCGATCTGGATCGTGATTAGTTTCTTGAAGTTTGGATTTTTCGGACTTTCAGATTTATGGTGTTCTCCGGAAAGGAAATTATGATATTATTGTGTATAACCTGCAGACGGTAGAAAAGCTTGAATTGTTTGCTGTTTTTGAATTAACAAAAGAAAGAAACTTTGCTTTACATGTTGCTAGTTAGGGGTGTCTTTGATATGATGGGAAATGTTTCCGTAGAAAATGTTTTCTCGGAAAACAAGTGAGTTTCTGGCTTGTTTTCTAGTGTTTGGCAAGTAAGCAAGAAAATATTATGCATATATATCTTATATAGCAAGACACTATGGAGGTGAGATGTGATGGGTAGTGGGGGTTTGGGGATGGGGATGTTCAGGGGCTGGGGTAATTGGGTGGGTAAGAGGAGACAATGAACTTGGAATGTCACTTATGCAACTTGTTTACCATGCTTCAGCTAGGGAGGTCATTTTTCTCATTTTTAAGGAACTTGTTTCCTAGAGTAAATGTTTTCCAAACTTAGGACAACTGGAATACGTAATGTTTTCCTCCATAACAAACACACCCTTAGTTTCCATCTATTGTTGGGACTTGGGAGGTTTTGCGGAGGATACTCATAGTTTAGTTGCTTAACAAGGGCCATTGTACCTAGCAATGTTTCCTCTTCTTCTTGGGGAACTTAGATGAGAACCTCAGGAATTCGAAGATATATTGTATTAGAATGTTGATCTGTTATCTTGTGCAAAACTATTACAACATTTAACTTATGAGCACTGAGCAGAAAGAGTGAATAACATACACTTAGGGACACTACATTACAGGAGCAACAATGAATCAGTTTGGAACTGATTTATGCTATAGATCTACAACATAGGCCACACTCTTGATAAGATGATTGATGAAAATTATATGGAAAGGAAGAATGATCAACACATGGTATTCATTGACCAGGATTTTTAACGTCCTTTAGTAGGTGCTGGAGAAAGAAGAATTCATGTAAAATATATAGATGTCATAGAGGATTTTTATGAAGTTGTAACAAGTGTGAGAACTGTGGAGATATATGTTTACCTCAGTTATGGATGAACTAACTAATAGTGTACAAGTTGAGGTATATTATATGTTGATTGTAGACTATGTTGTGTCAAATTATAATCTCGTGAGCATGTCAACCAAAAGCTTGAGTTGTGGAGAAACAATCTAGAGGCCAAGGGTCTTAAGATAACTTGAAGTAAAATAAGAGATATGCTCTGCAAGTTTATCCAGCATAAGACGAGTGAAATCAAGGTGAGATTAAATGTGACTGTAATGCTTAAATGCTTACAGTTCATATATCTAAATTTGATGTTCCAAGAGAACTGTATGATGGATAATAACAGAATTAATAAAACATGGTTGAAGGGAAGTGCCACTGGAGTATTATTTGATAGGAAGATGCCTATCGAAGTGAAAGGGAAGTCCTTTGACAGGGCTATGGAGCCAACAATATTACATGTTAATGAGCCTCTAAGATCCAACATATCCGTAGGATGAGTGACGTAGAAATGCAAATGTTAAGATGAATATCCTTATAAAAAACAAACAATATTAAGATGGATATGCTATTATACAAGATTAGAGATGATCAAATCTGACAAAATGTGCAAATAGCACATATAAAAAATAAGTAAGAGGCGGTTATGTGTAGGTTTGGTCGTGTCATACATAGACCTCGAGATTCATTGGTTTTGAACCCATGATGGGAAGTTGTCTAAAAAGACCTATAATTTCGTGGAATTCGTACAAATGTACAAAAGATAGAGCTCAATGGTAGAGAAATATTCATACAGGCGATATCAACTAGTTGAATATAAAACTTCGTGTTGTTGGTACGCTCACAGTAGTCTTTTTTTTTTCCGCTCACAGTAGTCCAATAGTTGCTAGGAGTCAACTTAATCTTCTTGGAGTATTTGTATGTCAGTGGAAAATGTAGAAAAATATATTGAACTGGAGAAACTCATTTATAAAATATTAAAATGAGATGAGTCTAAATTGAGTGAAATGAATAGCAAGGATTCATAGAGCCGACCCCCACTAGCTTGGAATTGGGCTTAATAGTTGCTTTTGTTCTATTTATCACTAATAAATTTAAATCACCCATTATTGTGTCAATCTTGTAAGCATATGCCAGAAACTTTGAATCTTGAAGAAGACTTGGCAATGTTTTGCTTTATATTTCAGATGCTTGGAAAGAACTAGTATACTTTCTGTTGTTCCCCTTTTCTTCTCGAGGACCTCATTAGTTAAGGTCTTGAAATATTTTGAGTAAGGAGTACATAACAAGTAGAATTCATCTCATTCAAGTGTTCCCGCCTCTCTTGTATACCAGTACTGACCTGCACCTTCATACTAGATAACTTGTCACTTTTCCACTTCCATGATCAAAGTACTCTAGGATGTTCCAACAATAATCTTGGAAGTGCAATATCCAAACATTTGCTTTCTTTGCCTTTTGGCTCGTAGGTGTATCCATGTTACAATCTCTTAGTAGAAGAATCATGTCGGTGATGTGACCTTCATTTTCCTTTGGAGTCCTTTTGAAGCCAAGACTGACGATTGATACCTTCATAAGGCCATTGTCAGAGTTTTTAAGGAGAAAATAGGTCATTGCAGAAATACTGACCACATCCCCAGTGAACAATTCAAAATTCTAATCAACAGTCCTTTATGCCAAAAATACAAGGCAAGAAATAGGCTTTTATCCTTCTTACTCCTGGTGTATCACTTACACTCTTGAACTTTGGACCAAAGCCTATTGTCGATTTGTCCAGAAGATACCACTTTTGGTGGAAACTACATGGTGCTTACATAACGGACGTCAGTTTTTCTGCTAGCCAAAGTGATAAACGACCAAATGAATGGGTCTTGGTAGTCTTGTACTGAATGATGTGACAATGGTTCTTTCACTATAACATTTAGGGTTTTTTAAAAGCTATATGCCTGTTAACCACAGCTCGCATTAAGCGTCATCGGTGTACAACAAAATTGTCTGTTTTGTCAAGTTGTAGTATGCCTTCTCTTGTCTTGTTTTTTCTTTCCTTTTTTCATTTTATTTTCTTTATCCTTTTTGCATAAAATGTTGATGACTATATGAATTTGGCTCACTGCAGCAAGAGAGAATGGAGAAGGAAGCAGAAATCAGAAGAATGAGAGCAGAGCTAATCAGAGAAAACAAAAAGCGGGAGTCTCTTGCCTAAAGGCTGCCAAGAATTGCAAACCTAAAGTTGCATTCAGTTCAACAATTTGTTTTTGCTGTCTTTTTGAACATTTCTGGACCTCTGCTTCCTAATTTCCATAAAATCATGTAATGATGGTCATGAATGCCTTAAATGTAAACTTAAGTTTGGACCTGTCTCAGTGCTCTGCTGTCAATAGCATGATTATGCTTGCACTGGTAAACATGTAGCTTCTTTTTAATCTGACAATAAATACCATTTTTTTTGGTTTGGTTGGTCTTTGGAGTAAATTATGGTGAATTGCTATTTGTTGGTTATTCTTTCATAACATCGTATACTTTGCTCTCATGTCAATGTTAAAGCAATTTCAAGGTTAAGCTTTTAGATGTTTCTTACCCAATCAAGGGAGTTCTAAAAGCAATTTCAAGGTTAAAATTCTGTGCACACGGTATTTACACCAAACCAATGAGTGCAAAGATGTGTCTCTGACACACATATTCATTACTTAATGATATGTATTAGGATTTATACAACCGACTCTAATAAGTTAATGATTTTGGCATAGTTAGTTAAATCAGTAGCATCAAGATTGTTACTACTGATTAATATCTTCTTATGAACATCCTAAAAATAGCAGAAAGTAGGCAAAAAGGAGTCTTGTGTGTCATGCAGGCATGCAAGAAATCGTGTACAGCAGCCTCCAAATATATGCCAGTCGTCATTATCTATAAACAAACTTAGCAAAAATAACGTGGTGGCTTTATTAGATAAATCACAGCTTGATAATGTTTCACTTTTGCAGAAGTAAAGTCACTTTTCCCTTAATATCTGTTAAAGACACTAACTGATGTAAGAATGTGATGTAGCCTTGCTCTATATAACACTTTAGCATATTAACATATGTTATCCTCATATCATAGTTTTAATAATCTTTACACTTATATTGATCAATTTCCATTTTTCAGTTTTTATCAGAGTGATGGAGGCAGGGAAGAAGATTTTCTTGATTTCGCTTTCGTTGGCTATGATATTTGGTCTAGTTAATAGTTTGGAGTTCACTGAAAAAGATATTGCATCTGAAGAAAACTTATGGGATTTGTACCAGAAATGGAGGAGCCATCACACTGTTTCTCGAGACCTAACCGAGAAACAAAAACGTTTCAATGTGTTCAAGGCGAATGTGATGCATATTCATAATGTCAACAAGATGGACAGACCTTATAAGTTGAAACTCAACAAGTTTGCTGATATGACAAACCATGAATTCAGAAATTTTTATAGCTCTAAGATAAAACACTTCAGAATGCTTCATGGTCCCCGCCCTACTACCGGATTTATGCACGACAAGGCTGATAATCTCCCAGCATCCGTTGATTGGAGAAAGAAAGGAGCTGTTACTGGTGTAAAGGATCAAGGAAAATGCGGTTAGTTCAAGAAGTTGTGACCATCTCATCTAAAAGCTTAAGTTGTTGATGCTTTGATTGAAAACATTGTTTTAGTACATGCTAGCTTATCCTCGTGTATTTGCAGGTAGCTGTTGGGCGTTCTCTACGATAGTTGGAGTTGAGGGAATAAACAAAATCAAGACAGGTAAATTAGTTTCACTGTCTGAACAAGAGCTTGTTGATTGTGAAAAGGATAACGAAGGATGCAATGGAGGACTAATGGAAAATGCATATGAATTCATCAAGAAAAATGGAGGAATTACGACTGAAAGGATATATCCTTACAAAGCCAGCGATAGTCGTTGTGATTCTTTAAAGGTAGATATTATGTTTCAAACAACATACTTTGATGAATGTGTCAATATCTAGTTTCGTAGAACTGTATTTTTTAACACTTCTTTTATCTCATCTAGAGGAATTCCCCCGTGGTTAATATCGATGGACATGAAATGGTACCTGAAAAAGATGAGGATGCTTTGATGAAAGCTGTTGCTAACCAACCAATATCTGTTGCTATTGATGCTAGTGGTTCCGATCTGCAATTTTACTCTGAGGTAACGCGATTTTACTTTTTCAATTGGACATGAACTGCTTATGAACCCATGAAGATGAACTTCCCATGTGACTCATGTACCGAGTGTTAAAGAATGACAAAGTCTCACACCTGTGGTTAATAAGATAGATGCAATCTTCCTTTCTTTGAGCTAGCTTTTGGGGTGTGAGTTAGGCCTAAGACCTAATTTAATACAGAGGTGGATTTAGGTTTGACGAGTTCAACCTTTAAGTTCTTACTATTGAATTCATCGCGCTCTTGAAATGATTGAACTTTTACTATTATTTCACGAATACGTATGCTATGTGTCGAAACTAACATGTTCAATTGAACTCAGTAAATAAAGTTGCATCCATTATGTTATATGAATCATCTATATCCATTATGCTCTCACTCGATTCCAATCGATTACATGTGAAAATTCAGGGAGTGTTCAATGGAAATTGTGGCACAGAGCTAGACCATGGGGTAGCAGTTGTGGGCTATGGATCAACTCATGATGGGACAAAGTACTGGATAGTGAAGAACTCATGGGGGACTGAATGGGGTGAACAAGGTTATTTTCGAATGCAACGAGGCATCGATGCTGAAGAGGGACTCTGTGGGATAACCATGGAGGCTTCATATCCAGTCAAGTTATCTCCAGACAATCCCAAACCAGCACCCTCTAAGGATGAACTCTAGATTGGCTCGAGCAACGACTCTGCTTCCGCCCGTAGCAAGCTATAGTATTTACAAAGAAACTTAGGTAAAAAGCAACACATATATGTAATCTATGAGTTATTAACTTATTTGTTTTGGTTTGCATGAATAAAATGCTTAGGGTTGCATATGTTTGTAAGTTGTAGCCTTTAGCTTCTGCTTTCAATCCATTTGGCTACAGAACCTCAACAAGATTGGCTTGTGAATGGGCCACTTATTGTTCGTATATGATAGGAAAAACTCATGTGGGGTGTGTCTGAACAATCTCCCACATTGGTAGCTGAATAAAAAAAGAAGTCATTTATAATGGTGTGAGACAAGGATAACCATGCTAACTTTAGTTCAAAGCAAATGATATCACAACGTGATAAAAGTGATGAGGATTATCTTGGATATTAGTATGATTTTTGATTTTTTTTAAATCTACACCTCAAAATATACTATTATTAAAATGTTTCTTTTGCAAATATGTTTGTGCACAAGCACTTCAGTTTTCACCAACAAGTTAAGAATGTAAAACTTTGTTGTTGTATTGTTTAATCTTAAATATTTAATATGAGTGTTTGTATATGTTTACGTGATAAGATTAGACCTGTTCAAAATCGAATAGAAATCGATAATCCGAATCGAAAAAGTTATTGATTTATTAGTGTTGGGTTATTGATTTAGCGGCTTTGATAACGGTTTTGATTTTTTTTATTTATCAGGTTACTGGTTCTTAACGATTTTGGGGTTTTTCTTAATGGGTTAACCAATAACCCGATAGTAAATTAAATAATTATACTTATAGCATTTATATATGAAGTCTTTAATTTAGAGTTTGATTTTCTAATTTTATTTTTGGTTGCCTCAAACAATTGGTTATTCTACAATGTAAAAGTGTTTGTTTTTTAGCAAGATGTAACTTGTGAACTCATGTGCATGGTTTATTTGGTTTATCACCTTGTTTCTACGTGATTTTCAATATATTTTTTTTTTGTTAAATCGAATCGATAACGATCAAAAATCGATAATCGATAAGTCAATATTTTAATAATTCTATAACGATTTAATATCTTTACAAACCGATAACTAATAAATTAAATTGATAAATTTAAAATCAAACCAAATTAAACAATACACAATCATACGTGATATAATAAAATTTATCTTTCGATAATAGATGGATATTATTGAACAGAGTAGAAAACAAGCAAAATAAGACAAAGTGCCGTACAAAAGTGAATTTACCAAAGCTTCCTCGTAATCATGAAGTGCCCCTTTTAATATGATGTTCTAATCTTTTGCTGTAGTAAATCAGTTTTTAATTATTTATAGTATCAAGACCACTTTTATATGTATTTTTTTAAAAAGAAAAAGAAAAAAAAAAGATGCATGGGTTGGGCTCAGATGGCCAACCCGTGTGGTGTTGAATGACTCAAAAGGACCACGCCTCTCTATTTTTACCAATTGGTAGGGACCTAACTTTTTGCTTCCATATCTTTGACCATTACCACGTTTTTTAAAAACAAAAAAAGGAAACTATTTATACAAAAAAAATTCATTTAAAAATAATGACATATTCTTTTAATGTGTTTAAAAAAAATATATTTTTTCTTTGTGATAACATTTTAATTTTTCATGTGACGTGTTTAAAGTCATAAGATTAAATGATATTTTGATACATTTAACATAATTTTAATTAAGAATCACAAAATTAAAATACTTCTTTCTTTTCTTAAACTTCGTTTCAAGTCAAGTTAAATCAATTTTTTAAAAACGGAAGAATATCAATTTTATCTATATTTCTAACCGGAAACAGTTCATGCTTGTTTGTCCTTGTTCTTTTTGAAAAGGGCTATATTTATCCATCTTTATACTTTTTGATTATATTTATTCCTACCATTTGAGTTTGGATTTATATTTACCCTTTAAAAAGTATGAATTTTTACGTTCCACATCACCCTTTTTATTATCGTACAAAACAGCTATATGGATATAATCTTCTATTAATTCAATTAGCGTTGAGGTATACGGTCCAGCTCTTGAACCATTTATCACGCAAATAGCAACGACATTCACATTATCAAAGGGGAAGTAAAATAATTAAATGAGAGAAGATTATATCTATGTTGTTGTGGATATCACGTACGATAATAATAAGGGGTGACGTCGAATTTAACAATTCAAAAGGTAAATATGAATGCATGAGTTGAAGGGTAGGGGCAAATGCAACCAAAGAATATAACGAATAAGGATAAATATAACTCTTTTCTAAGAGTATAAGGGCATTATGATCATTTTTTCGTATTTTTAAAATATAGAGAGCATAAAAATTTGAAAAAAAAGAAGAGAATTCTAATTAGTTGAAAAATGTGTTCTTTATATGGAGTTTTGGACTCAACTCTTGTCCAGAGTTTGTTCAGTTGTACTTTGATTAGACTGTTGTATCTTCGAAGGACAAGTCAAGAAGAACTACGACTGGACCGATGAAAAACATTTGTTGCGGCTTGAATCTCCTTAAAGAGAGTGAGATAATCGCGCCTCAGCTAGAAGAGATTTTTATTTATTCATTTTATTTTTAATTGTAATTTAATCTTGTAATTTTCAGTTACATTATGTTTCGATATATATGCGAATCTACTTGGATATAATGTATCTAAAAAAAATTACAACTAATTTTAACTTAATTATTTCGAGATACGTATATTCGGACATATCAGGATGCACTAAAATCTAGTAACCTAGATTCATTACCAAACAAGTATATCTAAGATATTAGCTTCTAAAGTAGTGGATGTCTACAAGTTTCTTAAGAAAAATGAGGTACTTCGATAAATATTAAGTATATCAATTAGATTTTATGATACTTTAAAATAATTATATTATATTATCAATTACCACTTAATTGTTTTCTATCAAATTTCTTCCTATTTTTTTCTCGCTTGCATCTCTTCTCCCTCTCTCCTCTCTTTCTTCGTGGTAGTGATGGCATTTAGAGAAAATTGATGAATGTATCAATGTCTATTTGATACATGTATATTTGATACCTAATATATATATTTACTACGAATACACTGGATACATTGTCCGAGTTTGCTCACGATTTATTGTATATAAGATATACTAAATATAACGGATACCAAATACATTATGAGATTGATCTAAAATACAAAGATATAGGAAATATAAATAGAGAAAAGGAGAGGAACAAGAGATAAAGTGAGGCGAAAAAAGACGAGTTCATTGTATACTGTGATACAACTAATAACATTTAATCCGACCTACATGTATTTAAGCTAATATATATCATAGCTACGTATATTCAAATTATCAAATACATGTATTCGAAATAGCACATCGAACCCCCTGGAATAACAAATTAAATAAAAAATCACTAAAAATAGAAAAATATCTTGGTTACTTCCTAGGATATTAAAAAAGTCTGTTTTAATTTCTTCAAATAAATTGTCACTTAGGAAAAGGACAAAATATCATGTTAATAAAGCTTGTGAAAAGCTGATTATGTTACTGCAGAGAAGACAAAGTAAAATGGTATACGTAAATGTTTAACCATTTAAAATAAAATATTACTGGGTGAACTACAAATATTCTTACCATATTTATAGTAATTTTTACTATCATTTGAAATTATTCGATATTGTTACACTAAATATTTCAAAGTTAAATACACATAACTATATATATAAGCGACTAATTTTTATTCCTAAAATATAATAATCAAGAAAAAACAAAAGCAAACAAGTAATAGTATGTCATTGTGTTAATGTTGGATGGGATTTTTTCCTAACAACGAAAGTATAAAGAAGCAAAATATAAATTGTATGAAGAACAAAACATATAAAATGTCAAAAATATCCTATGTCATATAAGCAGACTTGTTAGCAAATTGAACACATGGATGCTTATAGACTCTTTTAGTAAGTAGTATTCTCTTTGTTTTGAAAAGAATGATTTAATTCTTTTTTAGTGTGCTTAAAAAAGAATAATCTCTTTTTTTTGTAGCATTTTAACGATATATTAATTTTAACGGTAATAAATACATATATTAATGTGATTTAGTCGTGGGCTTCAATACGACTAATATTAAAAAGGAAAAATTACGCAATAAAACAAACTTATATTATTTAATTACTCATCGTAGTTATAGTTTGCTATAGTTACCACTAACGTCTAACATTATACATTAATTACGTGAGCCGACTTCGAGTTTGTATAATTAGTCAAGTTTGTATATGTATAATTCGCCAGAATATACAAATACATATGTACAATATACAATTATTTAACCTATATACATATACAATTCACCTCTCTCCCACTCTCTGCCCTCTCTCGCTCGCGTCTCTCCTTCCTTTCTCAATCTCATTCGTCTCTCTCCTTCCTCTCCCAATCTCACTTGCCATATATACAAATATAATATATATATATATATATATATATATATATATATATATATATATATATATATATATATATATATATATATATATATTATATAACATACAATTACCTAACCGATATACATATAACATTTCACCTTTCTCCCACACTTTCCCCCCTCTCTCTCCTCTCTCCCTTGTCTCGCTCGCCTCTCTCCTCCATATAACATGTAGCTACAAATTGATATTATCTAACTATAACTATGGAGAGTAATTAGGCTGATTTAAATGGCTATATATGAAAGTTCTCCAATAAAAAAAGAAATTTTAAATGTTAAAAACGTAAATTAACATTTTATTTTATACAAATACAAATACATATGTATAACATACAATCATCTAACAGATATACCTATAACATTTCACCTTTCTCCCACTCTTTTCCCCCTCTCTCTCCACTCTCTCCTAGTCTCGCTCGACTCTCTCCTCCATATAACATGTAGCTACAAATTGATATTATCTATCTATAACTATGAAGAGTAATTAGACTATTTTTAAGTGGCTATATATGAAAGTTCGCCAATTAAAAAAGAAATTTTAAAATGTTAAAAACGCAAATTAACATTTTATTTTATACTTATTAGTGACGAACTCTTTTAAAAAGAAGGGAAAATTTTCAAAATGTAATATTTTAGCATTTAATAGGATCCCTTAGCCACATTTTCAATATTTATTAAAAGTGTCAATATTTTAGTTTGTTATATATCTGACTTATGTATTTTTTTTATTTGTTTTAATTTGAAAGAATACCACTATTTAATAGCTGAAAGGAGAAAATCAAGGGATAGAAAATTTCAGAAAAAAGTAATAACTTAATTTTCTCATCAATTATATTTTCAAAGAAAAATCAAAAGTGTGCTGTATTTTTATTTTTTTTCAAAATTTTGTAACCTTTTGAGAATTGTATGCGCTCCAATATGAATACTGTTTGTACTCATTCTAGTTTTCATGTTGTATTTTGTATAATGAAACTTGTATTTTTTTATTAGTTTCTAATCATCCCAATAGATATACCAAATGAATATGTAGTTATTTAAGAAACATACTTGTATTCATGTATTTTTTTCACTGTGCATTTTTTTTACTTCAGAATCTTGTATATCCTTTCTCAAGTCGTATTCATTCCAATATGTATATATTGTACTTATATTTATTCTAGTTTTATGTATTATTTTGTATAATGATATATAAAATACAAAAAATAATATAATGAAAAAGTGAGTATGAAATATAAAACTGAAAAGGAATAAGTGAATTTTGTTGCACTTATCTTAAATAAAATACATAACTAGTTGACATACATTTAGAATGAATACAAATTTGTAGCAACTACCATATTCATAAATTATGCAACATGACTTTTAAATGAATACAAATATTAATAACATAAGATTTTGAATGAATACAAAAATTAATAGTATACATACTGATATTGAATATTAATTGACAAATGATACAAAATTCTAAAAGAAAATTATAGATTGAAAAAAAAAACTAAAAAGATATTGTTCTCCCTCAACTTGGTCTTCAACAAGTTTTTTTGAAATCTTCCGCATCTAATTAATAATTTATTTACATAACAGAGGAAAATCTCAAAAGATAGTTGGTAAGAATGTATTTACCTTTATCAATGGATGAAAAGTATTTCGAAGAAATAGTGAGATTTCTTGAACAAAGTAGAGAAAATTAGAAGAGGTGATTTTCTTTATAACACCTAATTTTTTACCAAACTTAGATTTTACACCAATCTTAATATTTAAACATTATTAAAGGGTTATATTAAAATAAATTTGAAAATTACAATAACTTATAAGCTCAATTTATGTTTGATAAAGAAAACTTGTAAATTTATTGTATTTGTTTTAATACTTCAACTAACTAGTTTAAAAAAACGATAATATATATTATGAAAAAGTAGAAACAAATAAATATAAAAAGAAAGTCCTAAACATTTCCAATCACCTAACCTTTTATCCTAATTATCCTCGAACTTTTATAACTAATTTTTTTCTAAAAGATCTTCCCCATTTAGTTTTTCTTTTTTTTCTCTCTCTCCACATTTTAATGCACAATATTAATTTTTTTTAAAAAAAATAAATTCTCACTTACCCGTTTTTATTCTTCTTTTTTCTTTTTTTTGTATTTTGTTTATCTTTTGTCTTATTTTATTTAATTATTATTGTTTAATTCATTTATTTTATTTTCTTTCCCTATCTCAACCTAATTTTCTCAACTAAATTTCAAACTAAACATAATCCCGCTATCACTGTTCTTTTTAATTAGCACCAGACTCTCACCCAAAATTATTATAAAAACATACACTCAATAGAAAAAAAAATTGAGAGATAGAGAATACAGAGACAGATCAAAATACACAGAGGAAAAAAAAAAGCAAAAGAGAAAAAAGTGAAAAAATGATTTTTATCCTAGAATTTAAGTTATAATCTGAGATTTTGTTTGCGGTTTCGGTCTTATGCCTCTTTAAAGTTGATTTAAAATTATTAATTTTGAAAATCAGTAGATCGCAACATTTATTTTGGTGAAATTAGTTTTTGCAAAGAGGTAATTTTCAATTTCTTCTTATAGTTGAAGATCGATTTGAATAAATAATAAAATGTTATTTGTATTCTTTCGTCGTGGTTTCATTTTTAGTTAATTATGTAAATGTTTGTGTTCATAAATATAGTTTTGTGTTTTTTTTTTTTGAAAAGTTATTCATGTGTTGTATTATTCTCTTACATATAGTTTTTCTGCATGTGCAATAGTACTCCAAGTAGATTAAGATTTTCTTCTTTAAACCTTCGCATGAAGTTTATTAAAATTATAATGATAGACAAATTACATGTAATATTTGACAAAATAGTAATAACATTGATGCATTAAGTAGTATTGAGATATTACTATATTTGGATGTACAGTGTAATCATGTCAACTGATTATTTTTCCTTAGAAAATTATAAAGTTTAATCGATTAGTGATTTAGAAAAGCTTTATAGAATATGTTTTAGGGCCCGTTTGGATGGGCTTAATAAAATCAGCTTTAAAAAAGTACTTTTGAAAGTGCTGAAACTTATTTTTAAAATAAGCAGTTATGCGTTTGGATAAAAGTGCTGAAGTTTAAAAAAAAAGTTGTTGATGTGTTTGGCAAATAAGTGCTGATAAACAGCATTTTAAATCAAAATGTCTGAAATACCCTTAAAAGTTGTTAACATAATAAAAGTTAATTAATTTATATTTTACAGCCATAAATAATTATATTTTGCTATCATTCACATATTTCTTTCTCATCACAAATTATTTATAAGAGGAATATAAACTTATTATAGATTTTAAAGATATATAATTTGAATAGATCAAAGAACGATTTAAGATTTTATTTTAGTTTCATCCATAGGTAATAATAATAGTCTATCATTCGCATATTTCTTTATTATCACAAATTATTTATAAGAGGAATATAAATTTTTATTTAAGTTATATGTGCAACTTATTTTACATTTTAATAATATATAATTTGAATAGATCACTTGAAAGATTTAAGATTTATTTTATTTTCACTCATTAGTAATAGTAATTGTCTATCATCGACACGTGAAAAGGGAAAAATAGAAGAAAGAGATGATAGGGTTATGTGGGTAATTTGGAGATTGTATAAAAATATTAAGGGTAAAAAGGTAAAAATGTGGTCAACTTAAAACAGCTTATAAGCTGGGGAAAAAAAAACACCCCTACCCAACTTTTAACTTTTGGCTTAAAATAAGTTTTTTTTATCTTAAAATAAGTTATTTTGAGGATTGCCAAACAGCTAAATAAGTCAAAAATCAGCTTTTAAGTCAGTTTGACCAGCTTTTAAGTTGAGCCAAATAGGCTCTTAGTCTTTTGAAATTTGTTTATTTTGATAAATTTACTTACCTTAAGAATAAGTCTAAGATGATTATCACTTTAATTCGTATTATTAAGAAATATAATTAAAATATTAGTTAGATAATTATGATAAAAAAGAAATAGATAAATTAGGAAGATTAACAAAAAAAACATAACAAGAACAATAAAAAAAAAACTTAAAACAGAAAAAAAAAGTGAAAGAAACAGAATGTGAAAAATAAAAATAAAAACGAAAAAGGAAAAAAAATAATCAAAAATAAATAAAAAAATAAAAAGGAAGAAGTAAATGAAATAAATAAATAAAATTAATAAAAGCGTAAAAAAAATTGATAAAAGAGAACGTAAAAAAATGTACAAAAAAAAGGGAAAAGTAATAAAAATTATTTTTTAAAAAAAGAAAAGAAAAAGACAAATTTGTAAAAATAATAAATAACAATAAAAAAAGGAATCTTGCGAAAAAAAAGAGAGAAAAATATTGAATATTAAAGAAAAATCTCTCTAAAAATAGTTTTAATCCATTTATGTTATAAACAATTATGTAGAGTCCTTGTAGGATATGGTTAGGAATCCTACTTGGGGACCAAGTAAGATTTTCCCTATAAATAAAGGATTTTCCTTTATGTAAATAAGATTCGTAAAAGATTTATAAATCCTAAATATATTTCAAGAGAAATAAATAATCTTTTCTCTTCTCCCTATTATTCTTCTTCTAATTTCATATAGTAACAGGATATCAGCACGATTATTCTATTCTTAAGAATTATGAAGAAGACGGGAAAAGTGCATAAGAGATCTTTCATAAGTTATGCAATAAGATTCTTATATCTTCAATGTATGATTTATCTTTATGTTATAATTATTTATTAACAGATCTGGAGGTACCATCTAAAGTAAGTATTTAAAGAGACATGTCGACTTTCTATGATTAATTGTAATCGACTGGGAAGAAAATTCCTTAATTTATTTTAATAATTAAATAAGCACAATTTAGTGAAAGATATGTTTTCAATCTCTACATGAGGTACGTGATCTATTAAACTATATCTATTAATTGTTAGTGTTGATTATAAGAAATCATTAGTCTCAGTTTTGTGTGTAATTATAATATATAATCATATTAATGAACATCAAAATTGATAAAATTGCAATTATTTTCAAAGGCTTGAGGTTGAGCCTCATTGTGGGTAAGACAATTAATTTAAGTTATATCGCACAAAAAGAATAAGACGATAGATTTACGTCCAATCGCACCAAGAGGGTAAGACATCAGAAGTCTTGATGCTTTGTGATGAAAGATGTTGTATTCAAGTCCCTCATTTGATTTATGGCATAAGACGTTGGATTTGACTCTCAATGCACCATATTGATGATATTATGATGACTAAGGGAAATAATGAGTTTTTGATAAAATTAGTCATGAAATATATCTCGTAGAAGCAGATCCATTCCCCAAAGTGAATGTAGCAGTGCATGAATGTCTAAAAGAAGACAATTAATTAAATGATGCACATGAATATGGAATGAGGTACTAAGTTTATCAAAATTTGATATACTTAGATGATTGTGTTCCATTCATGAAGAATGAGAGCCTTTGATAAATGGTAAAAATATATACAGATCCATTTAATGGGCACTTTGAAGCAAGTTGATCCTAGAAGACTAACCTCGTAGCTCACTTAGATCAATCAGTTCAAGCATTGACAAACCCGCCTTCCTTCTGTGTTCAGGACAGAGACTCTTTCTGCCTTTGTCGAACTGCCTTGACGCCTTGGCAGGCTTATTTAGAGTGCATGAGGTGATAAGCCAGCATGGTAGACGTGAAAAAGATAGCAACCTTTCGTCAATGATGTGGTATCACCAAGAATGTCTGTCTCTAAGAAGACATTTATTATAGAAAAATTTCATGTTTTATCTTCAAGCTTGTATTGGACAAGAATTAGTGCAATTGAGGCACATTCTATGGTAAATAACAAATTTACTAATTTCAATATTTTCTTAGTTTGACACGATTGTCTAGGACATCGTTAGTCTATAATGCTTAGACGAATTATGGAAAATTAAAATGGACATCCGTTGAAGAACCTAAAAAAAATTTAAATGGTGAGTTTTCTTGTAATGATTGTTAGCAAGACAAGTTAATTGTGAGACCATCATAAACGAAAGTTGAGATTGAATTCTCTACGTTCTAGAAACGTATACAAATATTTGTGAACCTAGTCATCCACCTAGAGGATTGTTTAGACATTTAATGGTCCTAATAAATATTTCTTCTATATGGTTTCATGTGTGCCTATTATTATCTCGCAACTTGATGTTTGCAAAAATGTTGGCACAAATAATATGTTACATGCACAATTTTCTTCAGATTAGTTCATTCAATTATGGGATCACAACTCACCTAAAGAGTAAAGTAATTGAGAAGAAATAAATCTGAAAATTACTCTTGGAGTAATAAAATTGAAATTTACTCATATAATAATAAATTAGAAATTTACTAAAGGAAAAGGCACATGACGCAGTAAACTTGAAGTTTACGAGTACTAATAATTTTGTTAGTTGGCATGAATAATTTGGTCATCCCAAAGATGTGCATACTGAGTAATGGACATACATTAAAAAACTAAAATATTCTTTAGGTTGCTTGTTCTCGTGATAAAGTTGATTGGATCAACTAAAGTTGGGACTAAATCCCTAAATTCCGAAAAGTATAAAAGGTAAATATGGGCTTATTCACCTATCATGTGATATGATAAAAAGACGCATTTATAAGATAATCACATGTCTTTTTGTTGTCAACATGTTGTTTGACATTCACAAAATTGTTTGAGCAAAAATAATTGAGTTAAGAACACAATTTCAGAATATCAAGACAATTTATCTTGATAATATTGATAAATACTCAAGATGATGTGACACTAAATGTCTCAAATAGTAAAATCATTATTTATGAAAATAAAGTTTCATATGTTGATATGAAATATGATATTACATACAAACATAATTGTATGAATCAAACCAATAAGTTATGATCAATTTTTCTGTTAATTGATTTATGGTCAATGACCAAATAGTTTTCATCTGATAATTTTGATGTGCAATATATGATTAATGAATATACTATGTTGCACAAAGATAGATTCTCCAAAAGATAGAGATATATGTTAGTTTGTCTAACATAAGGGGGAGATTAGAAGCAACACAAGAATTGTAAATACATCTATTAAATGTCCCTTAAGGATAAAGTCTATGACATGCATGAAGCATGATAGACTAATCAATTCTAAATAAAATAATCCTTGAAAAAGGGGAGGATCAAAGAATCAAAATGATCATAATAAGGAGACAATGTGCTCTTGGAGAGCCTACGACATAACACTTAATGAAACCTCATGAGAGGGGTACCTACCTAAAAATAATGAAATGATAAGATCTCAATAAGTTTTGTCGTTTTGTCAATGAATACAAAATGGTATGTCATTGACGATATCTTTAATACAATAGCGCGCAATATTGTAAAAGATTATGAGGATATAAATTTTATGTCGATTAAAGATGCTGATGTAGATTAATTATCAAGTGAAAAATGAAATGATGTATCTTGGTAAGCGTAAAGCTTATTTTACTTGCAATCTAGGCACTAGAATATATCATACATTTAATATTGGATGTTATCACTTGAAAAAATTAATATGAAAAGTCATGAAGGATTCAAAATCTAAAGTATGTGCAAGCTTTTGGAGAACTTGTTTATAATCTTTATAAGGATTAAATCGATTCAAAATGCATGAAGCATATACAAATATTGTTATGCAAGTTGATAGCTAGAATTGAAACTCTTGAAGAGTTTTCAAAAGACAATAGATTATTTGGTTAAAGAAGTTAAAGTAAGTAGCTTGCAGAAATATTTGATCTTGAAGGGAAGATTCATAAAACCAGATAGAAGAAATCATATTTCATCAAGGTTTTTCTACACTCATAAGCTCTCAAGAATGGTGATATCAACATACAAGAGGTCTGTTCAAGTAATATTATTGTTGATTTATTCATCAAGTCTCTACCAACTACATATTTCAAAAAGATGGTGCACAAGCTTAGAAAACGAAGATTCTAGTCTCTGAATTGATGTTCTCATAAGGGGGAGTTAATACGTGATGTACTCTTTTTTCCTCACAAGGTTTTTTTCCCATTGGATTTTTCTTGTAAGGTTTTTAATGAGGCATTCATAATGCGTATTATTAGATATGTGTACTCTTTTTCCTTCACTAGATTTTTTTTCCACTGGATTTTATCTAGTAAGATTTTAACGAGGCACATAATCTACCGAAATTCAAGGGGAGTGTTATAAATAATTTGTATTACAGTGAATGTCTAATTATGTGGAGTCCTTGTAGGATATGGTTAGGAATCCTACTTGGGGACCAAGTAAGGTTTTCTTTATAAATAAAGGATTTTCCTTCATTGTAAATAAGATTCGAGGAAGATCAATGAATCCTTAATATACTTCAAGATGAATAAGAAATATTTCTCTTCTCCCTACTTTATTCGTCTTCTAATTTCATATAGTTTCATAACAATTTAGAATTTTTTGATAAAACTAACTTCTAATCTTATAAAATTTTATTTTCCTATTTTAAATCTAAAAATAAAAAAAAATATAATATTAAATTCACTTGAACTTTAAAAATCTCTTTCCTACACAAACTTTAATTCTTATAAACTATATACCAATATGTAACGACCTGTTTAGTCGTTTTGAGCAGCAGACTTTATTTCTGGAAAAACTGTCTTGGTTGACGGATCCCACGACGGACCGTCATGGACACGACGGACCGTCGAGGGGGTCTCGTTCCAAAACACTTAGAATTCTGAAATTTGGGTACTGAAATCGACTCTCTGAACTTCGTGACGTAATGGCAGGACGGACCGTCGCAGGCACGACGGACCGTCACAAATCGTTCCACAGAATTAACTCTCTGAACTTTGTGACGGACCTGCAGGACGGACATGTCACAGCCATGACGGACCGTCACAGGCTGCGTAATCCTGACTGGGTCGGATTTCTGTTAAATGTTTTAAGGGGCGTTTTGAACTATTCATGCTTATAATTATAAAGTTAGTGGATTAATGTTAATAATTCAATTACTTGGGGGTTAAAGGAGATAACCTTGAAATAATTAGTGGGTTATTTTATCATCTTTTATACTTAATTATATGACAATTAGGGTAAAAGAAAAAGGGTTTGAATAAGAAAGACAGAAAGAACAGAGAGAAAAGAGAGAAAACGATCGAGAGAGAAGAGAAGAAACGCAAGGAAAGCAAAGGTTTTTGGAAGCTAGCTTGTTTGATCGCGATTCTTCGGTGGAGGTAGGTTATGGTTTATACTATCTTATAGTAAACTCTTAATAACGAATGATATGTATTGGGTAGTTTTATAAAGTCTTCTATATGCTTAATTGTGTGCTTGCATGATGTGATTATATAGTTGTGGTGAATAAGCATGATGAGGCTATTGAATCTTAAATCCCAAATTTACTTTGTTAATGATGATGCTTTGGTATAAAAGAAGGCTTGATGAACTAAAGTAATGAGATTAGAGGATCGGGTGTCACGTTCCGGCACCAGGATAGTATATGGATCGGAGTGTCACGTTCCGACACCAGGATAGTATATGGATCGGAGTGTCACGTTCCGACACCAGGATAGTATATGGATCGGGTGTCACGTTCCGGCACCAGGATAGTATATGGATCGGAGTGTCACGTTCCGGCACCAGGATAGTATATGGATCGGAGTGTCACGTTCCGACACCCAGGATAGTATATGGATCAAGGTGTCACGTCTGACACCAGGATAGTAGTAGTGGAGCGGAGGGTCACGTACCGACACAAGAGAATAAAGATAATGAATCTTGAATTATGATAATTATACTAAATTTAAAAGAAAACTAATTCCCAAATATATAATGGGGAGGCTTGAGTCCTCATTGATGTGCTTGGTGTTGGGACCAAGGGTTATGGAAATTGTTGTGGTCGCCTGTTAAGAATATTAGTTGATTTTATGTTATTATCTGATATATACTGTTTCTATTTTGAGTTGGCCGATGATACCTACTCAGTACTTGTGCCTTGTACTGACCCCTACTTGTATTGTTTTCTTTGTTAATTGTGGAGTGCAGCAAATGTGTCATCGTCTTCAACTCAACCGCAACTCTAGCCAGTCTTCATCAAGCCAGATTTCGGGTGAGCATTGCTTCTAGCTTGGACTGGATCTTCCTCTTCATGTCTTGATGCCTTGAAATTCCGGCATGGACTAGCTTTTTACTTATTTTAGCTTCTTAGATACTCTTAGATTAGTAATTTGAGGATAGATGTTCTTGTGGTGATGACTTCCAGATTTTGGGGATAATAATTGATAAATTTTAGAAGTAATTTAATTGATTTCGTTAATGAGTTTAAGTCTTCCGCATTATATTCATTATGGTTGAAATGTTGGGTTTTAGATTAGTTGGTTCGCTCACATAGTAGGATAAGTGTGGGTGTCACTCGCTGCTCGTATTCTACCTATAATTAAAAAATAAAAACATACAAACATAAGCAGAAAAAATTTAAAATAAAAATAAAAATAAAATATACGGATGTTTCAAGTTTAAAATTAATGGACGTACATCGAAAAAATAAGACCATTTAAAATAAATAAACCCATTTCAAATAAGTTTAAAATAGATCTGAGGGTAAATAAGAATTTTATTATTAAGTTAAATAATATAATATTCAAAAATTAAGTCAATTCATACTAAAGCCAATAAAGAGTCTGTGCTAGAACTACGGGACTCGAGGGTGCCTAACACCTTCCTCTCGGTAAACAAAATATTCTTTACCCGAATTTCTAGTTCGCAGACCAATAAAAATAAAGTCAAATTTTCTTTTAATTAGGGATTTAAATAGGTGACTTGAAACACCAAAACTTAATGTCCAAGTGGCGACTCTGAATAATAATTATCTCTTTTCAAAATGTCACTTTAATTGGAAAAACTCTTTTTATTTCAAAACAATCAATAAAACTCTTTTTCTTTCAAAACAATGAATCAAATTTTAAGGAAAAAAGGGGGCGTGACATTCTTGAACAAAAAAATGAGAGAACAATGGGGAAAAACTCGACGGAGAAAGAAAGAATTTTGGCTAAAAAACTAGAAAAAGAAAAAGTAGATAATGAGAGTTTTTTTTCTTCTTTTACAAAGATAGGGGGTAATATTAATTCACTAATTTTTCCCCAAAAAGAAAGGACTCATACGCTCTAAGTGTCTGAACAGTCATTTCACATGGACTGTCAAAAAACTTTGCTTATCATAAAATATGGATTACTCGAATTTGCAATCTCCAAGTTATAAATAAGAAATATTTACTACCCTAACAATTTCCTTTAATTCATGATTAAATATCTCAAAATTAATCACACGTGATTTCATAAAATATGGATTACTCATACGCTGTGGTTATTTTTTTAGTAAAATCAAAATCAAACCAAATAATATCGATTTTCAAATTTTAAAAATCACATCTAATTAAATTAAATCAAATTTAAATTTTTAATCAATTTAATATAAATTGTAATTCGATTTGATTATTAATCATAACCATAAACAACCCCAAGTACAGACTATAAATATTGAAGTGTAAAAATAACCTTATGAGCGAAAACCACGTCTTAATTAATGGAATAAGTTTTTGTCTCCGTTATAAAAGCTTTGAGTAATTCCCATCTAAGATTCATTTTTAACATCTTGGTTCAAGGGAACGTTTAGTAACAGATAAAGATTAAGTAATTATGTGTATTAATTTTGTATAACTATATTATGTTTTGATAGGTAAATACAAATTAAATTATTTATGTATAAAATTAATATAATATTTGATTAATAATTTAAAATTTACATAATTAATATATATATAATTTTATTAAGAGTTTATATTTTATACACGATACTCATGCAAAGCATTATTATTTTAAAAAGTAAAATAATCAATACATACTTAATTAATTCTTACATGAAATAATATATAATTTTCATATATAACTAATAATTATATTATTAATACTTTCATGATCTAACCAGCTACCGAACAAATACCAAAAGAAATGACAATACAAAACCTATGTATGCACAAATAATTTATACATTAATTTATTGCAATTAAAAACTATTCCATATGATGTGATCCTCAATCGTATTTTTATGTATGTACAAAACTTAATCCATGTATGTAGTAGAATCTTATCCAAAAACTGTGGATAATAATTATAGGTGTGGATATGTAGTCTGCATGGCTAAAAGTAGATATAAATCAAATCACATGAAATGCCTATGTGCTATGTTTTAATTTCTACTTATGTCAATTCTCAATGGAAAATACTAGGCTGCGCAGGCAACATATTTTTTATGACCATCGCCGTCAAATTGACTTCCACACCTCAATTCTGGTTAAAAAGCTGTAACCTACAGTTTTTTGCATTCTCCTAAAAGAATTATCCAAAGTCAAAAGTAGTCTAGAATGTATAAATATAATATTAAATAAAGTGTTCGAAAATTTATATTATTAAGAGTTAATTACATTATATCATTTTCAAATTATACATTCTTTTTTAAGTTTGACAAAAAATTTAGATATATTTCAAAATATTATAATACATCACATTTTGGGTTTCAGATACATCTATCAATGTATTGATACATTATATCTAGTATTCGGATATATTATTTAATATCTTGATATATCGTATAAAATAATGTATCCAATCATACATCGTTGTAAAGTGATTTATCTAAAAATAATATCACAAATAAGCTCTGAAAAAAATCACTTTTTGATTTTAATTTTATTTTCCTCACAAGACAACATTGATAAATTCTCTAATAATAATCTCACATAAAATTTTTGATTGAATTAGTGTTATCGTTGAAATGCATCGATGTATTCTATTTTCAGCTTGCAACTTTAGTTCAGTGTATTAGATATGTTTTCTTTTCTTTTGATTGAATCAGTTTAGAGAGTCAAAAATATTTGATTTAAAAATAAGTTATGTTCGAATTAATTATGAGGGGATTAGTTATGTAAAGATTATTTTTTATTATATTTAATTTATCAAATATAGATGACATAATTTCTGAAAACAGATTGCTACTTTACAAAAACACACTCTAAAAATAAGTTGGTTTAAGGGATTCTTCTTATGAAACATACGCATTATGGATACCTCATTAAAAATTTTACAAGGTTAACTTAATAGGATAAAAAAATTGAGGAAAAAAGAGTACATCACGTATTAACTTTCCCCAATAAAAACATCAATCCACAAACTTGAATCTTCGTTTTCCAAGCTTGTGCATAATCTTCTTGACAGTTATAATTGGTAGGGACTTGATGAACAAATCATCTATAGTGTTACATGAACAAACCTGTTGCATGTTGATATTGTCATTTTTAGGAGCTCATGAGTGTAGAAAAACTTTGACGAAATATGTTTCCTTCTATCCCTTCTATAAATCTTTCCTTCATGATCAAAGATTTTTACAAGTTTCTTACTTCAACTTTTTTAAGCAAATAATCTATTGCCTTTTGAAAAATCTTCAAGAGTCATCAACTTGAATAAAAATACTTGTACATGCTTTATGCATTTAGAATCTATTTAATCCTTATGAGGATGATAAACAAGTTTTTTCAAAAACTTGTATATACTTTAGATTTTGAACTCATTGGATATTTCTCATATTAATTTGTCAAGTGATAACATTCAATATTAGATGTATGATATTCTCTAATACCTAGATTGCAAGTCAATAAGCTTTACACTTACCAAGATGCTCCATTTCACTTTTCACTTGATAATTATTTCTACACCAGCATGCTTTAATAGATGTAGAATCGTATCCTCGCAATCTTTTATAATATTGCGTGTTATTGTATTAAAGATATCATCAACTATATCATTTTTCCATTAATTCACAATATGACATAACTTATTGAGATCCATCACTTTATTGATTTTAGGTACATACCCCTCTCATGAGGTTTCATGAAGTGTTATGTCGTAAGCTCTTCAACAACACATTGTCTTCTTATTGTGATCATTTGGATTCTTTGATCTTCCTCCTTTTTCAAAGATTATTTTATTAGAATTGATTAGTCTATCATACTCCATGCATGTGGTAGACTCTATCCTTAAGGGACATTCAATATGAGTATTTACAACTCTTGTGTTGCTTTCAATCTCCCACTTATGTTAGACAAATTAATATATCTCAATCTTTTGGAGAATTTATCTTTGTGCATCATTGTATATTCATTGAGTATATACTATATACCAAAATAATCAAATGAAAAATATTTAGTTGCTGACAATAAATCAATTGAAAGAAAATCTGATCATATTTTATTGGTTTGATGCGTACAATTACTTTTGTATGCGGTATCATATTTCAGATCAATATTATCAAGATAAATTGTCTTGATTACATATTCTGAAAGTTGTGCTCTTAACTCAATTATCTTGCACAAACAATTACGCGAATATCTAATTGCAAGTTGACACAAATGCACATGTGATTATTTATAGATGCATCTTTTATCGTATCACATGATATGTGAACAATCCTATATTCACCTTTAATACTTTTCAGAATTTATTAGGGATTTAATCTCAACATTAGTTGATCCAATCAACTTGTCATAAGAACAAACAACGAAGAATCTTCGAATTCTTCAATGTATGTCTATTACCCAGTATGCACATCTTTGGAATGATCAAAATATTCGTGCCAAAATATCATGTGCATTTGCTTTAGTAAATTTCTAATTTATTATTATATAAGTAAACTTCTATTATATTACTTCGGTAGTAATTTTTAGACTTATTTCTTCGCAGTTACTCTACTTCGTCTAGAGGTGAGTCGTGAGCTCATCACTGAATTGACTACTCCGATTATCACAAAATTTTGTTTGTAATCATATTATTTATGTCAATACTTTTGCCAACATATATCAAGTTGCGAGATAACAATATGCATACATGAGACCATCTAGAAGAAACATCTATTTGGACTATTAAGTATCTACACAATTCATTAGGTGGATGAATAGATCCACAAGTATTTGTATACGTTTCTAGAACGCATGGGATTCAATTTCAACTTTCGTTTATGATGGTCTCACAATTAACTTGTCTTGCCAACAAGCAGTAGAAGAAAATTCACCATTTAAAAGAATTTTAGGTTCCTCCATGGATGTCCATTTTAATTTTTCATAATTCGTCTAAGCATTATAGACTAATGATGTCCCAGACTATCATCTCATATTAAAAAAAGTATTGGAATTAGTAAACTTCTAATTTATCATAAAATGTGCCTCAATTGCACTAATTCTTGTCCAATACAAGGCTGAAGATAAAGTATGAAACTTTTCTATAATACATGTCTTCTTAGAGACATTCTTGGTGATACCACATCATTGACCAAAGGTCGCAATTATTCTCACGCCTAGCATGGTGATTTACACCTCATTCACTCTATGTAATGGATCTATATCTTTAAAATTTATCAAAAGTTCTCATTCTTCATGAATGGAACACAAACATGCGAGTATATCAATCTTTTTTTTCTACGATAGTCATCTTAATTAACAAAGTAACATCTCCTGATAGATTAATGTGATACATACCTTCACCAACATTGGTTCCGTTAATCACACAAATAGAATACTACAAGCTTAATTTAAAAGATTAGAGGCTCATGTTGATAACGTGTGTTATTTGTAGTTTTGATGATTTATGGGGACCTTGTGAAGGGACCTGATTCATTGTGTTATAAACTCTCAACTACCAAGCTGGAAAGACGTACAAGTGGTTGGTGCATAGTCTCCAACTCATGACAAGACAAACCCCAGGACCTTGTAAAGGGACCTAGTTCTTGGCTCGACACACTTCTCACTTTCAGGCTGGAAAAAGTATAAAAAATTGGTCCACAATCTCCAACAGTGACAGAAATGGCAGATGCGATAGAAATCTCAGCCAATGACATTGCTTTAAGATTGTGACTATTCTACATAAACAGAACATCCAATAGTCACAATCTTAAATTTTTGCAACTTGAAAACATCTCAAGAATTCTTGCAAAAGTTGAGCAAAAGAAGTCAAGAAGTATTTCAAGATCAACTCAAAATTAGAAAGAGCATGAAGCTTAGATGTCTTAAGAGTATTTCTTCTGAACGTATATTGTAATTATGTTCCTAAACTTATAAAGGAATCAGATTGTTTTGGTTTGTTAAAAAGTCTAAGTTAGTTGTGTCCAACTTATTTAGTGGCCAACCTATGTATTGATTAGTGAATTCTAAGTTGTGTAGTGGTGATAGCTTAGTGGGCAGAGTTAAATCTGCTTAGGCTCTTCAAGCAATAGAGTTGTTGCTTGGTTGTGAGATTAATAACTTCTCCTCACTTGGTTGTAATCGGGTTTCACTTTTGTTTGTGAAGATTAGTGAAAACGATTGAAAATCCTGTGTGATAGGTCGTGGTTTTACTCCATTCAGCAAAAAGGTTTCCATGTAAACTACTTGTGTTGTTTTCTGTCTTTACTTACTCTTCGTTCTTACTTCGAGTGTGTCAAGGGACCTGGACCGTTGACTGTAGTGAACGCACGTATTCTAACAACGTGTCAAGAAACTATATAAACAAGAAGAAGAATAAAGTAGGGAGAAGAGAAAAAACTTCTTATTCATCTTGAAGTATATTCACGATTTACAAATCTTCTTTACAAAGAAGGAAAACCCTTTTATTTATAGAGAAAACCTAACTTTGTCTCCAAGTAGGATTCCTAACCATATCTTAAAAACTTCACATAATTAGATATTAATTATAACACAAATATGTTTACAATAATTCTTTTATTTTTTTTACATTTTTTAAAGTTATTCATGATTAGTATTCCACTCACAAACGGAGTTAACTTATTTCAGTCATAATAAACCCTTGCAGTCTACAAATTAAGCTCTTAATCCCTTTGTCGACAGTAGACTTCAAGTGAGAGGTGAGATTTAAACACGCGATCACTAAATCATTTAAAATGTTTGAAACTCATTTAAAAAGTCTAAAATTACTAGGGTACAAAAATCTATATATTAAATTATTCAAAATATATTTTTAATTATTTTGTGTTGCTTATATATACAGTACGCATGCCCCTGCGAGTGACTTAAAAGAATTTAAAGGAATAAATAAGTAGATTTAGTTAGAAAAAAACGTCAGGTAGAAAAATTTAGGAGAAGACATTGATTTCTAATTAGTGAGTGGTAATTATGACGCTTAAATTAGATAACAAACATAAATATAACGATAAAGTTGAATGTCAAAAAATAATATATCAAAAAAATATATATACAACGAAGGAGTAAAATAAAAATGTATGTAACTTCTTTTTCTTGATTTGCAGCAACTTATATTCTCATTTTTGTAAAAAATATCTGTACTTTATCTTATAAAAATATTTTGCTCGTAATGATATTAGATAAACATTGGACAAGTAAAGGATACTGCGTGAAATTTTAAGTATGTAATGGAATATAATGAGAAAGAAGTTGAAAAGAAATTTTTTATTTTATCCTGTTTTAATTGTATTATTTTAAACAGAAAGAGTATTTACATATCATAACGAATTTTGTGAAATTTGAAATGAACATATTCTATTTAATTTCTATAAAAATAGAAAAGATGTTTTTAAAGATATTTTAACTCAAATGCAGTGAATTAAAATATTTATGAAAATCCCAATAATTAATTACGTAAGTGGTATAGAGCATTTAGAAAAGAAAAGCATAACAACAACAAAGCAACAGTCGAAGCACATAAAAACAAAGAGAGGGTAAAATATATATACATATATATATATATATATATTACATATATATTCTTATTATATAAGAGACAATAAGTGTTGAAGCAAGAACGTCTTTGTCAACGTGTCTGCTTCAGCGTGTTTTTGAAAAAAAAATTTAAATATGTCCCTAAACTATTTGAAAAGATCTAGATATATAACCGTTAAAAGTTTAACTCACTTATGTCATTATCGTCCAACTTTCGGCATAGATATGTTCTTATGAGTGTTAGCTGGTATGCTGGATATCCAACTCATTTTTTCATTTCTTTAAATGTGACGTGGAATTGTAATGAAATTTTGCCCTTACTACATAACATCTATATGAAAATGAAAAGGGATCAAATATGATCCTAAAAATTTTGACCCATAAACACCTAATCCATCCCATAAATCAACCTCTATTTTAAATAAACTACCCGAACCATTTTCAGCAATTTTTTGTTTAAATTTTTATTTTTTTGATAAATCTCGAAAATAAGTAATTGATTAATAAAACAAATAATATTATAAAATTAATACCAAAAGTTCACAAATAAATATAGTAACCTTAAATTCAACAACTTTTAACAATTTTTATTTTTTTGATAAATCACAAAAATGAGTATTTGACTAATCAAAATTATGAAAAAATATATACATAATTAACGCCAAAAATTTACAACCTTAAATTCAACTATCTCAACAATTATTTTTCATTTTTATTTTTTTGGTAAACCTCGAAAATGAGTAATTGATTGATCAAAAATAGAAAAAATATGAAAAAACTATAAAATTGTAAATAATTGTTGAAATTGTTAAATTTGAGGTTACAATATTTAATTGTGAATTTTTGGCATTAATTTTATATATTTTTTAAATTTTTTATTAATCAATTACTCATTTTCGAAATTTACTAAAAATATTAAAGAAAAAACTATTAAAATTGTTGAATTTAAGGCTACTATATTTATTTGTGAATTTTTGGTGTAATTTTATTTTATTTTTCATATTTTTCCTTTTTTATTAACAAATTACTTATTTCGAGATTTGTCGAAAAAATATTTAAAAAAAATTGTTGAAATTGTTGATTTTAAGGTTACTATATTTATTTGTGATTTTTGCCGTTAGTTTTATATATATTTTCATATTTTTCCTATTTTTTATTAATCTATTATTCATTTTCGGAATTTACCAAAAAATAAAAATTTAAACAAAATTATTGAAGATGACTCAAATAGTTTATTTAAAAGGGGTAGATTTATGGATCGAATTAGATGTCTATGGGTTTGAATTTTTTAGGTGTATAACTTATCCCTTTCCATTTTCATGTATATGTCATATGATAAGGTCAAAATTACATGACTATTCCATGTGACATTTAAAGAAATGAAAAATAAGTTGGATATATCTAGCATGTCAACTAACGCCAATAAGAGCATATTTATGTCAAAAGTTAGCCGGCGAGAGCATGATTGAGCTAAACTTTAAACGAGATCTATCTAAACCTTTTCGGATAGTTTAGGGTCATATTAGACTCTTTTTTTCCTTAATTTAATTAGAGTATCATTTTTTTTGAAATTATGAAATCCTTTTTAGCTAAGACTTTTGAAATTGACTTCAATTTGTTTGAAAATTTAAAAATTTTATTTCTTTTGTTCTACTTTAAGTTAATTAATTTATAATTTTGAAAAAATTATAGAATTCTTTTTAGCTATGACTTTTAGTATTCTGTCAACTTGCCTGTTTCAACATGTTTCTGTAAAAAAATATATATCTTTTGTTGTACTTTAATTTAATTAGTGTATAATTTTTACGTAATTATGAAATCCTTTTTAGTTATGACTTTTAAAATTGATGTGTCTCCTTCAACATATTTCAAAATTTTAAAATATATTTCTTTTGTTCTACTTTAATTTTAACTAGTGTATAATTTTTTTGAAAGTATGGATCCTTTCTAACTGAGACTTGTAGTTTTAACTTCAAGATTTTACGCTGAAACAGGCACACCTTCGTCTACGTGTCTGCTTCATCGTGTTTCATTTTTTTAAAAAAAATGACTCCCTCCGTTTCAAAAAGGATTGCCTAGTTTGACTTGGAACGAAGTATACGAAAAGAAAGAAGATTTTCTAATCTTGTGGTTGTAAATTAAAGTAATATCAAATGTACCAAAATATCCTTTAATTTTGTGGTCTTAAACATGCTACGTGGAAAACTAAAGTCAAATTGTTGCCAAAAAAAAAAAGACATTCTTTTTTGAAACAGACTAAAAAGAAAATAGGGACATTTTTTTTTAAACGGAGGAAGTACCTTTTTCTACAATAATTTAATTAGTGTATAATTTTTTTAAAATTATGAAATCTGATTTCGTTATGACTTTTAGTTTTAAATTATATTCTTTTGTTATTGGTTTATTATTTTGAATGTCTACTTTAATTATAGGCATATTGATGGACTTCTTCGCAATAAATTTATACAAACAAAAAGTAATTAACTATTTATATATCTAAAAATCATATTAAATTTATTCAATTTTTTAAATTCTACATAAATTACATAAATTAAAATTTAAAAAATATTAAATTCGTACTAGCATAGAAATCTATGTATAAAATCAATACTACTTCATATATATAAAGTATTCCAAACTACAACCAAACCTAGCTAAACGTTGTAAAACTAGACAACCAAATTATTTCTAATTTCATATACTAATCTATGATATTCATAACCCTCTTACCTAATTAATGTTATGTGTCCCAAAGACAAGAGTATTTGCTGATTACAGTTATAATTCGTATTCCCTCTGTTCATTTTATTGAAAAATATTGATTGAAATGAATATTTTATTATATTAATGTTTAGTAAAAAAAATCTTATTATATTTAATGTAACAAATAAAAATAAAATTTTTAACATCTGTGTAAATATAAAAGCAAGTGGATTATATTGTGTGGAATACCGAGCTAGCTTAGAACAATAAATAATGCAGTGATTTTACATGTTAAAATCTGGGGTTGACCCTAAAAGGACAGCCAGTGGATGACTAATAAAACAAAGAGACAAACAAACAAATACAGTGTTGAAACTCACTGCCAATTTTATTTAACTTTTACAGTATATAGTCTGCTCTGCATATTTACCTGGAAAGACCATTACATTCTGTATCCTTTCAGATACCCTACCCTCCTATGTCCAATATTTTGGTTTCTACAATTCAATGATCGGTATTCATATTGAAAGTTCGATTAAATCTGAATTTACGTTAAATAATGAATTGTACTAACAAAGGTAATTTTATACTCAAGAAGGAATTCAAACTCGAGATCTCCTAGTTAAAAGATGAAGGAGTATTTATCACTCTAACACGATCTTCGATGGTTGCCCATTGTCATCCCATTTCATACATACTTCTTTCATTTTGTTCTTTTCTTCTTCCCGCTGCTCTTTGACCTACCTATTAATAAACATTTTTCATTTCTACACTTTCTTGACTCTTTCCATTTATAGACATTTTCACTCTCACATTATTATTGTAAATGTTTGTGTAGTGAAAAGAGTAATAGAAACTAAAATATTGGTAAAAATAAACTTTAATAAATTAACATGACATCAAAATTTAAACCAAAGTATTATATTTTATGTGACTTTTGTTTTTTGGTTAATTATTTAAACTATATGTGCAAATTTTAATCAACAACTTAAAATATTTTTTTTATCGTATGAGAAATTATAACTTATAGAGTAGTTTTAAGGATTGTTTGGTAAAATGTATAAAATAATACAAAATAGTGTGTGTTAGTTATGTTGAATTAATGAACTTGAACCAAGGATCTTTCGAAAATCGCCTCTATACCTTTCAAGATAGTGATAAAATCTACGTACAATTACACTAAATATATTATTATTGTTATTGTAATGTTGGATTAGTTATTCTTGAATTATTTAGGTTAGCGTTATTCTTTATCAACTGTTTAATACATTCTCTATCAACTGTTTAATATGTTGTATGGTAAAAATAGGGTGTGTAACATAATAGAAATATATTGAATAGTCGGTTATAAAAATAATGTTGGTATTGCCAATGTCATAGTTCACTATATTGAAGGAGAAAAATATTGAATCGGGTATTAGTTACTCCATTCGTTCACTTTTATTTGTCATATTATGCTTTTTAGAAGTTAATTTGACTAACTTTTAAAGATAAAAATCAGATTATATTAATTCGATATTTTGAACAAAAAATTTACATATTCAAAAACTATATGAAAAAATGCTATAAATTGCAATTTTTACATATCAATATGATAAAATAATATATCTTAAAATGTTAGTAAAACATCTTATATTTTTGTTCTAAAATAGAAATCATAACAAAGAATAACGAATGTCATTATTCTCGATAATTGATAGAGTGAACAGTACCATAATTTACTGAATGTCATTATTCTCGATAAGCTAAATTAAGACCAAAAGGAGTACTATAACACAAACAATTAAAATGTACAAAGAAATTACAATTATCCCCAACCCAATCTTCCTTTCTCTTATGCTCACACAACCATACATCATCCCTAGCATCAATCCATGCTTCTTCTCTGTCTTGTAATTATTATTTTTTCCAATAACAAGCTAAGACAGACAAAGAAAAACTAGAAAATTTTCCTTGGCTTAGGAGAAAAGATTGTACTTTCCAATAAATCATTGATATGTTGTATTGTGCTGACAATAGTATAATATTCCATGTGGGATATTTTTTTTTTGGTCTAATAAAACAATAAGAATATTTGCTAAAGTATACGAGCGTGTTTGAATCGACTTAAAATAATTCAAAAAATATTTGTCAAATAAAAAGAGATAAGTAAAATCTAAAATGACAACGAAAATCGAATAGAAATGAAGTGAGTATTTTAGCAAAGAAAATGAAACATGCTCAATATCCTCGGGAAAGAAAACCCATAAAGAAGAGATTCTTTAATGAAAAAGGATTTGTTCCTTTGATTTTACAAAGATAAAAGAGGATAACCAATGCAACAAAGAGGAAAAAAAATCATCCATCAATAGTGAGAGAATACTAGCTACTTTCTCATAGCCTAGTTTTATTTCTTTGATATTAATTTTGACATATTTTTAAAATAGAACATAAAAGGAGATGGATATACCTCTAAGAATTCAAATATTATTTAGTGGTATTCTTTGTTATATTTTTGAATTAGTTGTGATACGCTATATTCAAATATTATTTAACGGTATTCTTTAGTTCTTTAAGTTTTCTATTCAATATTCGTTACCTGCTTTAAATTCGTATTGCGTAAGATTCATTCGAGAAAATTGTTCCTTATTAATTTTTTTTTAATTCAAGGCAAAACCTTTTGGTTAAGCAAGGAACTATTTAAACTCTAAATAGGTAGGTATCTATTTTGAATTAAACTTGATTTGAATTGACAAATTTATAATAGCTTATCTTCCATGAGCTCTCACTGAAATGATAGGGTTGAAATAAGTTTGGGGTGTTTATTTGAATGTATTCGTATGATTTTCTTTTAAATTTTAGTTTTTCTTGGATAAATTATTTTTTAATTTTATAAACTGAACCAATAAAGGTGAACCCATTTTTTTAGTATATTGAATGTTCAAAGTAAATAAATTTAAAATTTATTACTATAACATAAATAACTTTTAATTATTATTAAATTCAATGTATATATTATTTAATCGTAATAACTTACTTGTCACTAAAATTATTTATTAGCACACTTTTAATAGTTATAATATTTTCTAAGAGGAAAGGTTCTAAAACCCCTCCATCTATATTTGAAATATCAATTATACAATCCTATTTTATATGTGTCCTATTACTCCTTAACTTCATATATCACTTATTTCTACACACTTAAATGCTGACCTCAACACATTATCAAACAAATATTCTAACATGATTGCACGCTTCGGCTCCCCCCCCCCCCCCACACACACACACACATCTCCTCCTAAAACATAAAAGACCCAAATATAATATATATATATATATAATATATATATATATATATATATATATATATATATATATTCTCCTTTTCATCTCCTTCGACATTTGCATATACATTTCTATTGGTGATTGAAAGATTTTGTTGTGTTTCAATTTGATTCCGTAGTTTACAATTGATTTAGTAAAAGGTTAGTTTTTAACCTTATTTCGAGTTTTTACTTTATCCTTTAGGGTTTCTGTAAATTCGTAAAATTAAGAGTGACATTGCGTCCGATTGATCTTTACAAAGCTTATTCAAGTTTTATTACATTTTTGATGAATTTCATGAAAATTCAAATTAGAGATCTGAATGAAAAATTAGATTAGATTAAACCCATTCAAGATTTAAAGAAGAAATTAACATAAACAATTAAATCGTCCTTTTTTATTGAGAAAATCGTGATTTTTTTTTTCTAATAAAAGATACAAGGACTAATGGTGGGGAAGAAGAAACAATAGTTTATTTAATGGCGGAGCAGATATTCGTTGGAGAAAGAGAATTTTCGTCAAAATTTAAGACGTTCTCACCTTCTAACGCGCTTAGAGGTGTTCTCACCTATTATGACTTATTAGCATTTAAGTGTGTAAAAAATAGAGAAATAAGAGTAATAGAATACTCGTAAAATTTAAGTGTGTAGTGAAAATTTCGAATATAAATTGAAAGAATTTTAGACCATTGTCTATATTTTTAAACAAGAAAATATTAGTAGTAACAAACATTATTATTGATGTTTATAGAAACTAATAAATAAGAGTGAGAAGAATTTCACCAATACATTTAAACTAAATTGACAACAAAACTATTGATTTAACTTTAACAAAGCATCAAAACATATTGAAATTTTAACTATTTTTTTTTTTATATAGGAAATAAGCTAAAAAGAAAAACTAAGCTAGAACTACACAGGTATTTGAGTATGAGGAGTTAAAAGGAAGCTAAGGGCCTGGCTCTTCCCCCAAGATAGAGTGAGTTGAAAAGAGATTTACACGCAAACCCATTGGGTGGTAGCAAGCTGTTCTCTTCTCATCTCTTTTCATCCATCATCAATCAACATTCACTATTTTTTCACATTTAAACCATCACTGCTGCAAATCTTTTCTCTTTTCTTCGGAGGTTTTGATCTTTTAATTACTTACCAGCAGAAGACGCCAACATGCGCACACAAGTAAACGTTGAAGAATCATCATTACCCACATTGTAATGTTCACCATTACTATTACTACTACTACTGCTGCTGCCGCCGTTTCTTCCTGCTGCCGTTTCTTCATTCTCATCATTACTATGGCAACTGTTGGAAGAGGAAGTGTTTATTATGCCACATCCAACTATAGGATTAGGCTCTGTTATGCATTTACCATCACGAGGTGGTGAGAAAATAACTGGCATGTATTCTTCAGCTTCACATGGGAATTTTGAGTTTTTGAAATGATCTTTCAATGCTTCAATTCCCTAATTCAAAAAAATTGTTGATTTAATCAAACAAATAAGTACTACTTTCTTCTACATAAAATAATTAATTTAATTTTTCAGGTGTCAAGAAAAATAATTAAACTTAATTTTTTATTTTTATCCTTATTAATTATTATCAAATTTATCCTTTCATTAATTTGTATTGAAATTAGTTAAAATTTAAAAAACACTATAAAATTAGTCTTGAAAACTGAACAAATATGTCACAAAAATTAAACTAATATGAATCGGAGAGAGTAGTAAAACAAATTGATGTTTATTTCGTATTTTCCGTGTTCATTTTTATTTATCCACTACATATTAAAAATAAATATTCATTTTTATTGTCTAGTTGAAAACAAAACAAAAAAAGAAACAGACAATTCAATTACTTAATTCTTAATTTATCATTAGTTCTTTTAAAGGATATGTCAAGTTAATAAGTACTAAATAATAAAAATGAAGGGAGAACCATTATTTACATGAAAAAAGTAAAAATGATGCTTGAGACTAATTTTTGATTATTTGTAGAGGTAATTGAAAAAAATGTTCACCGTCAATTTTTCAAACTGACACTCATCTTCCGAGAAAATTTCAGAAGATGAGGCCAATCGTATAACGAAATGCTATTTGGAAAAAAGAAAAAAATAATTATTCATAAATAAACTAAGCTTAATAATTAGTGCATAAGAAAATTAATCTTTGAGGGGAAGGAACCTACCTGTAATCTAGCATAAGTAACTTGGCATATTTTTCTGGAGTTGAAAACTTCCCAATTTTGAAGATGAAAAGCCTTGTACAGTCTCAACGTTGCTTGCGGTGAAGTCATGTTCACAAATCCATATCCCACATTGCACTTGTTACTAACAAAATCCATAAATCATCAATTAGAAGCAAAAAAAAAAGAATACTCAGTTAAATAAATAAAAAATGGAATGTTTTAGAAGATTACATGAAATCGATAGGAAGATAAACAAAATCATAAGAGGATTTTGGCTGATCATCGCCGTCGGCAATCTGCTCGTTACAGTGAATGCAGTGGTTGTCCAGCATGTTCAGCAGCAGCTTCTGACTGCACACCAGACCCCAAATATATGTCAGACAAATTATACCAAATACCGATATTAAAACTATTTTTTTTTCTTATCAATATGAAATGTTTGATCTAAAAACAAAATCATTCAAGACTATCAAATACCAATCTCATGTAACTAGTAGACCAAAGGAAACATGATAAATTACCAGTATTTTCAGAATTTATGTATGAAAACAAACGGAATCAGAATAATATGTGCTTTTATATATATATAAAGAGGGAAACAAAATGAAGACGAATTTAACCTGTACTTGTTGGGTATGTTTTTGATCATGACAGTAGTTCTGGAATCTCTGCAATTTGATTCCATAATGGCATCTTCTTTAATTAGAAAACGAGGGTCATAATCTTTTGCCTGCTTTGATGACCAACCCATCTTCCATGGCCTACTGCTACTGCTGCTATTTGCTTGTTGTTGGAACAGTTTTTGTGGACGTTTTGGAGAACAACTTGTAACACTGCTACTACTTGCACTAATGCTGTGGTGATTGCTTTTTCTGGCATTCTTGTTCTTCCCAATCCTAACATTACTGTTATTTGATATACACAAAGAAGCGAATGATTCTTGAACTGAACCACCAGTCCCTGAACTCTCACTTCCGCTACATCCACTAGGGTTTCCTTTAACATAATTTGATTTCTGATTTTGGGATGGTGAAGTGTTGTATACCGGCGCTATGCTTGGTGGAGAGTAATTATTGTTGAATTTGGTAGGGGAAGAATACTGATAACCTTTTGAGAAGCGTCTGCTGTTATTTCCACCTGGCCTGCTGAATTCAATCAGCAATGGCTGCCCATTTAAATCATAACCATTCATCTCCATCAACGCCCTAGATGCATCTCTAACATCGTAAAACTCCACAAATCTTTGATGCTTCTTCATTGGTGTCTCTCTCAATTCCTTCACATGCCCTATTCGAACCCCAAAAAAAAAAATTACACGAATCGAAGAAATCAACCAGAATCACAAAACATATAAAGGAATAAGAAACGTACCAAAAGCTTGAAATAAATGAAAAAGAGAATCAGCAGAAGTTTGAGGAGACAAATTGAAAATCACAAGTGTGCCTTGATTATTCCCATCAACAAGAGCGGAAGTGACCGGAAAAGTGAACTGAGCCCAAACAGCTTTACCAGCAACGAGTCCACGCGCCGTCGGCGGTGGAACTGGTGGCATAGAATTTTGATTTTCAATGAACTCATAATAATGCCTCCTTAAACGCATCTGTTGCTGCATGTGCTGCTGTTGAATCTCCATTAACGCCGTCTGCGCGTTCCTTAAATCATAGAAATGAACCGTTACAATCCCTTCTCTTACCCTTCCCATTTGCACAGCCCTCACATCCCCAAATACTTCTAAATCCCTTCGTATAATCGATTCACTCACATCAACCGGAACCATACATAACAATAAAGTTCTTGTAGACATTGAACTTGGTGGTGGTAAAATAGGCGTAGGTACCGGTGGGTTAGCGCTAAGATACGCCGGCCGGAGTAACGGCACAGATGCAACATCAGCGTACGGCGGCGGCGGCGGTGGTGGTGGTGGATGAGGAGGACATGAAAAAGGGTAGTAAAATTGATTGGGAAAAACAGGCAAAAAATTATTGTTAAATGGATAGGTTGGTATAAATTCTTGAGCTCTAGGATCAAGATTTCCATGAATGATACCATTGTTCTCCATTCTACAAGAGATTGGGTTCTAGTTGAAAATGAGGAAGAAGATAAATACTGTGTGGTTTTTTGTTTTGTTTCTCTCTCTAGAATAGTCTATGAGCAGAGTGTATAGAGTGGAGTGTTGTCCATGTACATACAATACAGAGAGAGTGAGAGGAGAAAATAAATTGAAGAATGTTAAAAAGGAACAAAATGAGACTAGTAATGCACGACAATCTTCTCAACTAAATTTGCAAACAAGTGTCTTTGGGAGCTCAATTATATTTACCCAAAAATGCCCCCATTATCATTTTTCTAAAATAATACTTTTTTTTTTCAAATAGTGAATTTGTGAAATATTATATAGTCGAAAAATATTTAAAAAAATAATTTAAAATATTTTTTATTGTTATTAAATAGTGCAATTTTATCTTCTAGAATATATGATAAAAAGGAATAAATATTTAAAAAATTAATTTTAAATAATTTAATTAATTCAAATAATGAAAAAAGCTTCAAAAATTGAGTTAATAGGAAATAAAAAGAATTTGTAGTACTTTAATTACGATCACTTCATTTAGAGTATAAATTAATATTATTTCTAATGAAAATGTCAATGTAATGTAAAAACTGACAGCATTTTTTTTCCAAGATACTCCCTGAGCTTCATAGTAGTTTTCATTTATTTTTTCTTCAATGCCCTTTACGGAACTTGAAATAATGTGTATTTTACTGATTTTTTTTTTTTATGTTTTTAGATATATTTTATAAAATAAAATTGAAAGGGTAAGATGGAAAAATTAAAGTAGTTTTACCTCGATTTGGTAAATTGACTACTATTTTGTAATAATCATATAAGTGCTAATAATGTCAAGTTAATTTATTTATTAACAATTTTTTATTTTAAAATAAGTGATATTTTATTTTATTTTTTTGACTTAAATAAAAAATTTTGTCTATATAATCAAGAATACGGTGATGATGTTCTTTTAATTTTATCATTATTTAAATAAATAATATCAGCTACATGTATTTATTTTGTAAATTGACAACTAATTTAGAATAATTATAGGAGTACTAATTAGTGTCACATTATTAATTATTACTATTTCCATTGTTTCAACATAAGTGGTGTTTTACTTTTTTTTGTTTTTTTTTAACATAAAATTTGTTTTGCATAATCAAAAACATGTTAATAATGTTCTTCAATTTTATCGTTTTTTGGAATTTCTTTTAAAAAGAGTTACATGCATTTATTTTGTACATTGATAATTTTAAAAAATTGTAGGAGTACGAATTAGTGTCACGTTATTAATTCCTATTTTTTTTCTCTATTTCAAAATAAGTGATGTTTTATTTCTTACTTTTTGTTTGCTATAAAATAAATTTTGTTTTGCATAATAATCAAGAACACATTAAAGTGTTCTTGCAATTTTGTCGTTATTTAAATAATAATAAAAAAAGTTACATATATTTATTAAAAGTAAATTTCAAAAATTGCATCTCGCTTTTTAGGAATATTTAATTTTCTTAAGAGGTGTACACAAACTAAAAACACCACTTATTTTAAAGTAAAAATTAGGCAAATGACATTCTGTAAATGATAAATTACATTCTATCCCTATAATATCGATATTTACCAAAAATCCCTTATTTTAAGAATTCTGGATACTTATAAAAAAATAAAAATGATACTTAAATAATAATGACTGAATATTTTTTTTTCTGTAACTGTTATAGCGAATTATTTGAGTATCTTTTCATGTGTTGGACATGAATTTATGTAATCAAAAGAAATATATTTTAAATTTAATATTTCGTTTTATATATATAGTTTCAATTAGTATTTTGTAATAGTATCATGTTAACCTGTTTTTTTATATGTTAGTATAAGATGAATTGTATTAAGTATCTTTTCATCTTATCATGATTTTGAATATATTTGTTAATATGTTCAATTAATTTTATAAGTATCATTTTTTGGTGATCATGATAGAATGATTCTTTGTTTTATTTTTTTTTACTTATTTCGTATATAAAGGTATCAAATAATAGTATATGTGTATCACTGTCATACATCTTTTTTAAGTATCATATTTATATGAATTAGGATATTATAAAAATTAAAGTATCTATTTCAATTGTGAATTTGAGTATCTTTTTATGTGTTGGACATGAAATTTAATGTTAAATTTAATTAGTATCATTTGGGATAAAAAAGGATTTTTGTAATTTAATACATCAGTAGGGAATTAATGAATTAAATAAATTAAGTAGTGTATTTTAATTTTTCCTATTTTAAAATGATATAGTTATTGTGCTATATTTTTAAAATTCTTACTAGTTTCACAGCACGTGCATCAGTCGTGTGTATCGTTTTTATAGCATACAATATTGTAAAATAATTGTTATTCAAATTTAAAAACAAAAAAGGAGCTCTATATATTTATTTTATAAATTAGCAACTAATTTGAAATAATCATAGGAGTACAAATTAGTGTCACATTATTAATTACTACTATTTCCTTCATTCAAAATAAGTGGTGTTTTACTTCTTTTTTTTTAAATAATAATATTTGTTTTACATAATCAAGAACACGTTAATAATATTCTTTAATTTATGTCAATTTATTTTATGCATTGACAATTAAGTTGGAATAATCGTAGAAGTATCAATTAGTGTCACGTTATTAGTTATTACTTTTTTTTTCATTTCAAAGTAAGTGGTGTTCTAATTTTTCTTTTTTGTTTTAAATAAAATTTGTTTTACAAAATTAAGAACGCGTTAATGATGCTCTTCCTATTTCATCGAGTTTTGAGTTTTTTTTTTAAAAAAAAAAAGAGAAGAAGAGATATATGTATTTATTTTGTACATTGACAACTAACTTGTAATAATAGTAGGAGTACTAATTAGTGTTATGTTATTAATTATTATTTTTTTCATTTAGATAAGTTGTGTTTTAACTTTTTAATTTTTGTTTGTTATAAAATAAATTTTATTATACATAATCAAGAACACGTTAATAATGTTCTTTCAATTTTATCGTTATTTAAATAACAAAAAAAAATTAATTGTATTTATTAAAAGTAAATTTTTGAATTTCACATTTTTCAAATGCCTAATTTCCTTATGAGGCGTGAGTAACTTAAAAACACCTTTTATTTTAAAATGAAGGGTTATTATGCTATTTTTTATTACTATTACTAGTATTACGACACGTGCGTTTCACGTGAGTATCCTATAAATAATATACTATGTAGTAAAATAATCATTGTTTGATTTATTTATATTTTTAAAAACCACATACATTTATTTTGTAAATTGATTACTGATTTGGAATAATCATAAGAGTACTAATAAATTGAAGAATGTTAAAAAGGAACAAATGAGACTAGTAATGCACGACAATCTTCTCAACTAAATTTGCAACAAATGTCTTGGAAGTCTCAATTATATTTACCCAAAATGCCTCCATTATCATTTTTCTAAATTAATAGTATTTATTTTTTTTAAGTACTAAATAATAGTAGTGAATTTGTGAAGCATTATATAATCAAAAAATATTTAAAGAAATAATTAAACAATATTTTTTATTGTTATTAAATAGTGTAATTTTATCTTCTAGAATATATGATAAAAAGGGATAAATATTTAAAAAATTAAATATAAATTTTAAAGTTTAAATAATTTAATTAATTCAAATAACGAAAAAAGCTTCAAAAATTGAGTTAATAGGAAATAAAAAGAATTTGTAGTACTTTAATTACGATCACTTCATTTAGAGTATTAAATTAATATTATTTCTAGTGAAAATGTCAATGTAATGTAAAAAGTGACAGCATTTTTTTTCCAAGATACTCCCTGAGCTTCATAGTAGTTTTCATTTATTTTTTCTTTAATGCCCTTTAAGAAACTTGAAATAATTTATATTTTTTACTGAATTTTTTTTATTTATGTATATTTTATAAAATAAAATTGAAAGGCAGGATGGAAAAATTAAACTATTTTTACCTCGATTATGTAAATTGACTACTATTTTTAATAATCATATAAGTAAGTGCTACTTAATGTCAAGTTATTAGTTAGTAATATTTCTTTCATTTTAAAATAAGTGATGTTTAGTGTGATATATTATTTAATTATTTTTGTTTTAAATAAAAAATTGTCTTATATAATCAAAAAAATGTGATGATATTCTTTCCATTTTATCGTTATTTAAATAAATAATAAAAGTTACGTGTATTATTTTTGTAAATTGACAATTAATTTAGAATAATCATAGAAGTACTAATTAGTGTCACATTGTTAATTATTATTATTTTCATCGTTTCAACATAAGCAGTATTTTCCTTTTTTTTTATTTGATTTAACATTAAATTTGTTTTGCATAATCAAAAACATGTTAATAATGTTCTCCAATTTTATCATTTTTGGAATTTCTTTTAAAAAGAGTTACATGCATTTATTTTGTACATTGTTAATTTGAAAAAATTGTAGGAGTGCCAATTAGTGCAAGGTTATTAGTTCCTATTTTTTTTTCTCTATTTCAAAATAAGTAATGTTTTATTTCTTACTTTTTGTTTGCTATAAAATAAAATTTGTTTTGCTTAATAATCAAGAACAGATTAAAATGTTCTTGCAATTTTGTCGTATAAAAAAAAATTGCATATATTTATTAAAAGTAAATTTGAAAAAATGTATTTCACTTTTTAGGAATACTTAATTTCCTTATGAGGTGTGTACACAAGCTAAAAACACCACTTATTTTAAAATAAATAGTTATTGTGCTATATTTTTAAAACTCTTACTAATTTCACAGTACGTGCATAAGTCGTGTGTATCGTTTTTATAGCATACAATAATGTAAAATAGTCGTTATTCAAATTTTTAAAAAAGGGCTCCATATATTTATTTTATAATTAGCAACTAATTTGAAATAATCATAGGAGATGTCACATTATTAATTACCACTATTTCCTTCATTGAAAATAAGTGGTGTTTTACTTTTTTTTAAAAAAAATAATAATATTTGTTTTACATAATCAAACACGTTAATAATGTTCTTTCATTTTTATCAATTTATTTTATGCATTGGCAATTAAGTTGGAATAATTGTAGGAGTATCAATTAGTGTCACGTTATTAGTTATTACTTTTTTTTTCATTTCAAAGTAAGTTGTGTTTTAATTTTTCTTTTTTTCTTTAAATAAATTTTGTTTTACAAAATCAAGAACGTGTTAATGATGTTCTTCCTATTTCATTGAGTTTTGAGTTTTTTCTTTAAAAAAAAAAAAAAAGAAGAAGAAGAAGAAGAGATATATGCATTTATTTTGTACATTGACAACTAACTTGAAATAATAGTAGGAGTACTAATTAGTCTCATGTTATTAATTACTTTTTTTTTTTCATTTAGATAAGTGGTGTTTTAACTTTTTAATTTTTGTTTGTTTGTAAAATAAATTTTGTTATATATAATCAAGAACACGTTAATAATGTTCTTCTAGTTTTATCGTTATTTAAATAACAAAAAAAAAATTGTATTTATTAAAAGTAAATTAGAAAAAATTAATATCACTTTTTTCAAATGCCTAATTTCCTTATGAGGCGTGAGTAATCTAAAAACACCTCTTATTTTAAAATGAAGGGTTATTGTGCTATTTTTTTTATTATTATTAATTTTACGGTACGTGCGTGTCACGTGAGTATCGTATATGTAGTATACGATGCAACAAAATAATTGTTATTTGATTTATTTATTTTTTAAAAAGCCACATACATTTATTTTGTAAATTGACTACTGATTTGGAATAATCATAAGAATACTAATTAGTGTCACGTTATTAATTATTACTATTTTCTTGATTTCAAAATAAGTGGTGTTTTACTTCTTCTTTATTCGTTTTAAAATAAAATTTTTGTTTAACATACTCAACAACATGTTTGTAATATTCTTGCAATTTTATCGTTTTTTGAATTTAAGAAAAATATTGAAAGGCATAATTTAAACTATGTATTTTTTGTTCTTATTTTTATAAAATTATAAAAATAATATAATTTTATCTTTTAAAAAATGTAAAATCTTATTAAAAAGGGAATAAATATAAGTACTAATTAATGTCACATTATTAGTTACTAATATTTCTTTCATTTTAAAATAAGTGGTGTTTTATTTTTTCTTAATAATATAAGTGTTAATTTACTTTTTCTTTTTTGTTTAGAATAAAAAAAATATACATGATCAAAAACACGTTTATAATGTTCTCCAATTTAATCATTTTTAAAATTTTTTTTAAAAAGAGTTGCTTAAATTTAATTTGTACATTGATAACTAATTTGAAAAAAATTTATAGGAGTACTATTTAGTGTCACGTTATTAGTTCCTAGTTTTTTCTCTATTTCAAAAAAGTGGAGTTCTAACACATTATTTCATGTAATCAATAACACATTAAAAATGTTCTTGTGATTTTATTGTTATTTAAATAATCAAAAAAAACCTACATATATTTATTAAAAGTAAATTTGGAATAATGCATCTCACTTTTTAGAAATACTTATTTTTCTTAAGAGGCGTGCACAAGCTAAAAAGACCATTTATTTTAAAATAAAGAGCTATTGTGCTATATTTTTTTTAATTATTACTAGTTTAACAGCACGTGGATCGCACGTTCCTATAGTTTTTATAGTATATGATTGTAAAATTGTCGTTATACAAATTTAAAAAAAGAGCCACATATATTTATTTTGTAAATTGATAACTAATTTGGAATAATCGTCTCAACTAAAATTTGCAACAGATGTCCTGGGAGTCTCAATGATATTTACCCGAATGCCCCCATTATCATTTTTCTAGATTAATAATATTTTTATTTATTTTTAGTACTAGATGACAGTGGTGAATTTGTGAAGTATTATATAGTTCTAATTATGAAAAAATATTTAACGAAATAATTAAACTATATTTTTTATTATTATTAAATACTGTAATTTAATCTTCTAGAATATACGATAAAAAGGGATAAATATAAAAAAGTTTAAAAGCTTCAAAATTTGAGTTAATAGGAAATAGAAAGAATTTGAAGTAATTAAATTTATTCACTTTAATTATGATCACTTCATTTAGAGTATTAAATTAATATTATTTCTAATGAAAATGTCAATGTAATGTAAAAACTGACAGCATTTTTTTCCCAAGATACTCCCTTAGCTTCATAGTAGTTTTCATTTATTTTTTCTTTAATGCCCTTTAAGAAACTTGAAATAATATGTGTATTTTTACTGATTTTTTTATATTTATGTTTTTAGATATATTTTATAAAATAAAATTGAAAGGGTAAGATGGAAAAATTAAAGTAGTTTTACCTCGATTTTGTAAATTGACTACTATTTTGTAATAATCATATAAGTAAGTGCTACTTAATGTCAAGTTATTAGTTAGTAATATTTCTTTCATTTTAAAATAAGTGATGTTTTAGTGATATATTATATTTAATTATTTTTTGTTTAAAATAAAAAATTGTCTTATATAATCAAAAATATGTTGATGATATTCTTTCAATTTTATCGTTATTTAAATAAATAATAAAAGTTACGTGTATATTTTGTAAATTGACAATTAATTTAGAATAATCATAGGAGTACTAATCAATGTCACATTATTACTTATTATTATTTCCATCGTTTAAACATAAGTGGTATTTTACTCTCTCTTTTTTTTTAACATAAAATTTGTTTTGCATAATCAAAAAAATGTTAATAATATTCTCCAATTTTATCGTTTTTTGGAATTTCTTTTAAAAAGTGTTTACATGCATTTATTTTGTACATTGTTAATAATTTGACAAAATTGTAGGAGTATGAATTAGTGTCACGTTATTAGTTCCTATTTTTTTCTCTTTTCCAAAATTAGTAATTTTTTATTTCTTACTTTTTGTTTGCTATAAAATAAATTTTGTTTTGCATAATAATCAAGAACACATTAAAATGTTCTTGCAATTTTGTCGTTATTTAAATAATAAAAAAAAGTTACATATATTTATTAAAAGTAAATTTGAAAAAAAGCATCTCCTTTTAGGAAACTTAATTTCCTTAAGAGGTGTACACAAAATAAAAACACCACTTATTTTAAAATGAATAGTTATTGTGCTATATTTTTTAAATTCATACTAGTTTCAAAGCACGTGCATCAGTCGTGTGTATCATTTTTATAGAATACAATATTGTAAAATAGTCGTTATTCAAATTTTTAAAAAAGAGCTCCATATATTTATTTTATAAATTAGCAACTTATTTGAAATAATCAGAGTACAAATTAGTGTCACATTATTAATTACTACTATTTCCTTCATTCAAAATAAGTGGTATTTACTTTTTTTTAAAAAAAATAATATTTGTTTTACATAATCAAGAACATGTTAATAATGTTCTTTAATTTTTATCAATTTATTTTATGCATTGACAATTAAGTTGGAATAATCGTAGGAGTATCAATTAGTGTCACGTTATTAGTTATTACTTTTTTTTTCATTTCAAAGTAAGTGGTGTTTTAATTTTTCTTTTTTGTTTTAAATAAAATTTGTTTTACAAAATTAAGAACGCGTTAATGATGTTTTTCCTATTTCATCGAGTTTTGAGTTTTTTTTTTTTTTTAAAAAAAAAAAAGAGAAGAAGAGATATATGTATTTATTTTGTACATTGACAACTAACTTGTAATAATAGTAGGAGTACTAAGTAGTGTTATGTTATTAATTTTTTTTTTTTTTTTCATTTAGATAAGTGGTGTTTCAATTTTTTAATTTTTGTTTGTTATAAAATAAATTTTGTTAGACATAATCAAGAACACATTAATAATATTCTTCCAATTTTATCGTTATTTAAATAACAAAAAAATAAATAATTGTATTTATTAAAAATAAATTAGAAAAAATGAATCTCACTTTTTTCAAATGCCTAATTTCCTTATGAGGCGTGAGTAACCTAAAAACACCTCTTATTTTAAATGAAGGGTTACTGTGCTATTTTTTATTATTATTACTAATTTTACGATACGTGCATTTCACGTGAGTATCGTATAAGTAATATACGATGCAGTAAAATAATCATTTTTTGATTTATTTATTTTTAAAAAAGCCGCATACATTTATTTTGTAAATTGACTACTGATTTGGAATAATCATAAGAGTACTAATTAGTGTCACGTTATTAATTATTACTATTTTCTTGATTTCAAAATAAATAGTGTTTTACTTCTTCTTTATTTGTTTTAAAATAAAATTTTGTTTAACATACTCAACAACATGTTTGTAATGTTCTTGCAATTTTATCAATTTTTGAATTTTAAGAAAAATATTGAAAGGCATAATTTAAACTATGTATTTTTTATTCTTATTTATATAAAATTATAAAGATAATTTTAAAAATACTATAATTTTATCTTTTTAAAAAATATAAAATCTCATTAAAAAGGGAATAAATATAGAAAAATCCAAACATAAATTTTGAACTTTAAATAACTCAATTAATTCAAAGAACGAAAAAAGATTCATAGTATTTGTTTTCATTCACTTTTTCTTTAATGCACTTTAGAAACATAAAAATAATATGTGTATTTTTACTGATTTTTTAATATGTTCTTAAATATATTTTATATTTTTGTGGTTTATTTATCAACATCAACTTTAATAATGCAAGAACATTTTTGGGACCTTGCAATATTTATATTTTTGGAAATAAAATAAAATTGAAGGGTAAGATGGGAAAATTAAAGTTGTTTTACCTCAATTTTGTAAATTGACGAATAATTCATATAATCATATAACTACTATTAATGTCACATTATTAGTTATTAATATTTCTTTCATTTTAAAATAAGTAGTGTTTTATTTTTTCTTAATAATATAAGTGTTATTTTACTTTTTCTTTTTTGTTTAGAATAAAAAAAATATACATGATCAAAAACACGTTAATAATGTTCTCCAATTTAATCATTTTTAATTTTTTTTAAAAAGAGTTGCTTAAATTTAATTTGTACATTGATAACTAATTTGAAAAAAAAAAACTATAGAAGTACTATTTAGTGTCACGTTATTAGTTCCTAGTTTTTTCTCTATTTCAAAAAAGTGGTGTTCTAACTTCTTACTTTTTTGTTTGTTATAAAATAAATTTTATTTCACGTAATCAATAACACATTAAAAATGTTCTTGCGATTTTATCGTTATTTAAATAATCAAAAAAACCTACATATATTTATTAAAAGTAAATTTGGAATAATGCATCTCACTTTTTAGAAATACTAATTTTCCTTAAGAGGCGTGCACAAGCTAAAAAGACCATTTATTTTAAAATAAAGAGCGATTGTGCTATATTTTTTTTAATTATTACTAGTTTAACAGCACGTGGATCGCACGTTCCTATAGTTTTTTAAAGTATATGATTGTAAAATTGTCGTTACACAAATTTAAAAAAAGAGCCACATATATTTATTTTGTGAATTGATAACTAATTTGGAATAATCGTCTCAACTAAAATTTGCAATAAAATTCCTTGGAGTCTCAATGATATTTACCCGAATGCCCCCATTATCATTTTTCTAGATTAATAATATTTTTATTTATTTTTAGTACTAGATGACAGTGGTGAATTTGTGAAGCATTATATAGTTCTAATTATGAAAAAAATATTTAACGATTATATTTTTTATTATTATTAAATACTGTAATTTAATCTTCTAGAATATACGATAAAAAGGGATAAATATAAAAAAATTTAAAAGCCTCAAAATTTGAGTTAATAGGAAATAGAAAGAATTTGAAGTAATTAAATTTATTCACTTTAATTATGATCACTTTATTTAGAGTATTAAATTAATATCATTTCTAATGAAAATGTCAATGTAAAAAGTGACAGCATTTTTTTTAAAGATACCCCCTTTGCTTCATAGTAGTTTTCACTTATTTTTTCTTTAATGCCCTTTGAGAAACTTGAAATAATATATGTATTTTTAGTGATTTTCTTTTAATGTTTTTAGATATATTTTATAAAATAAAATTAAAGGGCAAGATGGAAAAATTAGAGTAGTTTTACCTCGATTTTGTAAATTGACTACTACTTTGTAATAATCATATAAGTGTAAATTATTGTCACGTTATTAGTTAATATATTTCTTTTATTTTAAAACAAGTGATGTTCTATTTCTTATTTTTTTTGCTTAAAATAATTTTTGTCTTATAAATCTAAAACACGTTGATGATTTTCTTCCAATTTTATCATTATTTATATAAATAATAAGAGTTATATGTATTTATTTTGTAAATTGACAATTAATTTAGACTAAGCATAGGAGTATTAAATAGTGTCACATTATTAGTTATTATTATTTTCATCGTTTCAACATAAGTGGTATTTTATTACTTGTTCTTTTTTTTTTTTAAAATAATAATCAAAAACACGTTAATAATGTTTTCCATTTTTATCGTTTTTTTGAATTTATTTTAAAAAGAGTTACATGCATTTATTTTGTACATCTATAATTTGGAAAAACTGTAAGAGTATTAATTAGTGTCACGTTATTAGTTTCTAGTTTTTTTCTCTATTTCAAAATAAGTGGTATTTTAAATTCTTACTTTTTATTTTCTATAAAATAAATTTTGTTTTGCATAATAATCAAGAACACATTAAAAATGTTAAAATGTTCTTGCAATTCTGTCGTTATTTAAATAAAAAAAATGCTACATATATTTAGTAAAAGTAAATTTGAAAAATACATCTCATTTTTTAGAAATACTTAATTTCCTTAAGAGGTGTGCACAAGTTAAAAAACCACTTATTTTAAAATAAAAAGCTATTAGGCTATATTTTTTTTTATTATTACTAATTTCACAGCACGTGCGTCGCACGCGCATATAGTTTTTATAATATATGATTCTAAAATAATTGTTATTCGAATTTAAAAAAAAGGCACATATATTTATTTTGTAAATTGATAACTAATTTGGAATAATCGTCTCAACTAAAATTTGCAATAGATGTCTTGAGAGTCTCAATGATATTTACCCAAATGCCCCCATTATCATTTTTCTAGATTAATAATATTTATTTATTTTTAGTACTAGATGACAGTGGTGAATTTGTGAAGCATTATATAGTCCTAATTATGAAAAATATTTTAACGCATATTTAAATTATTTTTGAAAAAAAGTAAATATAATTTTGTATAATATTGTAAATTTACTACTATTAAATATTAAATAATTCAATTATTAAAATAATGAAAAAGGCTTCAAAAAATTGAGTTAATTTAATAGGAAATAGAAGAAGTTTTAGTAGTGAAATTTATTCACATTAATTATGACACTTCATTTAGATTATTAAATTAATATAACTTCTAACGAATTAATTACTACTATTTTCTCTATTTCAAATAAGTGGTGTATTACTACTTCCTTTTTTGTTTTAAAATAAATTTTATTTTACATAATAAAAAACACATTAATAATGTTGTTTCAATTTTATCAATTTTTGAACTTTTTTTAAAAAAAAAAAAAAAATTAGATCCATTTATTTTATGCATTAATAACTAATTTGGAAAATAGTAGGAATACTAATTAGTGTAACATTATTAGTTTTTTTTTTTTCAATTTCAAAATAAGTGGTGTTATAACTTCTTACTTTTTGTTTGTTATAAAATAAGTTATGTTTTACATTATCAAGAACACATTAATCATGTTCTTTAGATTTTATCTTTATCTAGATAATAAAAAAAAGCTACATCTATTTAGAAAAAGTAAAATAGAAAAATGCATCTCATTTTTTAGGAATATTTAGTTTCCTAAAGAGGTGTGCACAACCTAAAAATTATCACTTATTTAAAAAGAAGGGCTATTATGCTATAATAATATTTTTTAATTATTATTATTACTAATTTCACGGCACGTGCATTGCACGTGTGTATCATATACATAGTATAGAATGTTGTGAAATAGGCGATATTTATATAAATTAAAAAAGAGTCATATATATTTATTTAGTGAATTGACAACTAATTGATATAATTATAAGAGTACTAATTAATGTCACATTATTAGTTTACTGCTATTTCCTTCATTTCAAAAAGTGTTTGTTTTAACTAATATTATTTTTTTAAAAAAAAATATTTAAATAATCAAGAACACATTAATAATGTTCTTTCGATTTTATCGTTATCTAGAAAAATGCATCTCATTTTTTAGGAATATTTAGTTTCCTAAAGAGGTGTCACAAGCTAAAAATATCACTTATTTTAAAAGAAGGGCTATTATGCTATAATAATTTTTTTTAATTATTATTATTACTAATTTCACGGCACGTGCATTGCACGTGTGTATCATATACATAGTATAGAATGTTGAGAAATAGGCGATATTTATATAAATTAAAAAAGAGTGATATTTATTTATTTAGTGAATTGACAACTAATTTGATATAATTATAAGAGTATAATTAATGTCACGTTATTAGTTACTGCTATTTCCTTCATTTCAAAGAAGTGTTGTTTTACTAATTTTTTTTTTAAAAAGATTTTAAATAATCAAGAACACATTAATATTGTTCTTCCAATTTTATCGTTTTTTTGAATTTAAACAGAAAAAAAGAAAAGAAAAAGAGATACATGCATGTATTATGTACATAGACAATTAATTTGGAATAATCGTAGGAGTACAAATTAGTGTTACGTTATTAATTACTATTTTTCTCTATTTCAAATTAAGTGATGTTTTAACTTCTTATTTTTTGTTTTATATAAATAAATTTTATTTTACATAATTAAAAACACGTTAATAATGTTATTTCAATTTTATCGTTATTTAAATAATAAACAAGAGCTACATAGATTTATTAAAAGTAAATTAAAAAAATGCTCTTACTTTTTATGATTACTTAATTTCCTTGAGAGGTGAGCGTAACCTAAAAACACCACTTATTTTAAAATGAAGGGCTATTATGCTATTTTTAAAATTATTGTTAGTTTTACGATCCATGCGTTGCACGTGTATATCGTATATAATATACAATGTTGTAAATAATTGTTATTTATTTTTTTTTTAAAAAAGAGCCACAAATATTTATTTTGTAAGTTGACAACTAATTGGAATAATTATAAGAGTACTAATTAGTGTCACATTATTAATTATTACTATTTCCTTCATTTCAAAACAAGTGGCATTTTACTTTTTCTTTATTAGTTTTACAATAAATTTATTTTACATGATAAGAACACATTAATAGTGTTCTTGTAATTTTATCGTTTTTTATTTTTTATTTTTTTTAAAAAAGCTACATGAATTATTTTGTTCATTGACAATTAATTTGAAATATTTGTAGGAGTATTAATTAGTGTCACATTATCAATTACTATTTTTCTCCATTTCAAAATAAGTGGTGTTCTAATTTCATATTTTTGTTTGTTATAAAAATAAGTTTTATTTTACATAATCAAGAACTTATTAATAACGTTCTTCAAATTTTATCGTTATTTAAATAATAATAAAAAGCTACATGTATTTATTAAAAGTAAATTGAAAAATGCATCTCACTTTTTATGAATATTTAATTTTCTTAAGAGGTGTGCACAAGCTAAAAACATCACTTATTTTTAAATAAAGGATTTTATTGTGTTATGTTTTTTTTTATTATTACTAGTTTAATGGCATGTGAAATCGTATATAGAGTATGATGTCGTAACATAAAATTAATATTACTAAATTAAATTTTTTTTAGTAAATAATTATAATTTAAAGAACATAAGACAAGTGCTTTTGAATGATTAATACAGATTGTCACAGAGTTACTTAGATTTTTAAGGTCTAAACAATCAAATATTATTAAAACATTTCAAAATACATTCAAATTTTAAATATGGGAGAAAGTGACATTTCTTTTTTACTTCACTCAATTTCGTAAACAAATCTATCCAGTATTTTTTTTATAAAAAAAATATCAATACGAAAAAAGTTACCAACAATCTTTTCTCTTAGGTTAGAACATAAATGATGGACACCATTTAAGTATAATTTTTCTCTTTAATATTCATACTTTAAATTTAGTGTGTGCATGACACTAATAAGAATTACATATATATTTTATTATTCCATTTTTGTACATAATTTATCTTTTACTAATTAATATTTGAGTAAAACTATCATAGAGAGGAGTTCTACAAAGAAGAAGAAGATACTTTATTCTTATAACTAATGATGGTTAAATTGAGATTTGAGTGTACGTCAAGTACTTAGTTTGACCAATTCTTTGTTTTAGATATACATATATATTTCAGTAGCATAATTTAATTTTAATATAGGAAAACGCACAAGTACTATTTTAGACTATGAACGAAATCTCAGAGACACATCTTAACTAAACTAAGTTCGATTACCCCCAATTTTATTTTTTTTTAATTTGTGCACCTTTTTGACTTATATGGTATCCAAATATTTCTCATGCGCCTCAATTGCGTGGACTCACGGTGTGCCACGTAAGACAAGAAAGTGTACAAATTAAAAAAAGTCGAGTAGGTAATAGGACCTTAATTTAGTTAAGATATGTTTAAGAGATTTCAGTCATAGTCTAAGGGATATTGGTGCATTTTTTCTTTATATATGAATAATATTACCTTTTCAAAAAAATCCATTTTATTTGTAATTAAGAAAGTATTTAAAAAAAAAGTAAACAAATAATAAAATAGAGGGAGTAATATGATGGTTGAACACATAACCCAGTATTGGGAAATTTCTATCTGCTCAATAATTTTTTTGTCCAATATTGGTATCAATATAACACGATTATGATTTTTAGGTTGCATGTATCGCCATAATAATGTAATTTTTTATAGTTAATGTAAGTTATTTTCAAATTAATTTGTTGTCTTATATTTATCTTATTTCAGTTTGTTTTATTTATCATGATAGTTAATTTAAAAAATTTATCATCTTAAATATATAAGGCACAATTACTTTTACTTTAATAAAATTACATCACTTAATGCTCTAACGGAGTGAAAAATTAAAGTCGATATTTATATACTACTAATTTTAACTAATTAAGAAAGAATCTATTGATCATAATTTATTTTATTGAATACATAACTCAATTAAATTTATTTGATAAGTTAACTTCCAATCTAGTTTCAAAAAGTTGGTCAAATATGATCTTGATAAATGAAAAAGGCCAATGAATGAAATTGAAAAGAATTTATATAGTTTTAAAATTCACTTATCTTGTTTTCCCTTCTGAAATTTGTAAAAGCATCCAAGAATATTTTAGTAATTATGCCTGGTCTGAAACTTTTTTGATCATGCGATATAAAATTATAATAAAATAAAATTGTAATTTCTTTTTCTTTAGAAATATAATTTAGATTTTTTATCTTATATGTTTTTTCATAAATATAAAAACTTCGTAAGTTAAAAAACAAACGTACAACATAAAATGTGGAAAAACTGTTGGAGTTGTCCCAATGCCTATATAATCGTAATAAATAAACAAAAGTTTATAATTTGCATTACACATTATCACAAAATTATTCTAAAAATACAAGATTTATTGATTAAATGTTAATTCACTTAGAAATAAAATTGAACATAAGTTGTAGTGTTTAAGTTTTTTGTTTTTTTTTTGGTTTCTCACCTGGTGTTCGGAACGCGCATTGTAGCTTTAGCTTAATTTGAATCGCGCTTTGCAGGGTCCATTAGGAGGTGATGCTCCCAACGAATTTTTCTTCATACCCAGAATTCAAATTCCAAACCTGCTGTGATTAAGGATATAATACTTTCATCAGTACGTCACAATCTATGTTAGTGTAGTGTTGTCAGTAGCTAAGAAAATTATTTTTGCAATCAAAGTCACAACAAATGATGATCTTTTTATTATTATTAAACATTGATTAAAATGAAGTAGTAATAAATTTGATAAAAGAATAATGAATTTTATGAATATGAATGGTAAATTAAAAATTGTTTTGAAGTAAAAATAATTTTATATTTGAGAGAATAAATAATATGAGACATAACATATAAAAAGTAATGAATAAATTATTCTATATATCTATATATATATATAAATATATATATATTCTATTTTGTGCATCGTTTTTATATTTGAAAATCACATTATCATAATTTTTAGAAAAATTTAAAATTTAATATCAAATTAACGTAAAATTAAACGTCCAAACAACAATTTCTGTCGTATAATTTCGTATTCTTAAATTGTAATCGTATACCCAAATGCCAACTTAATATATTTTCAAATATACACTAAAAATTTAGTTGTAGCAATCAGATACAGTGATAAACTCATACTTTGTCTACGTAAATCTATAGAATAAAATAGAATAATTATTTTACTACAATATTTGATGAGTTTTGGACCTTATCCAGTGTCTAACACAATCCAGTGGCTAGATAAAGACAACCTTATCCAATTCTTCGATTTATTATTTTTACTTATTATATTTAAATTTAATATAATTTTTTAAAAAATTGTAATTAAAAAAATTTATTCATTGTTACTTCTACTAATTAATATTTAATATTATTTACTTAAAAAATTTATTTTTTAAAATAAAGCGATTGAATATAATCAAAAAATTGATTATAGTATCTTTTTCCAAAAAAATATTTTTTTAAAAAAGAAAATAAAGTGAAAAGTAGGACAAACTGTTTTATGTGAGAAGGATAATAATTGCTCTGAGTAGAGAGTACTTTTTCATGTGCCTATTTTGACTACTCAATCCACACATATATATATATTTTTGGCTTTATACTATTAATTAATTTGTTGTACACACATACTAATATAGACCAACTCTTTTGTTCTCAAACTTTTTATACTTTCTTCTCGTAATATTCTTTTTTTTCCCTTCAAATAAACTCATGTCCAATAGAATAGAAGCGGAGTTAAAATTTAAAATTTGTGTTATCACCATAGTAGAATCATTACTTATGTCATAATTCGTATATATAATATAATTTTTCGTCGAATGGAGCAATTTGATTTTGTTTGTTTGGTTCACGGAGACTCATTTTGCTGTTTCTGTTTTAATGTAAAGGCTGATTCTGGATTTGTTTCATTGCAGTAACTATATATGTGAAAAAAATGTATTTAATTCCAGCTAAGAAAAAGAGTCTGTATATAATTAATACATAAAAACGATACTAGCTACTAAAACTCTGATGTGCCCAAAAAAGGGACTAATGGAGTAAAAAAGATCACAAGGACACTGCCACTCTTACACACTCACAACTCACACATTACTAGTCACTTCTCCATCATCAAGGGCCCCTCATTTACTCATTATTATCTTCGTTGGATAGCTGGTTAGAATTGCGAAGATATTAATAACGTATTATTCAATAGTTGATTAGAGTTATAGAGATATTGATAACATATAGATTAGTTATGATTGAATTTATGTACTATTATTTTAAGTATACGTTTGTTCTACCTTCTATTCATGTGTCATACTAATTCAACCATTCATCCTCATTACTCATTACTCATTACTCATTACTAATTGTCCTTTTTTATTTCATATTTGAAAATTACTTAGTATCGGGTTGATTTAATCCCCTAGCTGATATTCTAGCTCCATCCCTTATTGATCTTTATCCTTTTCGTTTCACGGAGGAATAAGCGCATCTACATATTATAATAACGAGATGATATTAACACAAATACGTGTATGGATAAGAAACTTTACAAATATTAAGACTCAAATTAGGGCAAACCAGCAACAATCAATGAATACGTACCATTATAACTGAGTCCGAAACTCAAAGGGTACAAATTTTTTACAAAAATTCCAAAACGGTATATAAAATTTTATATTAACCAAAACGGTAAAATCGCTACTCCGGCAGCGATTTAGCAAAAATTTTTTTTTTAATAAAAAAATGAAATCGCTGCCCAAGCAGCGATTTCAAAAAAAAATAAAAAATTACATAAATCGCTGCCCGGGCAGCGATTAATTTATAAAAAAAATTTCCAGCATTTATTTTAAAAAATTTTTTTTTTTTATTAAAACGCTGCTAGGGGCACGATTTATTTAAAGAAAAAAAAATTCCTTATTAAATCGCTGCACGAAGCTTTTTTTTTAAAAAAAAATTTAAAATTTTTTAATACAGCGATTTTATATTAAAAAAATTATAATATTTTTTTAAAATTTAAATATATAACTTATAAGTTATATATTTAAATTTTAAAAAATATTATAATTTTTTTAAATATATAAAATCGCTGTATAACATTTTTGCGATTTAATAATTTTTTTAATTTTATATTAATCCAAAATGGTATTAACATTTTTGTGATTTAAAAAATATTATAATTTTTTTAAATTAAAAGCTGTATTAAAAAATTTTAAATTATTTTTTAAAAAAAGCTTCGTGCAGCGATTTAATAAGGAAATTTTTTCTTTAAATAAATCGTGCCCCTAGCAGCTTTTTAATAAATATTATAAGTATATATTATTTAAATTTTAAAAAATTATAATTTTTTTAATATAAAATCGCTTGATTAAAAAATTTTAATATTTTTTTTTAAAAAAAGCTTGTGCAGCGATTTAATAAGGAAATTTTTTTCTTTAAATAAATCGTGCCCCTAGTAGCGTTTTAATAATTTTTTTTTTTTTTAAAATAGATTGGTGGAAATTTTTTTTATAAATAAATCGCTGCCCGGGGCATGCGATTTATGTAATATATATATTTTTTTTAATAAATCGCTGCTTGGCAGCGAGCGATTTGATAATTTATTTTTTTTATAAACGCTGCCCCGGGCAGCGATTATTTAAATAAAAAAGAGGCAGCGATTTCATTTTTTATTAATTTTTTTTTTTTTTTGCTAAATCGCTGCTCCTGCAGCGATTTTACCGTTTTGGTTAATATAAAATTTTATATACCGTTTTGGAATTTTTGTAAAAAAATTGTACCTTTGAGTTTCGAACTCCATTATAACTAATAGTAATACTTTTATACAAATTATTTATAAAGAAAAATATACGAAATCATTTTAAACTTGACAACGAAACTAACTTGATTATTCGGGAGGGTTTTAGGATGAGACTTAAATTGAATAAGGTATATATATATTATACATGACCACACCAATATAATATTTGTTGCCTTGGCAATGTTAATAATGCATGTTTGTTGAATATAATTATCATAATATATAATATATTATAATATTGAGAGGAGAAAAGAGGCACACGTGCACAAAAGATTATAAATTGAGAGTAACATAAAAGACTTGTGAATTCCAAGAATTGGACCACAAACTCAAATAAAAGGCAAAGATTTGAAAATAATGGTCAAAATTGTTGCTTTGCACGCTTTTGTCTTCCATTATATCGTATCTAGTACCAACATATATATCTTAATTAATTAAAATGTTTTTTTATTTTATTTGTTTGTATCATATTTAAAACTACTATGTCCATGTTATTATGTTCTCCCTTATAAGCAATTTAATTTAAATTTATATAAAGTACATGTATTATATTGCTCCATTCCTTCAGGTTTCTCTCTTGTCTATATCATGTGTTATATTTTGGAGCTTCCAATATCTTGGTTTTGATAATTTAAGAGAACCATACTCCTTCATGTGTTTATTTAATTATTATTAGTGTAATAAGTATCCAAAGTACAAGAATATATACACCTCGACAAATTTAACTTAAATGAATGACCATAGTCCATGTCATGTACCATTTTTTGTTTCGATTTATGTCTGATGTTTGATACCTGCTTTTAGATTCGGATTACTGTATTCGCGCCTCTTGAGACTTCTGGTTAAAACGGAGAAATTGCCTATTCATTCCTTGGTGGTAATATTATCCTTAATACTAATTCTTCCTTAATTATGTGCATCATATTTATGCTTTTGTTTTTCCCTCTACCAAGAAACTAGAAACTTATTATGTTAGGGTATGTACTTTATATGTTAGATGTAACACATTTTAGGTAAATTTCATGTGGACAAACATGGGAGGATATGTAGACATTGATGCTTTATTGGATTTTATAAGGATGTTACAAGACGACTTCAATCTATCTTAGGTTAAACTATAAAATCTGATAAGGTTTTTCAATTTGAAGGCGATATTATTTCCTATACCTCAAATCACGCCTATAAAAAAAGAGATGAAGAACAAAGTTTTGTAATTTTGGAAACAACAATTTTAATGTTTTAAAAACATAACACTTGATTAATTAATTTAAAAACCACAAATAAGTTGGTCAAATTTTTAAATATTCGATTACATTTTATGCGCTTCAACTTTTAGTTTATAATCAAAACAGACTAGAATTTAAGTTGACAAATGTATAGTATATGATATAAGTTGATGGCAATCCTATTGAACAATTATTGGTGGTATAAGGATGATATATTCATAAATTATGGAATAGGTTGGTAGGTTGTGTTCCCCATTTGAAGCACACAAAGTGATGGGCCTAAACTAAAAGAGGGACCCCCTTTGGCTTTTAACTTGACTTGACAAAAAGTATGTGAAAAGGATATGTCTCCTCCATTCCCTTCTCCCTCTTTTAAGAAAGCCTACCAATGTTTGCTTCCATGCCCACAACAAACATTCCTCTTCTAATTTGATGCCTAACTTCCCTTTTTTTTTAATATTTCTTTTACTAGTACTACTTTTATAAGATGGGGTCAATTAAAGATCAATTTTATGGTCCATTCCAAAACATATATATATACATTTCATAAAATATAATGATAAATAAAATATATGAGACTTTTATAAGATTATTTCTTTTATTCAAAATTATAAAATATATATTATATATATATATATATATATATATACATCTAGTGTGATTTTACAAAGTAGCCTGGTTTGGAATGTGGTGTATACACAGTCTTGTCCCTACTTTTTGAAAGTAGAAAGACAGTTTATCTTTCATATATGTTCGACTCAAGTAAAAATATGTAATGAAAAGGAAATATATAAGTATAGAAGTGGGGAGGAAAACAACAATATATAACCTGGTTTGGAATGTGGTGTATACACAGTCTTGTCCTTACTTTTTGAAAGTAGAAAGACAGTTTATTTCTGATATATGTTCGACTCAAGTAAAAATATATAATGAAAAGGAAATATATAAGTATAGAAGTGGGGAGGGAAACAACAATATATAACGGATAATGTGATAAGGAATAAAAGGAAATAACATCAACAAGAACAAATGAAAAAGACTATAACAATATTTCTTAAGGTGAAGCTCTATCTTATTAGAAGTACCATATTTGCTTATAATTTGTTGAATGAGGTCGTATCGATTAGTATTACACAAAATAATTCTTCCTAAGAATCTCATGTTGTCTTTAGAAATAGCATATATTATTCCTCAATATTCTTTTAGTTTTTATTGATTTCGTGTGAAAAAATATCATATAAATAGAATAACATTTATAATCAATTATAAAACTAAATCTCACGAGAATAGTCCCAGATTAGTTGTCTTTCTTTCGACTAGGTTGTTATTTGGTTTAATTTGTGTAAATACGGGTGAATTCTAATTGAAATTTGGGTTATATTATATAGTTTTTAGATTATTTATTTGATCTATATGTGCGAAAAACACTTGCAATTATTTATAATCGAAAAATACTTTCTAAACTCATTTATACATATTTTTTGTTATTTAAAAAATGGGAAATCACGAATATCGTTATATTCCCGTGAGTGGAGAGAAATTGATGACTCTTTATTATATTAGTTATAATTTATATTTATTAAATATGTTTTTTAAAATTTGATTTATGTCTTTGCTTTATTAAACAAAGTTATTACACTTTAGTTTATGTCAATAAATTACTTAATTTAAAATCTCTATTTACAATAATCATTGAACAATATTTATTAATGAAATAAATTTGACATGACAAATACATTACGTGATGTATTTAAATATACTCAATGACCTCAAATCCTTAATGTTAAGTCTACCACCATTATCATGATTTCTTTTCATAATTGTCATTGTTAAAGTCATGTTATCACAATGTTTTTGTATGCTTCTATGGACGGTAGCGATTCGTTCCGTTGTTATGGATGAACTAATTTTTAAAAAAATTGAGTGATAAAATTTTTAGAGTGGTGAGCTAAAATTTTCAGACTAGGCTAGACTCAAATCAAATTTGAGCAAGGTGAATTCTAGGTCAATTTGGAAATGGATTGAGTGCATGTATTGATTTTTCTATTAGCTAAAACATTATGGAGTTTGTAGAGCTTTTCGGAATTAAATTTGAGTTAGTAGAACTTCCCATATATAACGTGAAGGGGTTGGTATTATGGTGGGAAAATCATAGTTTAAGCATAATTATTGTGGAATTTGGCTTGAGTTGGGATTTTGTATAGTCTAGATATAATTAGGTCATGAGAGGTTAATTTTGTGTTATAATTGTTAAATAAAAAACAAGCCAAAATTCATAATAACAAGGGAAAAACTCAGGTTCAATAGAGCTTTCAATGCTTGATTCAAGGTAGATAATAGTTATTTGTTTTCCGTTTATGTTATATATTACAACATGTTTAAACTTCATTTTTTTTGGCTCTTAATGACATTTAACAAAACCTATCAATAATTAAGCCAAAAAAGAAGGAAAAAGCCCTATGATATTCAACTTTATAAGTTTAATTAAAACTTAAACTAAATAATAAAAGACAGACAGTTGAAACAGCACTAGCAATCTGATTAAAACTATAGTGGCTAGGCAGATTTAACCACTGCATAACACATCAAAATAGTTGGAGACAGTGACTCCAAGAGACCATGCTTGTTTGCTGGAAAAATGCTTCCACCCAACTCTTTCCAAATGGCTTATGCCTAAAAAATAAATAGGCTGCCCCCCACCATAACCATATACATAGTCTACCGGTGTTTTAAAAGACAGAGGCGTAAAACGAGATATTTTATCTAATCGATCATCATCATATAACACATATTAAAGCTTCCTAAATTTTTTGTATATTCAACTACTTAGGCTTAATAATATATTTAATGTACAAATTAGAAATACATTATATAAATTAGGAAAACTACACAAATTAGATTCATTAGGCAAAGTATTTATCTAAATTGGACTCAATCCAATATATTTACCCCAGTTGAACCCACAATATATCCAAACTATTTATCTGACTAAACCCCTTGTTTTATTCAATAAATCACTATTGATATCATTAGAGTATATATATACTCTGATGGTATTTATGTGTATACAAATATATATATATATATACTCTGATAGTATTAAATAGTAATTGATTAATCTTTTCATTGAAAGACTATCTCTTTCTCCTTGATGTCACCAGACTATATATACTCTAATGGTATCAAGGAATAATTGAGTAGCATTTTCACTACATATTGATGGTATCAAACAATAAACACGAATTAATAATTAAAAACGTGGGATATGAAAGTAAGGGGATAGCCGCTTGTAAATAGTTCCTCCATTTATTTGGAGTACACGTATTCAAAACCCTAAACTATATAATCAAATATGAAAGAAAGATCTCTAAGATTGTCTTACGACTTGAAATTTCAAGTTCAAACATTACAAAAAGAATGTCTTACAAAAAGTTGTAAACCTCTATGGTCAGTCATCATGCAAAATCTCCATGGACCCCACACTTTACCATTAGGGTACTAATAATTTTAATTTCCATTAACCACACGACCAACAGAATCTATGTATACTCTTGTCGTATCTTGTTGCCGTGGCGAATTGTGTGGAGAAGAGTTTTTATTTCTTTTTTTTTAATGAGATTCAAGGTGACATTTTTAATTCCCTCTTACACTATGATCAAGAATGTTCAATGCAATATAATATAATATGAAAAGCTATAAACCCAATGTGGTCAGAAAATTACTTTCCTACTTCCTAGATATATACTACTATTTCTCAATCTCTGTCTTTTTGTGAAAAAAAAACACAAAAAACAGACCCATAAAGATTGGTGCTTCTTCCAAAGTGTTGCCTCTTTTACCTTAAGACTGCATATTTATTGAGTTTAAACAATGAAAATGAGTCAATAATAGTAAATTTACCTGGCACTAATAATGGAAACTGAACTGTAATTCTGTTTTATGTTCCAGAAATACAAACAATGAAAAAAAATACTGTATCAAATTATGTAGTGAACAACAATATTATGCAGTGAAGCAATGCAAAATCTATGATACATTATTCTGGAAAAAGAATTAAGAGAATAATGTACAAGTGTAGCTATATAACATTCAGAGTTTCAATTAAAGCGAAAAAAAGAATATAAATGATCCTATAATCCTCTAATCAAACCCCAAAATCTTATGACAGCTTATTATTTTTTCATGAAACTAAGTATATACTTGTAGCCCTCAGACTCAACCGAATACTCAGAAAATGAGGTATGTTCAATTGTTTGGTGAAACTTATCTGCCATTGAAGTGCCAACCAGCCTTGCCAAGGGTCCTGTAGGTGCAGGACAGATGTGCTTCCTATGGAAAGAATACAAGAATCTTGTTTTCTAACAGTTGATGAATGAAATCTACAATGCATTGCCTCCAATAACCTGTTAATATACACAGTCCTCATAGATGTAGGATTGCAAATCGAAGCTGAGAAGTAGGGCAAGGATCAGGGTATTGGGAGGAGAATATGACGATAAGAAATGCCTTCACTGATTGTAGTTAGTATCAGTACATTCCCTTAAATACAGGGTTTGTGCGACATATGCTAGCTCCATATTCCTCATATTCAGCCTTTGTATGGCAAGCCTGATATAAGGAAACAACTACATAGGTCAGACTTCGCTGACCAGCCATTTACAAAGAGTAACTTAAGTTGCAGTTATAAAACCTATGTAACAGAAATCGAATAACTAACTTACGGCAAAAAATTCAGGAGTAGAAGCAAGTACTGATCCTCCAAACCAAACTGCATATCTCTGAATAGGATGGCTGACCACATTCACTTCAACTGGTTGTGCCTGAGTGAATATGTTTTCAGCAGGCGAGCATCTTTTAAGTACCAGAGGCCAAAGATACATTCGTTAATTAATTAAGAAAAAAATTAAAGCATAGATGCTTACTTTTACATTTCCACCTAACCGAGCATCTGACACAAGAACACGAGCATCCACAATCTTCTTGATATCTCGTTGCAATCTTCTATGGAAGTCTTTGAACATGGTGGATCCTCCAGATAATACAATATTCTAGTATTTTACAAGGGCATAATTTCACATACACATTTGAAGAATTATTTCTCAGAGTGTGATATAGAGATCATGACTTTTAACTCAAACCATATAAGCGAGACTTTTCTACTGGTCACAAATTGCTGGACACTTGATTAACGGAAATCTTATATAGTTTATCAACAGAATAACTTTACCTTATATAAAGCTCTTCTGGTGTCTATAGGTGCAGACTGAATACAGTTGTCTATCACATCAGGTAAAGGAGTCGTAAAATCACTGTTATATATTTCGGGATTGAAGAAAACCTGCAAAAACCAGTTCTTAAATCAGAAAAGTGTTCACCCAACCTAGCGATAATGCATCACCTCTACAATCTTTGTTTTTCTTATTTAGCTATAACTATGTTGACTATGTGGTCCAGCCCTTCCCTGGACCCTGTCCATAACGGGAGCTAGCACCAGGTTGCCTTTTTATGTTGATTATGAGAACTTTTAGAGTTCACTTTGCCATACAGCAAATCAGCAGCATATGAGGCATACATCTGTAAACAATTGGTGCAATGTCTACAACAGCTACATGATTTTCCAGCTTGAAATTATCAGAGACTTGAAACGCAGAGCAAACCTCGGGACCAAGAAATCGCTCATAGCCAACATCACATGAATAAGGTGCTCCTGTCTTTGGTTTTGTACCTCTCCAATGTTTTATGTACTTCCCTGGCTCTTTGTCATGCTTATTAAACTCCTGAAATCATTTGTAGCAACAAAATAAATCACAAGTGATCCTCAGTTACTAATTTCATCCTCAGATGTAAGAAGAGGATGATAAGCAGCTTAAATCTTGACATAATTAGTTGCTCTCATTCTCAGGAACGTAGAACAGATTCTTCAACTCAAGAGCAGGATGGAAGAACAACATGCAGAGTAGGCAATATCACAAGGAGCTTCAAACTTTTATTTTTCCTTTTATTCAAGGTTCTTTTCCCCCTTCCCACTAGCTGTATATTAGACAATGTTACAACCAAATCATACCTTGACAATGTCTGAACAAGTGTAACAATACATTTCCTTCACTTTCCGGGCTACTTCGAAGGAATCCTCCGGTGGAACATGCTCCCCCCTTTCCTACATTGAATCGAATAGATTAGATTGAACATTTAAGAGATGCCTTGTTGACACGCACCTTTCTAAAATTTCAAAGTTCAAACTGAGACCTCAAAACACGTCTGTGTGCTGGTACCCAAAAAGTCAATTTGTGCAAGCTTTAGAATGATTTCCCACAAGTGAAGCACATGTGGAAACACTAGAGAAACCCGATTGAATCAAAACTCTAAAGAAATAAAAACAGATGCATGACGTAAATCAATCAATGTAGTGGTACAGCAATTAGCAAAAATATGTTTTAGGCATAGCGATAGAGATTCAATTGGGAACTGCTGACGATAGATATTTTTTAAACAAATTTTCCAAGATGATGCTTGCTACAGCAACTAACAAGGCGCTCTCCAAACTTAAATTTTCCACTTGCAAAAAAGAAAAATGCTGCAAGGCCTCAGTTATATTTTTCAAAGATGATGCTTGCTACAGCAACTAACAAGGTGCTTTCCCAAACTTAAATTTTCCACTTGCAAAAAAGAAAAATGCTGTAAGGCCTCAGTTATATTTTTCAGGCAAAGAATGCTCTGATCCATTACCAAGAATCTGTATGCAAAGAGGAAATAAACAAAGAACAGCTATCCTGTCCTCACATAATAACACATCTTCTTTTTGATGAAATAAGTGAGATATCATCATGTTATGAACAAAATATTGAACCTAGGTATTGCACTTGCACACTATGAAATATATTCCTCCTTCTACAGTTTATGAGAGTAGTCATTTCTAGAGTTGCAATTACTATATAGTTTCCATATCTTTTTTTTTTTGAATAAAATAATCTTGGAGCCTCTTTGAACTCCAATTTATTTTATCATAACAAGGAAGTCAGGATATCAGAATTCTTTCATTTGTACTGCTTTATTCTATTTATAATAAGTTCGTTTGTCTACTAGATAGTGAACAAATTAGATGAGGAGTTGAATGAAGAGAAAACAACACATTTTTTCTTTCAACCAATTTGAGAGATGTCGTACATACCCTCATGAGCTGTTGAATGAAGAGTGTAACGTCTCTTCCTGCAACGGGGATTGACTTAATGCTACTCCCGATAATATAACCGTCAGCAACAGGTACAACATGAGTAGCACCATCTCCAATATCCACTACAACTCCAGTCATCTCACACTAAAAAAGGACAAGAAATATCTGCTTAATATATCAAGAAATTTTATGCAGATCTAATAGAAGGCCAGGCAAGAAGTAGACAAAACATTAATACATAATTAAACAAGCAAGTAATGGATACTGGATGTACCAACAACAGAATGTGACCAAAAGTAGCAGTTTCTCTTCATAGCTCAAGAAAAAGGGAAGAAGGAACATCTAGGGTCTAACTGAAGATGTGATACGAACTTGCTAGAGCCTATATAGTATTCATTTCAGGTTCCTAGCAAGTTATATATTATAATGCTAATATTGACGGTGGCCTTAAGAATTGGGTGATGGCTATTGCAAAACTCGTTCCTGGTTATGATATTATGGGAAATCTTTCAACATCCTAATACATGTAGCATTTTTGGCTTAAGCACGATAACATCTCATTGAAAAAGTAATGATTTCGACCACACAACCAGATCCTTTTATCAAAAAGATAGGGGTATCAATGCTTCTCTGGAAACCAACAGAACCAAACCTTACCAAACTGATAATTAGTTTGAGAACCATAGGTTTCGATATAAATCTATAAACCGAATGATCGGAGTAGGTTCTTTTACTTTGTATATTAAATTTATAATGAAATATTATAATTTTTTGCCTTGGTCTTGGAGATGGATGAGGATGGAAATTGCTAAAAGTAACACCCAAACATACTCTACTACTATTAAAATTAAAGTGATTCTGACAATCTTAGTACTTTTCTTGTCAATACTTCTCTTTTCTAAGTATTTTCATTATAGCGTTTTTCACTGTTGTATTTTTCAAACCTATTATAAAAGCAATTTTCTTGAGCCGAAGGTCTATCGTAAACAACCTCTTTGCCTCACACAAGGTAGGGCTAAGGTCAGCGTACACTCTATCCTCTCCAGTCCTCACTAATGGGTTTACATTAGGGTTGTCACAGTTGATATTGAATCTGGCAATCTTTAGAAACAAGCCACCAAATATATCAGGGAATGGGAATCATATCAGATTCTGGCTAGACAAATGGACAGGAGACTCCACTTTGAAAGAAGCCTTCCCATATATAACATCACTAGACATCCTAATTATTGTATTGCTTAGTATAGGGATGGCAACTCTTGGAACTTGAAACTAAGAAGAAATTTGCAAGATTGGGAATTTGAAGAGTTATTGAATCTGCTCAAAAGCAAATAGAACTGCAACATTAACATCCAGCGCAGTGATAAGTTAACATGGAACTTCAACAGCAAAGGTTCATACACAGTCAAGGACTCAAGGCAGGATATGGACACTCAAGCTCCAACAAGGTGATGATTGATCAATGGCCCTGGCAGTTAGTCTGGAAGACTAGACTTCCCCCTAAGGTCTCATGTTTTACTTGGAGAAGCATGCTTCACTCAAGACAATCTTATGACAAGAAAATTTCAACAGGTCAATAGGTGTTACATGTGTCAGTAAACTTCAGAAAGCATCAACCACGTTATGCTTCACTACCCTTTTGCAACACACTTTTGGAACATGTTCTTAGCGCTTTTTGGTATAAGTTGGTCCATGCCCTTCAATATCAGAGATGCCTACACTAGTTGGAGCTCTATGGAAGTTAGAAAATCCATCAGGAAAATCTGGATCATGACCAGCTTGTATTTTTTGGGTTATTTGGAATGAAAGAAACAGGAGCTATTTAAATGGAGTTTTAACCCAATTGTAAGTTTAAGGCTAGTTGTTTGGTTAACCTTTTTAGTTGGGCCAACTTCTACCCTGTAAATAACTTAGATCACTACCTGGATTTTTCAGCTCCTTATCGCTACAAGCTTTTTTGTTCTTACTGAGCTGACAGATCCCCTTTTGTAACTTTGCATCTTCTGGATGGCTTAATAACACTGACTCTTTCTTGACGTTTTGATTTTGATAAGTTAACTTTTACTTGATGTTTTAAAAATAAAATACTGAAAATAAACCGAATCATATCGATATCAAAGAGAAATTGAGATGATTGGCACATTTTGGAAAAGTCTACTTAGTAATACACAATAGAGTAACCGAAAATGATATGGTATATATTTCTTGATCAAACTGGATTAACCAAACCAACATCCCTAATAAAAGATAGTTGAACTCTTTCACTACCTTTACCTTTTCCCTGAACTTGATGGAGCAGGGTTTATATTCTAGCATTTGTCATCTTACCAGAAATATATCCTGAATTTTCCCCTTCTATCTTGCTTCTCCGCCTCTCCATTTGCCCAATCCATTAATCTACCCTCTCCATCTTCTTTTTAAGTTTACTTTGCTTGAGTTCTTTTTCTTCGGTTCCTCAATTTTCCCCAAGACTCGACTGGTCACTTCCTGCCGGCAAGCATTGCTCAGTAATACTTTTGTCAGAAAGGCAAAACTTATTAATTAAACAGCACCAAGATTGTGCTGACCAGAAACTCTTGACTCTATTTCTTTCTTCTTCTTCTTTCTAGTTCTTTTGTTATCCCTTCCTCATGTCTTGATTCTTTGGTTTTTAATTGTTTCCATACAGTTTATGGTATCCATATAAATAGCATGTACAACTTGGTTTTACAGTTCTTGCCCAATCTTCCTAAAGAACATTTATAGCAGGCATAACACTTAGTTATCCAAAGGCAAATGATCTAAATTCCATGAAAATAAGTTAAACGGATGGAATGCCATAAAAAGCAAAATAAAATGAACATGGTGTACTGTAAGATTATTATCATACATATAAGTAAGTTTCATCTGCATTTAAGAGCATTGGCACAACCCTCACAGATGAGTAGGACCTTGGCATGTTGATGAGCTCTATCTTACCCACTCTAATTGTACTTGCACTAAATGACAGTAACAAAATCCATACACTCATAGTGAAGGTAAGAGAACCATCTATCATGACTGCTAAACTTCATCCCACAACAAAGGTAGATACATTCGGTAAAAGACGACTTGAGTCAGAATCTATAACATTCCGTATCATAATCAATCAATAATGTTGTATGTAAGCATAGATCAGCCTACCAATGACTACTGATTGTATCATTTCCCGGATAAAGTGCAAATAAGAGCTGCCATACTATAATTCATATTATATCAACTCGTGTTCTTATTTTTATTTAACTGGTCAAAGCAAATTGTCACCTACAAGACAACAATTGTTATGACTAATAAAGGAGGAAACAATTTCCCACAAGTTTATGACCAATTAGATTTTAAATAGAAGAAAATAACCCTACCTACAAAGATCTCGGGTTTTGTTTACCAATCTCCTATGAAAATGGCAATATAAGTGAAAGAACATTTGTCATTGGCCATAAAACCAATCTCCCCTAAGAAAGAAAGAGAGACTTTCCTGCGCTGGTGCACTTACTATGTTATCAAGCTACTCTTTAGCTAAGCAAAAATAAGTCTAAATTTCAGAAACATAATGAACTTATGGTAATAAAGCAGACACAGCTGCATATATTACTCTAATCCAAATGAAGCAAGGTCAGTCATGAATAATTTGTACATTAGCGCTCCTAATGTACAAATAAAGATCCAATTTTATCATCTTTAACACAAACAGCTCCTTCTTATAACCCCTTACTAAAAGATCCATATTACTTGAATTTCTGTTGGTTAAGGTGCCCTGCAACCAAAGTATTATGTGGAAATATATACTAGCTGAACTTGCAAACACATAAGCTACTAACCTTAGATGTTGTGTACCCAGCCGCTAAAGCAAGCACCGGCTGCACCGCAATATAAAGCCCTGGTATATTGAAAGTCTCAAACATAATCTCCCCTGTATATTCTCGACTTTCCGGTGCAGTCATAGGGCTTTCAGTCAACAAAAAATAGTGATCTTCAGGGTCACAACGAAGGTAATTAAATATACACTGCTGCCAAAAACGCTCCATAGCATCCCAATTATCAACCTGACCATGTTTAATAGGATAACTAAGATTATAAGTATTACTAGATTTAGATCTAGTCACTGCCTCTTCCCCAACAAAGAAATCCAGATCCGCCATAACCCCAGCACTATGTTGTGCTAGCCAGTTGCTATTCTTAGTCGTAGCTCGAGTCTGATTCACAAATGACTCATTAACAGCAACCACTGTCGGTAAAATAAAACTTGGTTCAACATTTCCAGCAAAACCCAATTTAGTATACCTGAAAACATAAAATAAAGATCTTTGAGGAATTTCATCAAACAGTTGGTGAGCAGATAAAAGAACCAATGATTTAGAGCATACCCTGTTCCATTATCGATGACTAGAGCAGGACGAGAGGTAGCAGGGTCCATTATCATGGTTGTTGAAACAAAGAAAGGGGTGAAGACAAATGTAATACTAAAAAGAAGATGATAATGGAGGTGGGTAAGAGATATAATCCATCCATTTCAATGAGAAAGGTGACAAGAATTGAAGTAGCAGTAAAGAGAGTACTTGGGAATATTCATCATACAGTTGATCATTATTATACTCTATACTCAATTATAGCTTTGGTCTCACTGTCTATTGGGTGTTTTCGATTCTTTTTTTAGCAATCAAACAAATCAGCTTTCAGACCCCCCGACGTGTTGTGTTTTTGGTCGGCTGTGGTACCGCGGTCACCTCCCCAAATAGGATCAAATCTCCCGTACGTTTTCAAATACACCGAAATAAGGAATTTCGAGGGATGCGAACACCATATACCTACAAAAAAAAAAATAACGAATGAAATTTGTCATGTATCATATAAATATAAATGTGAATTCAATTATATATAAATATATCTAGAATTGATTATATCTAATAATAATGTTCTCATGTATTTATCTAGATGAGTATGTGATAAAAAAACACTTGTGAATTATATCTCAAATTTAAACTATATTCTAATACAATATTTTGAACAAAAATCATCTCGAAACTATTCTAAAAAATTACCACTTACACATTCATCTATTAGATTTTGTTCAGAAACTAACAGCTTCAACTAAGGGCCCATTTGGATGGGTTTAATAAAAGCAGCTTTAAAAAAGTATTTTTGAAAGTGCTGAAACTTATTTTTATAATAAGCAGTTATGCGTTTAGATAAAATTGTTGAAGTTGCTATGTCAAACGTGAAAAGGGAAAACTGGAAGAAAGAGATGTTAGGGTTATGTGAGTATTTTGGAGATTGTATAAAAATATTAATGGCAAAAAGATAAAAATGTGGTCAACTTAAAACAGCTTATAAGCTATAAAAAAAAAACACCCCTACCCCAGCTTTTAGCTTTTGGTTTAAAATAAGTTTTTTTTAACTTAAAATAAGTTATTTTGAATATTGTCAAACAGCTAAAAATGATGGCATCTCTTCTTTACGTCAATCATGGATCATTTCATGTGCTGCCCAAATTCAATAAGTCACATAAATTTGTTACTTGATTGACATCAATTTTCACCATTATGTTCTTTGCTTCTTTCCAAATAACATTACCCTCGTCACAACAAAATCTCAGGAAATAAAAAATTGCAATTGTTGAGCATAGAAAACTCACATGTTATTCGATTAACATTGCTTTTATATTTAATGGAGAGCTCTTTCAAAAAGCAAGTATAGATGTGATTGGTAATTTCATGTTTAAAATTTTGAGATGATTATATTTTTTCAATGATGCCCGCAAGGGTGTCAAGTTGGTTGAGTCAGATGATTCGAATTCATGAGTACAAAATTCCCTACATGTTTGCTCGGTTAAGCTCATCATATGTGAGACTTGTTTAGTATAGTTTACATCTTCAGTCTGTGGTTTGTGGGCTATAACATTTAAGTGAGAGTTGTGTTATACACACTTAAACCGTGAAGGATAGTGACTGTGAGCTTCCTTGTCAACAACAAAAAACATATCTATTTCAATGATATTACAATTAGATCAATCTATTCCCTCTTATATAACAATTTGATCCATCCTACATCCTTTGTCGATCATAAAATTGTCTATTAAACAACGTAATTTGTAAGATCGGAATTTAATGTATGCATTGGACCATGTCTGAGGTAAAGTACAATTGTACCAGCCTTTGATTAAAGTCATCGGTTTCTTGATAGACTATACCAAAGAGATGTAAGTTGCAACTTTTTTTTATATAGTTTATGGCTGTTTTTTGTTCATTATATAGTATAAGGATGTAATTCAAGTTTGAAGTATAAATAATATATTTTTTTTCTGCCTAGTGGAGTGAATTTATGGGCACCCAGTTCTTTAGTGGTCTAAGCCATGGTTCTATTAGTTGTAATGAGAATGGTCATAAGGGGTTCAAGATTGATTTTGCGAAGGATGTTTTAAGTAAAACCATCAAAATGAGCTTGGCCCGCGAGGTCGGTTCAACCCTTTAAATAAGTAGAGTTGGGCTTAATATTTTTGGCTTATTTAGGAACGAGATTTTTAGCATGTCCCATTTAGCCCGTTGGCCTCGTATGCCCAACCCACAAGTCTCAGAGGCCAGCTCTTGGGCTATTAATTTTTAAAAGTATTTTTATATATATTTTTTAATAGTGTTTTAATTATAAAGATTTTATCAATAAATATTTTGAAAAATAAAAATCAAGTCTTTTGCAATATCATCTTGTATGGTGAATTGTAGATGAAGATGAATTTCTTAAGAAAACAATATGACATGTTGATTCAAATGTGATTGATGGTAGAAGCGGAAGCAGAAGAGGAAGCGGAGTCGTAAAACTTTAATTAATGGGTCATGTAATATTAGAAATTTAGATCACTTGACATGTCTTGTGTTGTTGGAAATCTTTTAAACCAACTAGTTTTTTGTCGGAGTAATGGTGGAATGATCAACATTTATCGCTAAATCTTGCGCCGAATATTGTGTATTTTTGTAAGTATTCACCGAAGTGTGTGATTCATAATTATATTTTTATAAGTATTCACCGAAGAGTGTGATTTATAAATGTATTTTTGTAAGTATTCATCGAAGTGTGTGATTTATAAATGAATTTTTATAAATTGATGTTTTGTTCATAGACGTCAATGTTCGATACTCTTTCTAAGAGAGTAATATTGTTCATTTTTTGGTTGAAGGGTCAACCCGTCCCAATAGTAGCCCGCTTAGGATTGGGCTGAGCTGCTATTTTATAGCCCCTTTAACTAAAAAGATCAGCCCACCCCCAATCCATTTAACCCTCTAGCCCGTTAGGATTTGGTTGGATTGGATTTGATTGAGCCAACCCATTTTGATAGCTCTAATTTTAAACTAGGTGCTAATTTTTTGTTATAGTTCTGAAAAGGAATAGGGTATAGATGATACTCAGTGACACTAAATTTGGCATATGGGATAGGTTTCAATGTTGTATCAGTATGGCATGACGGATAGTATAGGAAAGCCTTGGAGTGGCAGATTGGAGGTACTTAGTCGTAATTTTACCTAGGAAGGATTGATAGAAGAGAATAAAGAAGTTGGGTTGTGCAACTTCCCATTGCATAACTTTCAGTCTATTTACATGATATTATGTGGTAGGTTCGAATAAATCAATGATGCTTATTAGTACGGTCGATTGTACTGATACTACTTTTGCTGACACCGGTCTTCAACGACTTCCATATTTCCTTCCCTTATGGTGAGAGTTGTATTCTATTTTCTTCTCTAAAATGTATCTTTTTAGTCACTATTGTACCTGTTTAGCCTATTTTTGTTCTTACTAAAATTTGTTCTTTTCAAATTTTGTTCTTCTTAAAGGCTTATGAATTTATAGTAAATTATTTATTTTCTATATATTTTAACTGGTTTTGGTGGTAAGAGTTCTCCTATCTGGGTGTTAAAGTAGGTGCATGCATAGCCTAATTGGTTGGGTCGTGAAAATTTGAATCGAATGATGGTGTCTACCAGTACGTGTTGTTTGTACTGTACTACTCTTGTTGTGACATTTTAAAAAGACATAGTCTGATTGCAGGATCAGAGATATTTCAGGTGAAGACACTACAACAAAAATGACCATTAGCGGCATTTAATTCTTAATTGCCGCTAAATATCTATTTTTAGCGGCAATTGTCACTCTTTGTATATGTCCCTAATGCCTTTAACGACATTGGTTCTAAGTGCACTTAACTAATGCCGGTAAAGATTTTAGCACTCTTTATTAGTGTCAATATTTAATGCCGCTGAAAGTTATTTTTGTTTTAATGAGATAACAATAATCTCCAACGGCTTCTATTTTTCTTTTTTTATAGTGAAAGTTGTGTCTTGTTTTTTCATTATTTATACCTTTTTAGGAGCTTCTATACCTGTTTAGACTAGTTCCTAGAGAGGGGTGTGAATATTTCCAAAGACAATGTGTTTTGTTAAGTTTGACAATTGATTTTCAAATTAATTAAGTTGATTTATTGATTATTAATTATTTCTTTGATTTATCAATTTTAAATTGAGAGGCAAGGCTTCTTCTATTTAGGTGTTACAGTAGGTGCTCGCACGAACCATCAATTTCGATCGTACAATTCTCCAATCAATAAGTGAGGGACCAGAAAATCTTTTCATGTAATACCTAACTAGAGTGTTGACCAAACACCTCCTTCTCGTCAAGCATAAATAGAGTTTGGATTGAGAATCAAAACAGTAATGGACTTGACTTTGCCTCTCTAATAACATATTAAATATTGAAGACGATTTGCAAATTAAATAAGATATTTAAAATTTGGGATGAATTATTTATGCTTAAGCTCCAACATATTTTTCTATTAAAGATAAAAATAAATTAATACAAAAGTATTATAGAATGAATACATTTTGATTGAAAGTATAATTAGAAGGATATATTTGAACCAAAAGTATAACGATGAGTATAATTAAACTATTTTCTATGGTATAAGTGTATATTGACTCTTTTTTTGTTTAAACATACCCTCAGACTAGATTATTAGAGAATGTATATTATATGTTACAAAAGTAGCTCATTCGTACCATGTCATTTATCTGTTGTTTTAAAAGTTCTAGTCAATCCTTTATAGTAATTAATTTGAAGTATACTCCACGATCATCTCAATGGAGATGACACATAAATATATATTGAAAATAGTCGATGAATGACGACTGCTCCTCTCTTTCATTTTATTTTTGAATTATGGCATGCAAGTCATTATAGACTGATATGTATATTTAACTAGCTATTCTATTAAATTATTCACAAATTGTATCAAATCATCATAATTGTATGACTACGAATTAAAAAGTGAAAAGTAGTTCGAAATTATGACATGAAGTCATGAGTCATGACGGATCAATATGTCATCGTGCTATACTATATAAAATTATCTTGTTAAATTACTTAAACATACCAATCATAATTCAATGTTACAAATAAAAAGGAGAAAAACAAATTTAATGTAAGCCTTTCTTTCAAAAATAAATAGATTTCATTTAAGGATATATATTTATTAAAATGATGTATCAAACTACTTCAAGGAGATTCATAAGAAGATGACATAAGCTTTACGTATGCTAGTCATTTTTCATTTACTACTTCACAGACTAGAAAAAAATATTTGACCAAAATATAAGATAAAAAGAAATTGAAATTAAAAATAATTGTATCAATTATGTATTAACTTAATCTTATCTATTTGCAGACCTCAAGAAGATGACATAAATCTCAAAATAGGCTTTACATGTATTAGTCAATTTTCATTTATTACTTCATTTTGACTAAAATTTAAGATAAATTCAAATGTTCAAAATTGAAAATAACTATATCACTCTTATGCATTTACTTGATCTTTTTTGTGTACTAGAAAGATTGATAATAACTTAATGGATTTGGTAAAAAAATTTATCAAAAATTTTAAAGGGGTAAATCAATTTTTTTAACCAAAAGGACAAAATCACTGCGTCGTTAACTGAAGCTCAAAATCGCTGACCTGCCAGCGATTTTGTTCATATTGTCTTTTCCTTTTTTAAAGAAAATCGATGTCCATGCAACGTTTTTGACGATTTTTCTTTTTAAAAAATTGAACTCGCTGCAACTGCAGCGTCTTTATAAAAAAAATTATTTTTTAATTCACTGCCTAAACAGCGATTTTAGTAGAAAATTGTTAAAACTTCTTTGGGAAATCGCTGTCTTTTCCGTTGATTTTTTTTTTAAAAGGCTAAAAATGTTGCAATTGCAGCCATTTTATATATAAAAAAAAATTAAAAAAATAATAAGATCATTTAGTGAATTTTTTACTAAGTATTGTAATGCGATTTTTATTTTGACCAAAATAAAGAAAGAAAAATCACCAACATTTAATATGACTTTTTTAAAAAAATAATTGACAATTATATTTTAAATTTTTTATTACCAAAAGTGACTTTTTTTATTTAAAAAAAACTTTTTTTTTTTTATAAAAACACTGATTTAAATTATTTTTAAAAAATAATTGCTGCCAAGGCAGCATTCTTTGAAAAGACAAAAAGAACATTTTCACATATCGCTGCATCGCTTGCCATGCAGCAATTTATCAAAATATAAAAGTTTTTTTTTAATAATAAAAATGTTGTAGTCTCAGAGATTTAACTTTTTAAAAAATAAAATAGGTCAGAAACGCTGCATGAGCAGCGATTTTCCTTTTTTTTAAAAAAGCAATATGAATAAAATCGCTGGTAAGTCAGCGATTTTGAGAATTAACGGCGTTAAAACAAAATTGTTGCATCAATAGCGATTGTCCTTTTGGTTGGTTAAAAAGAAATTAATGTACCCCTTTGAAAGTTTTTATAAATCTTTTTACATTTTAGGCTTCGAACTCCTATATATATAGTCATAATAACAAGTGCATCAAAGTAAAAAATATACTTCTGCTTTTCTTAATACAATATGATGAAGGTTTCGATGATTACTATTTTCATTGTCATCTTCATGATCTTTTCATTTGGTTAGTCTCTTACTTCGCCCCTCTACTAGTTTTATGAACGTCGATTAATTTTTTTATTTTTTTTAATGATAGTGATAACAAGGTTTACTCGTATTGTGATTTATTACTGGTACAAGTTAAATGAGCTAAGAAGAGGGTCATAACTCAATCCACTCAATTCTTAATAATATTTTTAAAAAAAATATATTATTAAGTAGCTAATAGTATTTTTTTTCTTATTTATGATTATATATAACATATTGAATTTATTTTTAAAAAAAAAATATTTGACAAGGTTTTCACGAGTCAATATAAACTATATATCAGTGTATTAACTATGAATTATTTAATGATATATGCTAACAATTTTTTAATCCTCAAATGTGGCAACAGAAATAAAATTTTGTAACTATGTTCATGATTGTGACACTTGGTCATGCTACAATATAAAATGTATTGATGGAATTTGTACTTGTTGTAATGAATCAAAATGTTTCATTGATAATCAAGAAAATGTTGGCATTAGTCGCAAGGTACTACGCTTGCAAGGCTCTTCTAATGAGCTATTATATAGTTATTCAAAATTTAAGTTGTTCATGTAAACCTAATTAATGCCTTATTGTTGGCTAATGAATTAAAGATTATGTTCTAAGGGTTTACCGTAATATTAATTTATGTTTATTACTTAGAGTATGTTGAAATAATAACAATATTAATTATGTTTCGATCATCCCAAATAAGTGGAGATTAAATATGTTGTTCATCGGTGATTAATTAGGTGAATTATTATTAAATAAGAAAATCACGTCATACAAATTTTGTAGCGATATAATAAAATTCATCACTTATAACTTGTAAGAACAACTATCACTATTACGTAACAATAACTCCTTTTACCCCAGTTCTTTATCAAATTTGGACTGTTCTGAAATTGGCGTTTTCCCACAATCAGGGGCGGGGCTACACGAAATTTACTAGGTTCACCCGAACCCCCTTCTTAAAAAAATTACGTGTATTTAAGGTCAAATTTTAATTTTATGAGTATATTAATTAAAATGAACCCCCTCAATACTAACGAGAAAGGATAACAAAATGGTCGTGTTCAAGTTCTGTGGGAAGGACCGGGTTCGAATCTCATTGTGCAATAGTTATTCACCTTTTTTGAACAAATTACGAAAATAGGCATCTTTTGTTTCACTTATTTTCATTATCCCCTAAAACCTTTTAAAATCTCTAAATTTCTTATTCTTTTGATGTATCTTAACTGCATATTAATGTATCTGAGCTAGTATTTAATATATTCAAGCTACATATTATGTATCCGAGCTAGTTTTTAATGTATCTCAACTACATATTAATGTATCCGAGCCATTAATTAATGTATATGAGCTATATATTATATCAGAGCTACATATTAATGTATTCGAGATAGTATTTAATGTATCCGAGCTACATATTAATGTATTTGATATTCAATTATTATATTTAATTTTTATAATTTTTAAAAAAATAATATATTTAAAAACTTATTAGTGATATATTATAGTTTTATATTAAAACAATGGATTTACGTAATTTACACCTTTTTTTGCTTTAAAAATGCTGAGAAGTTCCGGGAAGGGCTCCCAACAAATGAAAAGGCCTCACTAGTATTGTGCTATTTCTTTGTTTTTTTTATTTTTTTTTTTAAATTTATTTAAATAGATATCTTTTAATAAAGAGTTATTGATTTCAGCGATACTTTTCATTCATTACTTTTTATAGCGATATATAACAATAATATATTAAATTTGCAATATGTATTAAAAGTAAAGTATGTATGCAATATATATGTACTACATTGTTTTAAAATATATTAATGAGTTAGTTAGAAATTGATACATTGAATTATAAGTGTATTAAAAATGTGTGATAAATGTATTATCCATCAATAAAATATATATTATATACGAATAATAAATTATTCTTTTCAATATGTATTAAAATTATATTATAAATATATTAAAAGTGAGCAAGTGAAAGAAAATGTTATTGCTATAAATAGTGAATATTCTCTTAATTTAGCATATTTATATAAGTTTACCCTTTCTTTTTATGCTATTTCTTCTTTTCCAATTTCTTTAAATTTATTACCCACATTTTGAAATTTTCTTTTATTCTTTTTATTTATATTTTTCATTTTGTTTCAACATAGTTCTCTTACTGTGTACTAAAGTTGAAGTAATAATAAATTTTTATTAAATTTTAAATTGAGTTAGAAAAGTATTTATATAAAATAAAATAAATTAAATTTAACCAAACTAAGAAATATAAAATTGTGAATATTTTTTTAACAAATTTTATGTAATTTAACTTTCTTTCTTTGATTTCATTGTATTTTTTTAAAAAAATTTCTAAGGAGATGAAAATTATAGTAATCTTATTTGATTTATTGATCATTTGCTTTTTTACAAATGATTAACCTAGTAAATTGAATCAAATGAACAAAAAAATTGATAATGTCATCTATTTATTTTTTAAATATGTCAATTTTTACCCCTTTTAAAAAATCTTGGTGATTTCTATAGTAACTAGGAAGAGGTATGTAACGACCGGCTAGGTCGTTTTGAGAACTAGGACTAGTTTGACTCCTTTTGAAAATTTAAAGGGGTATTTTTAAACTATTCGAAACTAAGAATATTTAGTTGATAAAAATTTTAGTGAAGAATTAATCTAGTTAATAGTTAGTGGGTCATATCCATAATTCATTTAATACCTTTTTACATGACCCATTAATTGATTTAGGTTAGTGGAGTTAGTTTATTTATTTTACTTAATTAACATTAGAATGACAGAAAACAAAAAAGGTAGAAACTGATTTTTTTGGGCAACGTAGATTACAGAACAAAGAGGAACGAAGTAAAATATTGAAGGTAAAAGTTTTTCCTTAACCGATCTATATTCTGGATAAGCATGCATTAGTGGTAAAAATTGTTGGCGTGAAGAATCTGTTGATATTGTTTGTCGTAACTTGTTATTAAAAGAGATATAACTTTAGTAAAATTATTAGATTGAATTGAATGGATGTTTAGTTATTAAGAATTCCTAATGATTGTCATATATAGAAATATTTTTAAAGTTGAAATTTATATATAGTCGTAGTTGCAGGATTTGAAGAAAAAAAAAGGGGTCGTTGGTCTATAATTTTCTCGTATTCATTATTATTAGTATATTTTTTGGTATTAAAATGGTGGGGAGGGGAATGGAATCTCAAGCCAATCATTGGGCAATCATGCCAATGATTGGCAATTAAGAGAATGCCTTGAAAAAAAAGGAATTGGAATGCCTTGAAAAAAAAGGAATTGGCACGTTGCAGGCAGAATTGACGTTTAGGAAGAAAAAAAGAAGAAGGTCACGTTGGAGCAGTGGTTTGTTGATTTTTATTTTATACATATATAAAATTAAGATATTAGTTTGATATATTGAGATAGGTAATTAATTATTAGGTGTATATTATATAATTTAACATTGAATTCAAGGGTATTGGGAGATGTTAAAGTGAAGTTCTTGGCTTGAAATTTAGCAAGTACGAAAAATTTGGCATACCAATATATATGAAGATTGGGAGTTTGGTTGGAAATATGAGTGGGTTTAGCGTCTATGATAGACATATAATAATTTTAATGTCTACAAAAATTTGCTCACTTATGAATATTGCATAATTGGTAGATTGAGAACGTTCCGAAACTTTGCGAAAAGGGAAGGAACTATCTTGAAGATTCGTGGCACGAGGTTCGGCTCTTAAGGTATGTTGAGACTTTTAGACTTGTTGAAGGACGTTTTCCTAATTAAATATTAAAAATGAAAATAGACAAAAGGGTAAGGGCGAAAGATGGGGGTCTCGTATCAATGGTGTGACGGGCATTGGTACGATTACCGGTGTTATAAAATGGAAAATTACTACTATAAAATGTGGATTGTAATTTGAGAATGCCAAGCATATGGGCATTAGGTGATATATTATTGACTTGAAATCCTTGTGTGATTGTGTTTTCTTTATTACACCTGTATAGTTGTGATAATCGAGGTGGTTATGTAGTATGTCGATATTTGACTGATTCGGGTGCATCATCATCCCCTTTATCAAAATAATATTGTGTACATGCATTGACATGAGATTGATTATAAGTTGGGCACGTGGAGATCGTCTGTGCTGGGGATGGTGAGATGTTAAGATTGTAATTTGGGCACGTGGAGACCGTCCGTGCGAAAATTATTTGATATTATGATAGTGCGTTGAGATCGTCCGCACAGACACGTGGAGATCGTCCGTGTCGGTATATGGACCTCGCGAGTCCCCCATGGGTCATGAGCTCTCGATGTATTTCCGAGGAGTATCATGTATATACGGTTGAGTGAGTACTGGGTATTCTGAGACGATTTATTACATGGTATCATATTGCATTGCATTTCATCACATCATTTATTTTTTTATGATTATGTGTTTTGTTTGGTGTTTGGAAAGTACTTGATGCTTGATTACCTTTATTGATGAAACTTAAATAGTGAGTGTAATACATTAAGACTGGTCAACGGACCGGAACCGGGTCACCGGTACCGGACCGGACCGAAATCCGTTGACCAGAATTTTGACCGGTACCGGGATGAACCGGACCGGAATTACCGGGATGGTTCATCGGTTCCGTCCTGTTCCACTATATACCGTGACGGAACCGGAATGAACCGGAACAGACCGGGATGGAACGGGACGGGATTAACGGGACAATATTTTTTAAATTACGAAAATATATATTTTTTTTATTTTTTAAGTATAAATTAATAGTTTTTAAATTTATACTATAATTTTAACTTAAGTTTATTTTAAAGATATTTTATTAATTTTTTTGATTATTGTTAAGTTTGCAAGTAATCTAATAAAGTTTTCAAAATTTAAATCTTTTGAAGTTTATACTTTATAAGTTATTACTTATATTCATTAATATTTATTTTATAAGTTATATTTATAACTTGTATCTTGTAAATATTAAATAAATAAAATTTGTAATTTTAAAAAAGTAAATTAAAATAAGGATAAAACAATTACAAAAATTAAAAAATATCAATTTAATTTATTTAAATTTGTAACAAATTACAATTTCAATTTACAACTATTAGTAGAGTACATAGCTTACGCAGCCACCTTCTAGGAAGGGTTTTGTTTCAACTATGTTTCGAATGTAATACTAATAGTTGTATAGTCCCGTAAATCCTCTTTCTAACTCAGCTAGGGATTGATTGTGATCAACTTCTGGTCTTGGTAAAGCTCGTTGACAATCTTGAATTTCGATGCCATCATCACTACCACATCCAATAGCTGAATCTATGAAAAGTTCAAATTGACTATCTAACTTTGGAAGTCCTTGATTTCTACGCTCAGCATTTATCCAGTCTCTAAATAACACTGATATCTCCAGGCTGTCTTCTGCTAACGAATATCTGTGGTCTCCAATTTGAAATCTTGCCGCGCTGAAAGCTGCCTCCGAAGCTACTGATGATCCTTGAATTGCAAGCACATCCTTCACCATCCTACTAAGTTTTGGATATTGAGCTCCACGATTCCTTCACCAGTTCAATAGTTCCGGTATACCATTATCGTTTGTAATATCATCTGTACCCTGTTCAAGATATTTAACAAATTCACATTTATTAGAAGAGTCAAGACCAAGTTTATGTTTCACTCGTCCATGAGCACCTACTTGATTCGTAGACGTTTGAGGATTTTCAACATTATCTAAGAATGAATATTTATCATACATTTCTTTTGCAAAGTATTTTATACTATTTTGACATGTTACCAAATCAGGTTCTTCTTCAGGTTGAATATCTAAATTCTGATAAATGCATTCAACTAAAGCTTTTGCACCATATTCTTTATATTCGGGGTTGAAAAGAAGTGCAGTTAAATAAATTTGAGGAATAGGAAAAAAATATTTTTTAAATTTTGTAATCATAACTTCAATAGCAGAGGTGAATAAAATATTTGTTTTATATTCAGAAAAAATAGATGAAATCTCACATATGTGTATTAAAATTTCAGAAATAGTAGGATGATATATTCCAGAAAATTTTTTAGTAGCATCATAAAATGATTTCAAAAATATTCTAAGTTCATTTACTTCATCCCAATCAATATCATTAATTTTAAATTCAGGATAAGCATTATGATTATTAAATAGCGTAGTAATAGGTTGCCTATATGCATAAGTAACTTCAAGCATATCATAAAAGGAATTCCATCTAGTTTTTACATGCTTCGGAACTTTTCTAAACGGAAGTTTAAATGCATTACAAAGTTCTTTAAATTGATTAATTCTACTACTACTATTCATATGAAAAATGTAAAAACAAGCATTATCAATTTTATCACAACTATTTTCAAATAATTTCACACCGTCACTAACAACCAAATTTAATATATGCGCGACACATCTAACATGAAAAACATATTTACTAATAGGACACTAGGTTCTAGCATATTAATAGCATTTAAATTAGCAGAAGCATTATCTAATGTAATACTAATTACTTTATCATAAAGACCAAAAAAATCTAAAATTTTGACACAGTTTTAGCAATATTAATTCCAATTTTTTTGTTTTGACAAATTTTATAACCAATTTTTTTTGGCAAATTCCAATTATAACCAATAAAATGCACAGTAGCCGTTAAATAATCAAAACCATTAGGACTACAACCCATATCAGTAGTAAAAACAACTCTACAATCCGTTGGTTCAAAATATGCACGTAAACATTGACAATGTTTTTTTTTGAAATTCAAAATATCTCTTTTTACCATGCTTCTTGATAAACCTTAGTACTAGAATTATATGTTTCACGAATATAAGCAATAAAACCCGGATGTTCTCCAAAACTAAAAGGTAAACCACAAACAACAACCATTTTAGCAAAGTTTTCACGATCACGATCCTTGTTATAGGTTCGATGTGTAAGAGGACCACTTGAGTTCGAAGTATTTAACTCACTTTGAACCATATTTGATCCTCTAACCGATTCTTCAACATTACAATTTCCAACAACTTCAAGAGAAGACATATATGCAAACCACTCTTTACTATGCTTGTTAATCAAATGTTTTTTTAATCCCCCCGTTGAACCTCCCGTCCCACCAGATGTATATTTAAAATGTTGTTTACAAAGATTACATATACTAAAAGTTTTTTCTTCATTCAAATAACAAATTTTCACACATGTGATTTTAAAGAACGTTGTACCTTGGTCTTACCTCTAGTTGGAATAATAGGGGGACGAGTAGTTCCAACCGGAGGAGTGGAGCTTCAATACCTATACTATTGACTGTATTGAGGTCGGCGGCGGGGCTAGTCGGTGTATCATCTAAATCTACTTCTTCATCTAAATTTAATTGTTCATCCGTTTCCACTTCTTCATTTTCTTGATTAATACCATAATGTCTTTCATAGAGTTCATGGGGAGTTGACTATCTGAATTAATATTATAGGACCGGGACGGGAAAAACTAGTTTCATTCACATGCGTAAATTCATCTGTTATTTATTCTAAAAGAGGAATTTTAGATTTAGACGAACTAGCACCTTTATTAGTTTTTTTAACTAATTTTTATTGATTCTACTAGACCTTTTTTACTTCCACTTTTTTTAGAAGACTCCATGATATAAAATTATAAATTATAAAATACGAAACTTAACAAGAACAATAATATAACAAGAACAACTTACAAGTTAAATAATAAATACAAAAAATAAATATAAGATTAGAGAGTGGAACGAAGTTACCAAACGTTTGTGTAAGAACAAACGATTATAATGAAAATTAGAATATTGATGTCGAAACTTGAAATTTGAAGAAGATTTCTCCTCCGAAATACACCAAATGACCAAATGATATAAGTTATAAATATGAATGTAATTTCGAAATATATATTCTCTCAAATACTCAAACTTATATTTGTAAGTTGTAAACTTGTAATTTGTCTATAAAATTTTTACACACAACTCTAATTTATACAACAAAAAATCTAGCCGTTAAAGTGTGGTAAGGGTGGTCTCGGGAAAAGGGTGGGGGGGTGGGGGGGGGCTGCCTGCTGCAGCTGCAGTGCAGCTTTACGCAGACTGCAGTCTGCAGGGGCGGGGAATTTGAAAAAAATTGAATTTTAAAATATAATTTATAAAAAGTATAAATATAAATTATATAAAATATAAAATATAAAAAAATTAATATATATTAAATAAGCCGGACCGGAACCGGAATGAACCGGGATGAACCGGTACCGGTACATCGGTACGAAACTACGGTTTCGTCCCGTTCCGTGTACCGGTTTAGACTATCCCGGCCCGTCCCATAGGCAACCAAAACGGGACGAACCGGAACGGTACCGGTACGTCCCGTTCCGTTGCCCAGTCTTATATATACTTATATAATTTAAGAATTTATTTTTTTAAACTCCCGTCACTACTTCTTCGTTGTCGGTCAATGAGACATACTGAGTACACGTGGTTTCGTACTCAAACTACACTTGTTGCACTCTTTGTGGTGCAGATTCGATTCCGAGTAGGAGCATATCTCGAGGAGCAGTTTGAGTCTGAGTTTGGAGTGTCTTGGAGTTGTGGTGAGCTGCTTGGCTGTTCCGTGGCCCACACCTCCCTTTATCTTTTACGTATTCCGTTATTCAGTATTCAGACAGGATATTCCTTATGTTAGATTTGTCATTTTAGTTTCAGACTTGCATCGTATTATAGAAGCTCTTGTACTTATGACACCAATTCTTGGGTAGTATTTTTTTTTTCAGTTTTCCGCATTCGTACTTATAAAGAACTCAGTGTTGAAGATTTGGCAATTTGTTGTCTTTTCACTTATTAGTTAGTTAAGTTTGTTAAAATATGTTGGTTGGCTTACCTATTGGTTGGGAACATAGGTGCCATCACGACTCGTGATTTTGGGTCGTGACAAATTTGGTATCAGAGCCCTAGGTTCATCGGTCTCAAGAGTACAAGAGCAATGTCTAGTAGAGTCTTGCAGATCGATATGTAGACGTCCATACCTATCTTCGAGAGGCTATAGGACATTTAGGAAATATTCTGTTCTTTTATTCATTATCGTGCACACTTGACCTTGTAGAAATTCTAATCTTGATATCTCATTCTCACTCAGACGGCGAGGAATCGTACATCGGCAAGTGGTGGTCAGGATCCTATTCCTGCGCCTGCTTCTGGGAACACTATCCGAGGTAGAGGTAGGGGACGAGCTCGAGGTCGGGGTAGGGGCCGTATTGCATCACCTGTGGATAGTCAAGTACCAATAGCTACCCAGGGTCGTGATAGGACCGTATCTCCTGATGCAGAGGTTATTCATGGGGATGTGCAAGATCGTGTCGAGGGGGATGGGCCAGCTCAGGCTCCACCCAGTACTATTGTCCCCCCAGTGCTTCAAGATACCTTGGATCGTATGTTAGGAATCCTAGAGGGGATGGCCCAGGCAGGAGCTTTGCCTGTCACTTCTGATGGCTCACAGACCCGTGTTGGAGATCAAACTCCAGATCCGATAGTTGCTCCAGATTCTTAGACTCCCAGGACTCAGCCAGCTGCCACTATAGCTCCTCGTTTGGATAGTATGGAGTTTCCAGATATGACATCACATTTGGTGAACAAGCCTTCTATGACTATTGATGAGCAAAAGATGTTTGGGAGGTTCAGACTAATGAATCCTCCTACTTATACTGGTGACTTAGCTGAGGATGCATATGAATTTATAGTTAGTTGTCATGAGAGGTTGCATAATCTTGGATTAGTGGAGTCTCATGGAGTTGACTACACAGCGTTTCAGATGACTGGCTCTGCTAAGCAGTGGTGGAGGGATTATATTAGTAGTAGGCCAGCTGGATCCCATCCACTATCCTAGACTCAGTTTACTCAGGTATTTCTATCCAAATTTGTTCCACACGTGAGAGGGAGCGCAAGAGGGCGAGTTTGAGGGTTTGCAGGAAAATGGTATGTCAGTTGCAGAGTATGAGGGTAAATTTCATGCCTGGCTAGGCATGCTTCGATGATACTTCCCACAGAGGCTGAGAGAGTGAGAAGGTTTGTTAAGGGGCTGATTATTCCGATCCGTCTAGGAGTTTCTCAAGTTGCTGCTTCTGGTGTTCCATTCCAGAAAGTGGTAGATGCTGCTAAGGAGTTGGAGATGATTCGACGTGAGGGATTTGAGCAGCGAGAGTGCAAGAGGACTCGTTATTTAGGTGATTATGGTGGTGCTCCGCCTAGGAGTCGGGGTTACTTGGGCAGAGGTTATCACCCTCGATCCAGCAGACCCATTCATGCTGCTATACCAGCGTCTGAGGCTGGTTACGCTGGGCATAACTCTTCGAGCTCGGTGCATACTTCGCAGGGTTCATTTTCTAGACCTGTAGTTCATGGAGGGCATTCTGGTCATTCAGGTTCCTCTCATCAGCCTGCGTCTCGTAGGGGCTGCTTTAAGTGTGGTGATATGGGACACTTTGTGAGAGACTGCCCTAGGACCAGACGTGGTGGCTTACATCAGGGTTCTCAGGCTTCGACTTCCAGGGCTGCACAACCTCCAGCTAGGGGTGGTGCACAGAATGGTAGAGGTGGTTCTCATTCAGGTAGAGGTGGTTCTCCTTCTGGTCGAGGTGGTGGTCGTGGAGGTTCACAATCTGATGGAGGTCGTTCTCACTGTTATGCTTTTCCAGGTAGGGCAGAGGCTGAAGCCTCAGATGCTGTTATCACAGGTATTATTCCGGTTTGTCATCGACCAGCTACTGTATTATTTGATCCAGGCTCTACTTATTCTTATGTGTCCACATATTTTGCTCCTAGTCTGGATATATTGTGTGAGTCTCTTGATTTGCCGATACGTGTTTCTACTCCTGTTGGGGATTCTCTAGTTGTAGATCGGGTGTATCGTTTATGTACTGTTACTTTGATGGGGGTATGACACTCATGCAGATTTAAAGGTCTTAGATATGATAGATTTTGATGTGATTCTTGGTATGGATTGGTTATCTTCTTACCACGCAATTTTAAATTGTCATGCCAAGACCATCACTTTAGCTATGCCTGGAATTCCTATAGTAGAATGGAGAGGTACTCTTAGTCACCCTTCTAAGGGTGTGATATCATTCCTTAAGGCTCGTCAGTTGGTACAGAGAGGATATTTGGCGTACTTGGCCCACATTCGAGATACTAGTATTGAGACTCCTATGCTTGAGTCTATTCCAGTAGTGAGTGAATTTTCAAAAGTATTTTCGACCGATTTGCCAGGTCTTCCACCAGATCGTGATATTAATTTTTGTATTGATGTGGAGCCAGGCACTCGGCCTATTTCCATTCCTCCTTATCGTATGGCACCGGCTGAATTGAAAGAGTTGAAGGAGCAGTTGCAGGATTTGTTGAGCAAAGGTTTTATTAGACCAAGTGTATCTCCTTGGGGTGCTCCAGTGTTATTTGTGAAGAAGAAAAATGGATCTATGCGTATGTGTATTGACTATCGACAGTTGAACAAGGTAACCATCAGAAATAAGTATCCGATACCTCGTATTGATGATTTATTTGATCAGTTGCAGGGTGCTTCTGTTTTCTCCAAAATTGACTTAAGATCTGGCTATCATCAGCTGAAGGTTAGGGCGGAGGATATCCCTAAGACGGCTTTTCGAACACGTTATGGTCATTACGAGTTTTTGGTGATGTCTTTCGGATTGACTAATGCCCCAACAGCTTTTATGGACTTGATGAATGGAGTGCTCAAACCATATTTAGATTCCTTTGTTATTGTCTTCATAGATGATATATTGATATACTCACGCACTGAGGAGGAACATGAGCATCATTTGAGGATTGTTCTTGGGATTCTAAAGGAGAAGAAACTTTATGCAAAGTTTTCAAAGTGTGAGTTTTGGCTTAGTTCTGTAGCATTCTTGGGACATGTAGTGTCCAAGGAGGGTATCATGGTGGATCCTAAGAAGATTGAGGAGGTTAGAGATTGGGTCAGACCTGCTTCAGTTACTGAGATTCGAAGTTTCTTGGGCCTTGCAGGTTATTATCGACGGTTTGTTGAGGGATTCTCATCTATTGCATCTCCATTAACTAGATTGATACAGAAGGAGGTGACTTTTCAGTGGTCTGACGAATGTGAGGTTAGTTTCCAAAAGCTCAAGACTTTATTGACTACTGCTCCGATTTTGACCCTACCCGTGGAGGGAGAGGGTTTTGTTGTATATTGTGATGCTTCTCGGATTGGTCTTGGTTGTGTGTTGATGCAGAAGGGAAGGGTGATAGCTTATGCTTCGAGGTTGTTAAAGGTTCATGAGAAGAACTACCCTATTCATGATTTAGAGTTGGCGGCTGTTGTGTTTGCGTTAAAGATTTGGAGGCATTATCTTTATGGCGTGCATTGTGAGGTGTTCATGGACCATCGTAGCCTCCAATATATATTCAATCAGAGAGATCTAAATTTGACGCAGCGGAGATGGTTGGAGTTGCTCAAGGACTACGACATGACTATTCTTTATCATCCAGGCAAGGCAAATGTTGTAGCAGATGCCTTGAGTCGAAAGGCGGTAAGTATGGGTAGTCTAGCCATGTTACAGGTCGACGAGCGTCCTTTAGCTAGGGATGTCCAATCCTTGGCCAATAGCTTTGTGAGACTTGATATTTCAGAACCTGGTAAGGTGTTGGCTTATATGGAGGCTAGGTCATCCTTGTTGGAGCAGATTCGGGCTCAACAGTTTGATGATGGTGATTTATGTAAGATTAGGGACAAGGTGTTAAAAGGAGAAGCCAAGGCTGCAATTCTTGATAGTGAAGGAGTTTTGAGGATTAAAGGTCGTATCTGTGTTTCTCGTACAGGTGATTTGACTAGATTAATCATGGAGGAGGCCCATAGTTCGAGGTACTCTATTCATACGGGGGCTACTAAGATGTATCGTGACTTGAAACAACATTATTGGTGGTGTCGTATGAAGAGGGACATAGTAGATTTTCTATCCCGTTGTTTAAATTTTCAGCAAGTGAAGTATGAACACCAAAAGCCTGGATGTGTGGCACAAAGGATGCCTATACCTAAGTTGAAGTGGGAGCGTATTGCTATGGACTTTGTGGTAGGATTGCCACGCACCTTGGGTAAGTTCGATGCTATATGGTTCATTGTGGATCGACTGACTAAGTCTGCACACTTTGTACCAGTTCAAACTACCTATAACTCAGAAAGGTTAGCCAAGATTTATATTCGGGAGGTAGTTCGGTTGCATGGGGTTCCTATATCTATTATTTCAGATCGTGGCACCCAATTTACATCTCATTTCTAGCGGTCTATGCAGAAAGAGTTGGGCACTCAGGTGGATCTTAGTACAACCTTTCACCCTCAGACTGATAGTCAGTCTGAGCGGACTATTCAGGTTCTTGAGGACATGTTGCGGGCGTGTGTGATTGACTTTGGTGGTCAGTGGGATCAGTTCTTGCCTTTAGTGGAGTTTTCTTACAATAATAGTTATCACTCGAGCATTGAGATGGCACCATTTGAGGCTCTGTATGGTAGGAGATGTCGATCTCCAATTGGCTGATTTGATGCATTTGAGGTTAGACCATGGGGTACAGATTTGTTGAGGGAGTCCTTGGACAAGGTCAAGTTGATCCAAGATAGACTTCTCATGGCTCAGAGTAGGCAAAAGAGTTATGCAGATCGAAAGATTCGTGATTTAGAGTTTATGGTTGGAGAGAGGGTTTTATTGAAGGTTTCACCCATGAAGGGTGTGATGAGGTTTGGAAAGAAGGGCAAGTTGAGCCCAAGGGTATATGGGTCCTTTCGAGATTGTTGAGCGTATTGGTGGGGTGGCGTATCAGTTGCTTTGCCACCTGGTTTGTCAGGTGTCCATCCTGTATTTCATATTTCAATGCTTAAGACGTATCATCAGGGTGGTGATCATGTGATTCAATGGGATTCAGTGTTACTTGATCAGAATTTGACTTTTGAGGAAGAGCCGATCACCATTTTGGATAGACAAATTCGGAAGCTAAGGTCCAAGGAGATTGCTTCAGTAAAGGTTCAGTGGAAGCATCATCCAGTGGAGGAGACTACATGGGCGACAAAGTAAGACAAGGAGTAAATATCCTCATCTTTTTTAGCGTTCAGGTTAGCTCTTTTCTTTTCCCGTTCGAGGATGAAATTTTGTTTAAGTGGTAGGTGATGTAACGACCTGCTAGGTCGTTTTGAGAACTAGGACTAGTTTGACTCCTTTTGAAAATTTAAAGGGGTATTTTTAAACTATTTGAAACTAAGAATATTTAGTTGATAAAAATTTTAGTGTAAAATTAATCTAGTTAATAGTTAGTGGGTCATATCCATAATTCATTTAATACCTTTTTACTTGACTCATTAATTGATTTAGGTTAGTGGGGTTAGTTTATTTATTTTACTTAATTAACATAAGAAGGGCAGAAAACAAAAGAGGTAGAAACTAATTTTTTTTGGGCAGCGTAGATTACAGAACAAAGAGGAACGAAGTAAAATATTGAAGGTAAAAGTTTTTCTTTAACCGATCTATATGCTGGATAAGCATGCATTAGTGGTAAAAATTGTTGGCGTGAAGAATCTGTTGGTATCGTATTGTTTGTCGTAACTTGTTATTAAAAGAGATATAACTTTAGTAAAATTATTAGATTGAATTGAATGGATGTTTAGTTATTAAGAATTCCTAATGATTGTCATATATAGGAATATTTTTAAAGTTGAAATTTATATATAGTCGTAGTTGCAGGATTTGAAGAAAAAAAAAGGGGTCGTTGGTCTATAATTTTCTCATATTCATTATTATTAGTATATTTTTTGGTATTAAAATGGTGGGGAGGGGAATGAATTCTCAAGCCAATCATTGGGCAATCATGCCAATGATTGGTAATTAAGAGAATGCCTTGAAAAAAAAAGGAATTGGCACGTTGCAGGCAGAATTAACGTTTAGGAAGAAAAAAAGAAGAAGGTCACGTTGGAGCAGTGGTTTGTTGATTCTTATTTTATACATATATAAAATTAAGATATTAGTTTGATATTTTGAGATAGGTAATTAATTATTAGGTGTATATTATATAATTTAACATTGAATTCAAGGGTATTGGGAGATGTTAAAGTGAAGTTCTTGGCTTGAAATTTAGCAATTACGAAAAATTTGGCATACCAATATATATCAAGATTGGGAGTTTGGTTGGAAATATGAGTGGGTTTAGCGTCTATGATAGACATATAATAATTTGAATGTCTACAAAAAATTTGCTTACTTATGAATATTGCATAATTGGTAGATTGAGAACGTTCCGAAACTTTGCGAAAAGGGAAGGACTATCTTGAAGATTCGTGGCACGAGGTTCGGCTCTTAAGGTATGTTGAGACTTTTAGACTTGTTGAAGGACGTTTTCCTAATTAAATATTAAAAATGAAAATAGACAAAAGGGTAAGGGCGAAAGATGGGGGTCTCGTATCAATGGTGTGACGGCATTGGTACGATTACCGGTGTATAAAAATGGAAAATTTACTATAAAATGTGGATTGTAATTTGAGAATGCCAAGCATATGGGCATTAGGTGATATATTATTGACTTGAAATCCTTGTGTGATTGTGTTTTTCTTATTACACCTGTATAGTTGTGATAATCGAGGTGGTTATGTAGTATGTCGATATTTGACTGATTCGGGTGCATCATCATCCCCTTTATCAAAATAATATTGTGTACATGCATTGACATGAGATTGATTATAAGTTGGGCACGTGGAGATCGTCTGTGCTGGGGATGGTGAGATGTTAAGATTGTAATTTGGGCACGTGGAGACCGTCCGTGCGAAAATTATTTGATATTATGATAGTGCGTTGAGATCGTCCGCACAGACACGTGGAGATCGTTCGTGTCGGTATATGGACCTCGCGAGTCCCCCATGGGTCATGAGCTCTCGATGTATTTCCGAGGAGTATCATGTATATACGGTTGAGTGAGTACTGGGTATTCTGAGACGATTCATTACATGGTATCATATTGCATTGCATTTCATCACATCATTTATTTTTTATGATTATGTGTTTTGTTTGGTGTTTGGAAAGTACTTGATGCTTGATTACCTTTATTGATGAAACTTAAATAGTGAGTGTAATACATATATACTTATATAATTTAAGAATTTATTTTTTAAACTCCCGTCACTACTTCTTCGTTGTCGGTCAATGAGACATACTGAGTACACGTGGTTTCGTACTCATACTACACTTGTTGCACTCTTTATGGTGCAGATTCGCTTCCGAGTAGGAGCACATCTCGAGGAGCAGTTTGAGTCCGAGTTTGGAGTGTCTTGGAGTTGTGGTGAGCTGCTTGGCTGTTCCGTGGCCCACACCTCCCTTTATCTTTTACGTATTCTGTTATTCAGTATTCAGACAGGATATCCCTTATGTTAGATTTGTCATTTTAGTTTCAGACTTGCATCGTATTTTATAAGCTCTTGTTAGTTAGTTAAGTTTGTTAAAATATGTTGGTTGGCTTACCTATTGGTTGGGAACATAGGTGCCATCACGACTCGTGATTTTGGGTCGTGACAAGGTAGCTTGTGCAAGCACGGGCCCAACAATAATAATCCATTTGTCTATGCATTCTCAGGGTAGTAGAATGTTTGAGCTAACAGTTTGTGATTTGTGGATTCCTATTTGTTAGGTAACTTTTACATGGTGACTATATAGCAAGTCTTTGAAAGTCACTAATGATGCACACATCGTTCGTAACTGAATATTTTCCTGATGAAATTGAAATTTATTGCATTCTAACACTATACCAAGAGGTTTCTTGACCGTTGAAGATAATGAAATTAATGGTCATAATACACCATCAGTGGTGCCATCAGGACTCTTAGCAAGCAATTCTGTTTTTCTTTTTCTCCTCATACTTTTCAGCAGAGAGTCAAACAAAATTCCAGCACCAACTCCACCAGCCAAATCAATAGAGTGGTGATCCTTGGTACTCATTACTCAACAATCTCACCATTTGTACGGTCAATGTGTCAAATAAATAAGACAATTTTCATCTCTGCAATGACAAAAGCCGCAACATGCCTCGAATAGAACAAGAAACACGACACATTTCCAACTGGAAAATCGAAAAACAATCAGTGCGTTGGACAACTAATGTTTGTTCTGCAAGTTTTCTACTTTGAGCAATGCATCGTGTAGCCACTGTTCAATTAAGAAAGCTCATACTATGTACACTATTTGTATTCTCACAAATCTCTCTGTGCAAAGCAATATTTCATAGTATTAAGAAAAATCTCCACTACTCTAAATCATACATGCAGAAGGACGAATGATTGACAAATTGTAAAACAAAGACAGGAAAGATTCAGTACGTACTATGTAACCATTTCATTTAAAATGCATGTTGTGTTAAGGATAACAAGAAGTAGTCTTTCGTATTTGTTCACTGTAAACACTTGCTTAGGTAATAGGTAGTTCCTTCAATGAATGTTTTGGGAACCATATAATCATCGCAAATATAACAAATCTAATGATTTAGGTTCAAGATACTGCAAAAGATAATCAATCTCACACAACTGACAATAAGTCAATCGATCCACAAAAAAGAAAAATATAGCGAAGGCATTATAGAGAGAGATATGAGGACGAACATGATAGATAGGTGCTTGAGCGACCGCTGAAGAAATGCAAAGATGAGGGATATGGTTAGTGATGACTATATAGCACACATAAAGTTCCTTCTCACTTTTGAATCTCAAGATTGCCACACGAAAGAGGTCAATCCCTTCAGAAGATGACATATTGTACTATCAGTTCGACGACGCCTTTTTAGTTCATCTTCGTTTCCTAATTGCCGGATAATGTTTATTCTTTTAAATATAAATTGTCGAAATTTGGTTTTTAGTGACATTTCAACACATCGATAAGACATAAACAAACTACTCCAGCACAAAGATGTTCTCAACACTCACAGACAAAACAGATACCAATCATGCACGCACACAAAGACACAAAGAGAAACAGAGTGCATACATTCATGTAATTACGCACGTGACTCAAGCTTTCAGGCACACTCCACTTCTTAAAGTTTCCAAGAGCCACCTCGAGATGGTACAATTTTGGAGCCAAGATCATATCAACTGAACAAACATTCTTCCCATCGACATATGGTCCCTGATGAAATTCATAGCCAATATCATCGTAAAAATTAGAGACACATACTTTTAAGTTAAACATATCAGACGATTCAATGTAAAACAACATACATGAGCCTTGAGATGCTCTTCCAAAGCCTTTAATTCATCAAGGAGTGCCTGTTCAGTACCATCACTAGAATCCTTGCTCTTCATAAACGATACGAAGGTAGAAAATATTTTTGAGCCCCTGCAATCCCTAACAAGTTACAAATGATATTCCACTCCGTCAATATCAATGAAATAAAAAATCAAACTGCAACAGATGCTAGCTTATTACCATGATGAATCATACAAACACAGTATATAGACAATCATGTAAAAAGAAACACTGAATAATAAACTAAATAATTATTGTGTTCTATATTAAATGTCCAATTTAACTTGGTATATTAAGAGATGAGAATCTAAAGGTGAAACATATGAAGCACAATGGTAACCTTTTTGCTTCTCCAAACAAGTAAGAGAAATGTGGTATTTAGTAAAGTAATGGAAGATTAAAATACAAGAGGTATTTTTTGGTTTGAAAGTTCGAAAAAGAGCTTCCGCAGGACGACCTTTAAATTGTTATAAGATCTGTTTTCAACCGAATACAAAGAAAGACGGATTTTTTTCGAAATTTTAAACCAAATCTCACCTAAGACATTTGAGATAAAAGATGAAATCTAAGTGTGTATATTCAATTTGAAACACATCAAGTAAAGTGTTTTTTGCTTGATCTAAAGAAAATGAAGCGACAAAAGCGAAGAGAATTATCACAAAACTTCATTTAAATGTAGCTTGCAGAACCTAAGACGAATTCACTAATCACTTCCCTCCAAGGAATTAAGAAGAAAAGGTTGGGGAAGTATAACAAAGAAACTTTCCACTGAATTTTGAAGGAAAACTGTCATGTTAAAGTAATTGGATATAGCAACTCCATAAAACGCTCTCACTTTTGATTTCTATAAGGAGTTCAAGACAAATAAACCATTAAAAACGAAAAATAGAATAGGAAAATAACGAAAAAATTGAAGGCACAATGATTGAAATTGTTGAAAAGTACAAGAAAAATTGAACATTAATAACAAACCCAAATAAAATAAAGAAGGAAATCTTAACACACCCATATCAAATTTGGTCAACCAAAGATAAAACTGGAAAATATTTTTAATGCAATTTCAGTTTGAGTAAAACAAAGAGATGCAAAAAAACAAAAGAAACAATATAGAGAAAAATTACCTAGAATGAATGCTTGAGAAAGAAGATACATTTTGTGAGCAATGAAGTGAGATCTTAAAGAATCAAGACAATTAAATATGATGTGTACATTGAAGACACAAGAGCAAGACACCTAGCTATATTTGAATACTAAAACGACAAAAACAACCTTAGATGTGATGACATAGATATGTTGAAATAACCCTCTTTTAATATAGTAGTAACATATGATTGAAAGGGCACTAATTTAGAATTTTCTTATTAAAAAAATCAAAATAAAATATAACACGGCAAAACTTAAAGTACAAAAGAGCACAAGAATTTGAAGAAAAAAAAAACTCGATAGAGCAGGGTAAAAAGTAAGAAGAACTTAAACGCGACATAACAAGACAAGTTAAATTTAGCGAGTTAAGATTAATATCATTCTGTCACATCTCATGTTTTATTACTTTATACTTTGAACCTCCTTCCTGAACATCCTGACTTCGTTACTGTCCACAATCATAAATCGTTAAGTTCCTTTACCATTTAAATCAATTCATAATCACTATTTTAGTTTAGAACTCAAGTTCTTAAAAATATTGTCATTTGTTAATCAAATCTCATGTTTTAATGTTAAAATTCATAAATAATCAATGAGAAATGAAAACTTAGATTTACAAAGGCTTATCAAAATGGATAAGCACAAGAAATCTTTTCAAAATAGCCTCCAAGAGTTTTGCAAAGCTCAAAAACAAAAAATAGGCTATAACTTCAAAATTTATAGGTTTGAACCCTCCCTCCCCCCCCCTTTCCGAAGTCGCAAAAGCTAACCCATGTTCGCTTAAGTAGACATTAGTAAAGCGAACCACACATTCTCTTTTGCAAACACTCCAAAAATTGTGCCTCTCACAAAAATAAAGTTTTGTTCGCTTAAAACAAATCTCTTTTATGAAGTGCGCTTAAGCGAACAAAACTTCACAAAAGTTAGGCCGACACACACAAGCAAAATACAACCAAACACAAACCATCAAATGGATACTCGAAATATGTTTGAAATTTCGTAGACACAAATCATATATGTAATTTGACTATACTCGACGTTTCAAACTCAATGAAATTATCTAAATACATATTTGAGGTCTCCTTGATCAAAATTTGTGAAAGTTACAAGAAATGAATTTAATACCTAAAAGGGCTAAAAATCAAGCTCGAGAGCTCTGAAGATTCCACCAAGATCTCACTTAGGTCTAAAATTATTTCCTGAATCCAACACACTAAAATCACAAATTCTCAACTTCGAAACACAAATTCTCAAAAAGATTTCAAATATTAAATCAACAACTTGCATAGACCAATTTACACATTCCAAAACTAATGAAATAGACGAAATTCTATTCCAATACTCAAAACTTCAAAAGACATCGAAAATCACTTTTTAACAACTTTAGGCCTTTAAACTCAAACTTACAAAATTCACAACTTTTTATTAAAAACTCAAAAAATCAACTTTCAAAAATCAATCAAAAATAATTTGAGGTCAATATCGAGAGGGATAAAATGATAATTTATGAAAATTTTAAAAAATGACCAATTAGGTCGTTACAATGAGCTTTCGGACGAAATGTTACATGTATTCAAAGAGTTGGATACCATACTAATACGATACATTCAACAAGTTGGCCTCTTGAAGATCATGACTATTGGACATAAATAAGATCCTTAGTGTGTGTACAAACACGATAGTATGATATAAATTGATGTTGATATGATTTAATGGTGTTGATGTGTATACAAGTTTTAAGACAATTGCTTCCATTGGGAGTCTAGTATAACTCATTTGCTGCTTTATGACTTGTAATTTAGTGCTTAGATAAGATGGCAAATTATTGAATGTACTTGTCTCGTAAATTGATAAATTTTATTGGCTAGACTATTAAATGTAAGCGAATGAGGATGATTATGGAAGTATAAAATCTTCATGATTGTCATTATGAATTCTGTATTATATTGCGTGATTCAACTTTGATTAATTAATGATGCTTATCAATATGTGGTGTATTGATACTATCTTTTCTATATTTTTAGTGGGCCGTAATATGTTGTAGGTTGACTTGAAGTCTCAGCGCGAGTAATCATCAACAACTTTTGCACTTCTATTTTCAGTTTAAGTTAGATTTTTTTCTTATCTAATTTGTTTAAAAACTATTATACATGACTAGACTAGATCGTGAGAGATAGTTCTTAGTTTGATTATTTAATTGTAAATGTTATGAGTTTTCATAATCTTGACATAAAAAATGTATGTTTACTTATTAAGAGGTCAGTAACTATTTCTTTTTTGGCATACTTTTAGTTGGATGGTAAGACTTCTGTTATCTAGTTACGAATAGAGTAGGTATCCACACAATGTGTCATAACAATTGGACAATGTGTTGACCAGTCAGAAACTCTAATGTTTAGAAGATACAAGCTCTGGAATGATGAGATGAATGTTTGGATAAAATATGGGCGATACAATTAGAAATGAGGATATTAAAAATAGCGTTGAAGTGACTTTCGTGGTTAGATTATTTATACATGCAAAAAGGAGATTCATAGATACTCATGAGGAGGTGTAAGGTGTTGCATATAATAGGTATGTAGAGAGGTAGATGTAGGCAAAATAAATAAATAAATTAGAAATAGGTAATTAGACATAGCGTGACATAAATTTAGATTATCGAGCACATGAACCTAGATAAAAGAGCATGAAAGTCGTATATTCGAATAAAAATTTAGTAGGTAATGAAGTGTCGTCTTACTTTTCGAGAATATATTCTTGTAGTTTTTCCTTTTGACATCTATCAATATTTGTTGTTTTTGTATTTCAGTTATCACATTATGTGTTCTTTACTGTTTTCTTTTTATTTGTACTTGAATTTATTGCACTTGAACCGATAATTTTTTAAAACAATCTATCAACCTCCATGAGATAATAATAATAAATTATACGTATAGCCTACTCTCCGTAGACTCCACTTATGAAATTTCAGATATCGAGTACCATTCAACTTTCACATTTTTTTCATCCACAGCTTTTTAATAATTTCCACATTATTAATATTATTATACTTGTATTATTTTTCAAGTCAAATTCAAAAACATAAATCCAACACCATGAAGAAAAGATAGAGAATAAAATAATTGACAAGAAGATATTGGGAAAAATTGGGTCCCAGTAATGTTAATCACTGCGCATGTTAGTTGTCTCCACAATCATTACATCTACACTAAGCAGTCCAAAAAAACTAAAAGCCCCATGCATTTATATCCTTCCACTGCACTCTCTACTAACCTACGCACCCTCTACTACTAACCTACGCACCCTCCCCCCCTGTATGCTTGTACTCTTCCCACTCCATTACTGACCACTGACATTAATGGATCTGTAAAAAGCTCTTCAACTCTTCACCTATAATTTGAATTAATTATATTTGATTAATATATTAATTTATATTAAAAAAAGGAGTTTATATTTGCTGTTACGTATCGGTTTTCGATCTTATGTCACATCAGAACTGTTCCGGTTGTATCGCCGATTCGATCTCCGATCGGTTGTTCTGCGTTGAAGTTTCAGAGAAGGAGGAGAATCAGATCAGTGGTTGTGTTTGTTTGTGTAGAGATCGTTGTTGTTTTTCATCAGCATTGATGGATTTGTGTTGTTTGAGATGAATTAGAATTTTTTAATTTTTTTTTGAGTTTTTTTTTTGTGCGGAGATGAATCCACTGTGTTGCATTGCGCCGGTATCGATCGACCGTGATAAAGGAAATCCGGCGGTGGTGAAGTCACAATCCGTGACGCAAAGTCAGTTAGGGTTTGATAACAATGTGGGTGTGAAGCCGGTGAGTTTCAGCTTGAGGCAGAGTTTTACAAATGCACAAGTGAATACGGATTCGGATTCGGGTTTGGTGAATGAAAATGAGGAAAATGGGAATGATTCGAAAGAATTTAAAGGAAGTGTTAGTGTAGCTGGAGTGTTATATAAATGGGTGAACTATGGTAAAGGATGGCGTGCGAGATGGTTTGTGCTTGAAGATGGGGTGTTGTCGTATTACAAAGTTCATGGACCGGATAAAATTGCTATGAGTCCAGGGAAAGAAAAGGGGTTGAAGGTTATTGGGGATGAGTCTTGGAGGTATATGAGGAAGGCTAATGTGAACAATAATCGACTGAATGGATCTAACAAGTGGAAGCCGTTTGGGGAAATACATTTGAAGGTGTGTTTACTGTTTAGTTTTGTCTTAACTGCAAGTTAGTTTGTGATATATGAGTGAGCTTTTTCCCGGCATTAATCGAATGTTATCCGAAATAAAGTAGTTGAGCAACTCATGCAATGCATCAATTAATGGATTGTGTTGACCATCTTAAAAATGCAAACTTCGATTTATCAGTGTGTAGACAGGAAAGTAGTGTCAAAGAGTTTTGACATAGGACAAAAATATGCAGAAATGCACTAACAAGATACAGATCAAGGATATTTGTCTTAATATCTGCTCCTGTTCCTATATATTATGGTTAGGTATCCTAAGATCAGAAGAAAAAAGTTTGTAAAATTTATTATGCATATGCCTCGTAGGAGATAAAACAACATAATATGTTTCATTAATAGTGTATTGATTGAGAAAATTAAATCTTCTACTGGAAAAATACGTGCTGAATGAAGGAAATGAAGGATGATCATTTTAAGAGAACAGTCCTACAACAAATGTCTAAGGCATTTTTTCTGAGGAAATTATTGCATGCTTTCATTACTACTGGAGTATGTTCTTATCCAACATATGAGAAGTGAAGAAATCATCTCAGATGACATCATGACAATGAATTACTTCTGGTCGCTGGTCTGCCATATCTGTCTGGTTTCTCTAGTTTCTAAAAGAATATTCTGGTTCACTCTTACATAGTTGATTCTTTTAATTTCAAGCATCCTTAATGCAATTAATAAATTATTCTGTACAGATTCTGGAAGTATGCCTCCGTATCTGTTTCCTTACTTATACTTGTGGTAGATTGTGGTCATATATTCTGATCAACTAGAAAAATACAACAACATATCATACAGGTCTCGTCAGTTCGGGCAAGCAAGTCAGATGACAAAAGGCTTTCTATATTCACGGGAACAAAGACACTCCATTTGCGATGTCAATCAAGAGAAGATAGGACCACATGGATTGAGGCTCTTGGGGTTGCTAAAGATCATTTCCCTAGGCTGTTGTCAAGTGGTGATTTTGCATCTTCAGAAGATTTTATTGTTTCAACAGAGAAGCTACGATCAAGATTGGTGCAGGAAGGAATGGGTGAGGCAGTGATAAAAGATTGTGAATCTATCATGCTACATGAGGTTGCTGAGCTACAAAATCAGATGAAGGCTCTTCAACTTAAGCATGTCATGCTTCTGGACACTCTAAGACAACTAGAGGTAATTTAAACTTTTTAAATCTACAATCTTAAGAGAAGGTGACGAAAGTTTTAATGTTGGTCTGTATTTTCTTTTTATGCTTGAAATTTCCTTTAGTGAATTACTTTTGTTATCATTTGGCATTTGTCTATTCTTTTATTCACGCCCCAAGTTTCCTAGCAAGAGTCTCTTAATTTCTATTTTCAAGCCTAGACTTTCTGGGTTCAAGAAAACATAAGAATGTCTATAGGATTCTGAGCTACATGGTTTCCAGCAATGGAGTCGATGCCATTTTTGAATTCTTTGGCCAATAGGGTATCTCTTCACTATTATGCCCCTTAAATCAAAGTCTAAACTTGTCAGGAGAAGGTGGTTTGGTTGCTGTTTACTGAACGGTATTGCAATGCTCTTCAAGTTTGTTTGCCGCCAAGTTTTTGTTCAATAGTCCTCTCCTCAGCTTGTTAGACCACAAGAAAATCCATGTGATTTAGGAGAGAAAGAAGTACGGGGTTTATTTTAGCATCAAGTAAGAAAGATAAGTCTACCTGTGAAACTGTGATTGTCCCTTGATGTATGGGCTTGTCAGACATAGTTATGTTCTACTGATGTCTGATTCATTTCCTGCTTTCTTGTTTTGAGCGCTGAGTTTCAATTGCTACTTAATTTTCCATTGACTTGGGATTCTTAATGTATTTGCAACTTGAACATTAAGGTACTACTTCTTAGCGAGATCTCACTTTCTCTTGCAGACGGATAAAATTGAGCTGGAAACGACTGTTGTTGATGAAACAAAAGAACGAGATTCATGTTGTGGGCAAGGTCGAAGATTTAGTGGTTGGTTCCTATCCTCCCACTCTTTTAATATACCTTAGATCTGATATTTGTCCAATTTTTCTGTATATCAATAGTGTTGAAAATTGTAAAGATCTGATACAGTATGTTCCCAGTAGCTTTTGGTCTTTGAGAATGATTTTTATACATGGTCGGGAGCCTCCTGATGCATTACCGATTATTGATTATCCTATAACCTTTAAATTTGGGAACATTAAGGCCCTTATGTGCATTGTGCAGTCCAAAATTCTATGTAGTTCAATTTCAGTTAACATGACAATTGCCATGTTATACTGAAGGTGATCTTTTTGGGATCTGGAATAAATCAAAATGTTTTCTTATGTTATAATCAGGAAAGTTGATGTTAAAATGGTCCCTCTTTTTATTTTCTTGAAACAACAGAAGGTTGGTCTTTGGAGGAGACCCTATGCCTCCAACCATGTGATTGGGGTTTGAGTCACCAAGGATGGGGAAGTGCAAAAAACCGTCACTGGCGCCTGTGTTATTGGGAATGATTAATTGGTTTTTAACTATTGTAAAACCTCCTGCTTAATCTCCTTGTCCCTTCTTAGGTTGCACAGTGGTTGTCACAGTTCTTGTCTGTCAATTGTTAAATGTTCTCATTTGAAAATCAAAGGTCTCTAATTTTGTACATTGCAGCTTATAGAAAACCATTTCAAACTTAGACCTTGCTGTAAATTGTAAGTTGTGTACAAGTGAAAAAGTCTCTCTCTTGTTACAGCTGAGAATGGTTTCTACAAGTTTGTTGCTAAAGAGCAGTTAATAACATTTTTTGAACTTTGTCACATTTCCTTTCAACTAGATTGAAATTTTCACTTATTAGTTTATAGTAAGATTCAATGATTCATAATATCTTTGTGAATGTTGCAGATTTTTATTCCATTATGTCTGAAGGTAGTGCTAGTGACTCTGATGCTGACAATGAAAGCCGATATGGAGGAGATGCTGAAACAGATGAAGAAGATGGTGCATTTTTTGATACTAATGATTTTCTGTCTGCTGAATCTCTTAGAAGTGCTTCTTATCGCAGTAGAGAGGGTATTGGTAATGCTTGTAGCTCATTAACTTCTGAGAATGAGACCATTACTGGTCATACAAGGGAGGAGATGGAAGTAAAGACAATCAGTTATCCCTATATCAAAAGAAGGGATAATCTACCAGAACCAAAGGAAAAAGATAAGCCGGTTGGTTTGTGGTCAATAATCAAGGATAATATTGGGAAAGACCTGTCTGGTGTGTGCCTTCCTGTGTACTTCAATGAGCCACTATCTTCACTGCAGAAATGCTTTGAAGATCTGGAGTACTCACACCTGGTTGATCAAGCACTGGAGTGGGGAAAGCAGGTCACTCCTCAGCTCTCTCTCTCTCTCTCTTTTATTGCTTTTTATGGTGGCTAACTTTTTTTAGAAATGCTTGTTTTGCTATCAAGATGAAACTTCTGATCTGGTTTATGAAGATCTGTTTCAGTTGGTTATTTTCATTTGTCTTGCAATCTTATGGTTTGCAATACTGTGCACAATAGTCTATCAGTTGAACCTTTTGATGAACTGTGTATGCCATTAGCAGTATTTTCTATCTAAGTGCTAAATATTTTGGTTTTTGATGTAATCTTGGCTATTCCTTCAAGAAAATTGTTACAAGTGTGCTAACTGCAGAGTTTTTTTGAGTAGCAAGCTTATTATTGAGTGATTGGATCTTTTCCTGTAAAGTATTGTGAATTGATCCACTTTTCATCTAAGTTGTTCTGTAAAACCCTACTGGACTTGTAAAAGGGAAAACGATAATGTGTTTTTACAGCATATCTTCAATCCTAACCTTGAAGGTTCCAAATATGTTTGCCATCTGATATAGGAATTAGATACTATAAGTTTGTCCGCTAACCACCTATAAGTTAAATATTTTGCTTGCTCCTTATTTGTTGCCATTTTCTATTTATTTTTGTCTTAAATAGTGTTTGTTGTGCCCCCTGGGCTTCAGTTCAAGTGGCAAAGATTGAAGGACTTGTGATGAAGATCACAGGTTTGAGACCTGCGCCATGCAAACTAAGCGTGGTATTTAAGTGGAGAGGAGTAGAGGGGCTGGCCCATTATCCCCCAGTATGAAGGCTGTTATTGGTCCCAATGATTGTCTTCTCAATCACAAAAAAAAGTTCTGTTGTGAATCATGAGTGTCACATTGCTATTGTCTTGAAATTAGTGGTGTGTGTACAGATCTTTTGAGTTTTTGTATTTAAATTCTCACATACATTTTGTCCCTGAAATTACTTGTATTGATAAACATGGTTAACATTTGTTTTGCCTGGATCATTTTTGTCTTGCATCTTTAGTAAGTTTTTATTCAAAGTAATTGAGCTTCAGAATTATTCTCTGCAGGGAGATGATCTGATGAGAATCCTTAAGATTGCAGCTTTTGCTGTATCTGGTTATGCATCAACTCAGGGCAGACAATGCAAACCTTTTAATCCTCTCCTTGGTGAAACCTACGAGGCAGATTATCCTGACAAGGGTCTACACTTCTTTTCTGAAAAAGTAGGACTTCTATTTGTGAAACGACTAAAGATTTGATCTGTGAAAAAATTCTCTTATAAAACTCTTCTGCTTCTGTTACAACTAACATACTAGATGGTACATATCTCTGTTGCCTGTCCTTTTCGATACCTGATCTTGTGTGCATGAATTTCAGGTTAGTCATCACCCCATGGTTGTTGCTTGCCACTGTGAGGGCAGAGGGTGGAAATTCTGGGCAGATTCTAATCTCAAAGGGAAGTTTTGGGGACGCTCAATCCAACTTGATCCTGTGGGGGTTCTAACCCTGCAATTTGAAGATGGTGAGACATTTCAGTGGAGCAAGGTTACTACTTCTATATACAACATAATAATTGGTAAAATCTATTGTGACCATTATGGCGCTATGCGGATCAAAGGCAGTGGTAAATATTCATGCAAGCTCAAATTCAAGGAGCAGTCTATTATTGATCGAAATCCTCATCAGGTAATATTTGTTACTATTAGATTTTATCTATTCTTTTAGTGTTAGTGTGGAAAAATAAACCTTATAAGCTATCTACCTAGAAAATCCAAAAAAAGTAGTCAGATATTCACTGCGTATAAGTACAGAACTTTCTATCTTTTCAGACAATATTAGTAAGCATTGAATGGTTGAACTGCTGCACATTTTGTAATCTTAGTTACTTTAAATCTTAAAAGTTTCGTTTAAATCGTGAAAAGTAATTAGTCCATTTCAATTTGAATGGAGGAGCATGTGATTCTACTTCAACCAAATCAAAAGATTAACACTATCTTCTGTGAAAAAAAGGTTCATGGATTTGTGCAAGACAACAGGACAGGAGAAAAAGTGGCCATGTTATTGGGGAAGTGGGATGAAGCAATGTATTATGTGTTGGGAGATCCAACTACAAAGCCAAAGGGTTATGATCCCATGACTGAAGCCATATTGTTATGGGAGAGGGACAAATCTACTCCCAAAACAAGATACAACCTCACACCTTTTGCAATATCTTTAAATGAATTGACACCTGGGTTAAGAGAGAAGCTTCCACCAACTGACTCAAGGCTGAGGCCTGATCAGCGCCACTTAGAGAATGGGGAGTATGAGCTGGCTAATGCAGAGAAGCTTAGGCTTGAACAGTTGCAGAGACAGGTACTCTTCATTTTTTCTTTATGTAGTTTGGGCCTTGCACTGCTTTTATTGGTTTCATTTGATGCATAAAAATGTGATGAAGAAAAAGGTGAACAATCTGGCAACCATGTAATTCAAAATGCAACTTTCCTCTAGCAAAAGCCTGCTTCTTTTATACATGTAGAAATGGATCATATGATGGTCTTTAGTGTCTAAAATGCCATCCATGTTCACAATACTGATATTTATTTGCTTTGATCTAACTTGAAAGTTGAGATATGATTGATGCACTGTTTTCTATCTGATTGAGCCACTATTCTTACTGTCTTTATTAAGAACTGTGCAAAGAACTACACCCAATGGTGTGTGATCTAGTGGTCAATGAAGTGGGAGGAAACCATGTCTCAGGTTCAAAACCCAGCAAAAGCAAAAAAAACCTTCCTAAGATCCTAAGCCTTGGTAGCAGAGCTATCTGGTGCGAGGTGGCAAGTACTTGGTGGAATATTCAAGTTGCATGAGCTGGCCTGAAGACCACAAACATTAAAAAAAATGAAAGAAGGTGCTGTGCAAAAAGCCACAGTGCAATACGTGATAATTCTGTTATCTCAAATGGGTACGAAAGCAGATAGAAATCGAAGTGGAATTGAAGGGACTTCGAAGGCCCATAAGCTACATCTGGGATACCAACAACAAAGGTTTTGAGGATGGTGATCCCAAATTTGGCCACATGTATACTTTCCTCTTGGGCGGAGGGAGTGGGGGAAAGAGGAACGGTGGGAGACACAATTAGACACGAGATTCTACAACTTCGATGACTTTTTAAGAGTTTGCTTACTATAATGCATATAAACTACACTACATTTTATTCTTTCTATTAGCTTCTGTTGACCATGATGATGAAGCTTTTGTTCTAGTTATCCTACCTAAACACATTAGTTTCTTCAACCTGTTGATTTCATCTTTAAAGACATGCTGATTCTGAAGTCCACTGATTAACCAAGTTATAACTGCTGGTGTGCAGGCAAGGAAACTACAGGAGAGGGGTTGGAGACCAAGATGGTTTAGCAAGGATGAGGATGGTTGTTATCGTTATGTGGGTGGATATTGGGAAGCAAAGGAGAAACATAATTGGGAAGGTATCTCTGATATATTTGGGCATACAGGTGATCCTTCTCCAGTAATCGAAGAGTTTGCCTGTTAAACCTGCTCTTCATTTCTTATGGAGGTACATGTTACATGGCTTTTCTAGCAATTAGGTTTCTGAGTTTTGACATTTTCTTTCACAATGATACTATCTATTTTAATGTGTATAATAGCTCTCTCTAGGGTGCTTGGTCTGATATCAGCTCAGCTAGACATTTTTATATCTTAAGGAAAGTTTCAGTATCATTCAACTGGAACTTGGGACTATTTCTTAGTTGTGACGGTTCAAAAGTAGTTACTGTTTTTTTCCCAAAAAATGATTCAGTAAAAATTAGGGGTGCCCACACTTGGTAGATACCAAATTACCATATTGAAACTGAAACTTTTGATACCGCAATTTCAGTATTAAATTTTGATATGGTACAATATTTGATATTTATAGAAAAAACGTTGAATACTATACCCAAGTATTTAGTTATATATACAATTCATATATATTATTACTAAAATAAACATATACAATATATGTTATTAGTCCCAAATTATACATAACATCTCTAACAGCGGATGACATTTTGACTACCCTATTTTAATAGTTTGTATATTCTTTTGAATATATTTACACGGGTCAAGTGTAGCATAATATAATAATTTTTTTAAAAAAAAGTCGAAGCCATTATTCATTCTTTTGAATATATTTACACGGGTCAAGTGTAGCATAATATAATAATTTTTTTTTAAAAAAAGTCGAAGCCATTATTCTTTATTATATGAGTTGACGTTGTAGTTGAACTATTATCGATAATTGTAACATAGTCAAATTTTAAAATATTGAATTAATTTAGTATGTTAATGATATAATACTAGTTCTTTTAACAATTGAGAATCAATATAATAAATTAAATTTTTAATATGATACTATGCTCATACCTGGATAGTAGACTAAGCTAAAATTGAGCCTTGATACAAGCAAAAGTAGGAGTGTGAAATATGACTCAAAATTGATGAGTCGTTCAATTGCCCAAAAATCCTATAGATTTGACATAAGATACTTTCATACTATTGCTAATTTTTTAAATCGATTTCATCTAAAAATCCCACATATATTATGAAATCGAGTCTAGGAAAGACTTGTTCGTCTCTTTGTTTTGATAAATTTCAATCTGTATAGATATAAAGAACTTCTCTTTCATTGTAAAATCAAAATTTTACATTGTGACTTACCCATTTATTAATTCCTCAGTAGGTTAAGTACACAAAGGGCTATAAAGAGTTTCTCATAGAGAGTCCGTTGATTATTCTTTGATAATATCATTGTAATTTAAGATAGGTAAAAAATGTCGTCTACTTGTTAAATGATGTCATCTGATATCTTTTAATAAAAAAATAAAGGTTTTTGTCTTTGTTAATCATATCTCCATACTACTTCTTACAATCTTTAATATGGGCTAATTTGTACGTCCAATTTGTTACTTTTTATTTCATGTTTTACTTTGTTTTAAGGAAAATAATTGTTTAGTAATCTTATGTTTTATGCATATTCATAATATATCTAATGATTAGATACATTTCAGATAACTTTTTTAATTTTTTTTGGAGAAAAGCATTCAAAAGAGCTTAAAGTCGCAAAGACAAAATTAGAGTTTGAATTGAGAAAAAATTCAAGATGAAGCACGTCGGGGCTACCCAAACTTCAGACAACAAATATGTTGCAATGACACACTCAATGGCGTCCCGGTCCATAGACAAAACTTAAAATTCGCAAAAGAATTTGTATAATTTACATAAATCTCATAGTGTAAAGAGTAAAATTACATTCTATCCCTATTTTTTTAATTACAATAATCTCTTAAAATTTGTAATTTTCAGATAAATAAGTCATCATCCGGATACATTAATTCTAATACAAGAAAAAAATTTCATTGCGCTAAAAAAGGAATAAAATTTGAAATTAATTAAATTCCACGCTTTTATTTACTTGATCTCCGTTATCTTTGAGCAGATTTAATAGCATGTTGATTTCTTTTTCCATTATTAAATTTTCTTCTTCAATTCAATTCATGCAACTCATCAAATGAAGTTTTTTTCCCTCACAGTCAACCTTTCATTTCTCTAGTCCATCTTTGATTTGTTCGATGAAATTAGTAAGAACATTTCTCTAGTCCATCTTTTATTTGTTCAATGGAATTAGTAAGAACATCAAGTTTCTCTTTTGCTTCAGGAAAATTCTAATAGAACGAAGAAATTTCAAATTTCAAATTTCAAATTGCTTCCCCCGTTGAACGAAGAAACCTTTCGGATTTGATTCAAAAAAAATTGTGGAATTTTGGGTAAGCGAGGTGAATTATGAAGGATAAAAAAGTGATTGAATTGTTGTTGGATAAACGATATCCTTTTGAATCTTGAAGTTCATCGAAGATCCTTTCAATTTTGATTCAAAATTATAGAAAAATTTGAGATTCAAGATTCTTTCTTCTCCTAGTTCAGCGAAGATCATTTCAATTTTGATGCAAAATTGTTGAAAAATTTTATATTCAAAATTCTTCTCCAAGTTTATTGAAGATCCTTTCAATTTTTATTCATATTGTCAAAAAGCTTGACAAGATACATCATGAATATCTTTGCTACTTAGCATTTACTATCTACGTATCTTGTTTAAATTGATAGGTATTATATTGATACTAGATACATGAAATAAATAATTCATGCCATAAGATGATAGATTTAAGATAATACATTACTGTGCGGTAGTTGCTATGTAATTGATACATTCAGTATAAATTCGAATTTACATATTATATCTAAAAAATAGTGCATGATACATTACTATTTATGTATCTCGTTTATATTGATAACTATTGTATTTATGCTAGATACAATAAATAAATAATTATTGCCCATTAGATGTTATATTTAAGGTCTATACATTACCGTGTAGTTGCTATGAATTGATACAATCAGTATAAATTAGAATTTACGTATCATATCAAAAAAATTAGTGCATGATACTTTACTATTATGTATCTTATGTAAGTTGATAAGTATTGTGTTTGTTCACCTTAAAAGATATGTATAACTTATATAATGTATCACTTGTAGTTGATAATAATGTATTTGATACAATAAGATTGTGAAATAAGGATGTATGTAAGTTGAAATAAAGTGTATCTATAAATGTATTATAATAAATATGAATTAAGTTATCAATTATATATATGAACAAACACAATTTGATTAAAGAAATTTGATTATGAAAAATACCAGAAAAAAAAAGAAAAATATTAGAACGTATGAAATTTTGGTAAAATTGAAACCAATATTATTATGAGACCATGAGAAGATTAAATTATAATACAAGAATCCTAATCAGTTTCAAAGAATGATTAGTTGTTAGAGTCCTTAACCAACTCAAATTATGAAAATGTATAAATATTATATTAATTATTATCAGATAATAAACTAATATTATTACTTTTTTTTCTAATTACATTTTAGTGTTGAAAATTTGAAGTTTTACTTATTTTCTTTTATTATATATTTGGGAGTATTTTAAAATATGTAAAAGACTTATAGTTATCCTTTTAAAAAAAATTTATCTATAAATATTCTTAACCTATAGAAAAGAGACTAATTTTGAATTTCAAACATAAATGAGAAAATAACTATCAAGATTCTGTGACTAAAAATAAGGAGAGATTTGTGGAATGAAATAAGGAAAAGATAAATGTTCCAAATAGCATATTTTTTTGTTGTGCGATACATAACACAAAGTTTATGTATCACGCATATGATTTGTACAAATTCATATCCTTCTAAACTTGAATAAAGTAGAATATACATAACCATACCTGGATACATGATAAATGATACATTTATTAAAATTTTTGTATCTAATATCAAAACTAATTAGGGTTATGTATCAAAACTAAAAATTAAACATGATACACTAATATTAATGTATCGTAGTGTTGAAACAAAAATTACACATTAATTAAGAAACAAAGTTAACTGAATATATCAAAATTCTAGTTAATGTTAGATAATTGTGGAGAAATTTATGACTTGAAAGGGGAGAAAAAAATCGTGGAATTAATTATGTCTCCAGTAATTTTTTATTTAAATTTATAATTTTTATAATTGAGTTATCTGTCACGACCCAAAATCGAGCCGCGACTGGCACCCACATTTTACCCTCATATGTGAGCGAACCAACCAATCTAACCCTTCACATTTCAATATAATATCGACAGAAAGTAATGCGGAAGACTTAACTCATTAAATAAAACCAATTCAATAACTATTAAAATTCAACGTCTATTATTTCCCCAAAATCTGGAAGTCATCACCACAAGAACATCTATCCTCAAATTACTAAACTAAGAGTATCTAAGAAAACAAAAACAAGTAAAAAGCTAGTCCATGCCGGAAATTCAAGGCATCAAGACTTGAAGAAGAAGATCCAGTCCAAGCTAGAAGCATTAGCTCACCCTGAAGATCCGGTGTGACGAAGACTGGCTAGAATTACAGTTGAGTTGAAGACGACGGCACGTTTGCTGCACTCCACAAATAACAAAGAAGAAAACATAAAAGTAGGGGGTCAGTACAAAGCACGGGTACTGAGTAGATATCATCGGCCAACTCAAAATAGAAGACAATGTATATCAAGTAACATTATAAAACTACTATAATACTCAACATGTAGCAACAACAAGTACTATAATCATCAATAAGTACTACCCAGTTCATCCATGAGGACTCAAGCCTCAATACCATACTCGTTTTGGGAATTAGGTTCATTAGATTGAGTATATTATTCATCTTTCAAGATTCATTATCTTTTTCTCTTGTGTCGGTACGTGACACTCCGCTCCATATACTATCATGGTGGTGTCGGAACGTGACACTCCGATTCATATTCTATCCTGGTGCCGGAACGTGGCACTCCGATCCTCATTCTATCCTGGTACCGGAACGTGGCACCCGATCCATATTCTATCCTGGTGTCGGAACGTGACACTCCGATCCATATTCTATCCTGGTGTCGGAACGTGACACTCCGATCCTCATATACTATCCTGGACCGGAACGTGGCACCCGATCCTCTATTTCTATCCTGGTACCGGAACGTGGCACCCGATCCCCTAATTCATCAAGCCTTCTTTTATACTAAGGCATCATCAATCTCATTATATAATTTATCAAGCCTTCTTTTATACTAAGGCATCATCAATCTCATTATATAATTTATCAAGCCTTCTTTTACACCAAGGCATCATCATTAACACGTGAATTAGGGTTTCTTTCAAGATTTTGGATTCAATAACTTCATCATGCTTATTTTATCACAATCACATAATCATATTCATGCAAGCATACAATTAAGCATATAGAAGGGTTTACAATACTACCAACACATATCATTCGCTATTAAGAGTTAACTATAAGATAGCATAAAAACCATAACCTACCTCCACCGAAGATTAGTGATCAACAAGCAATTTCCCAAGCTTTGTTTCTTCTCCTCTTTCGTTCGATCGACTCTCCCTCTCTCTTGTTCTTTTTATTTTTCTTATTCAAACCCTCTTTCTTTTACCCTAATTAGTATATAATTAAGTATAAAAGATGGCAATAATAACCCACTAATTAACTTAAGGTTACCTTTTAACCCCCAGTAATTAGACTTATTAACATTAACCCACTAACTTATAATTAAGGCAGGAATAGTCAAAAACGTCCCTTAAAACGTGTAAAGAAATCCGACCCAGACTGGGATTACGCAACCTGTGACGGGCCGTTGTGCCTGCGACGGTCCGTCCTGCAGGTCGTCGCAAAGTTCAGAGACCCAAGTTTCCACCAAGGGTCAGTGACGGTCCGTCACGCCTGTGACGGTCCGTCCTGCAAGTCCGTCACGAAGTTCAGAGAGTCGATTTTCAGTACCCAATTTCAGAATTTCTAAGTGTATTGAAACGAGACCCTGCGACGGTCCGTCGTGCCCATGACGGCCCGTCGTGGGGTCCGTCGTCTCAGCCAATTTTCCAGAAATAAAATCTGCTGCTCAAAACGACTAAACAAGTCGTTACATTATCACTACGTTACGATCAAACTTTACTATGAGTAATAAAAATAATTTATTACACAAATAATTGCAAAAACTAGTGACTTATTTTTGACGCTAATGGCTTAGCTGCATCGACCTTACATTCTTAAGAAAATTGTATGATCAGCCCAAAGTTAATTAAGGAAGTATGTTTAACATATCCATTTAGCCGTATAGGATCATTAAAGAGGAAATACTCCTCTTTTAATTTGATTTTATTTTTGGTTAGATTAGAAAGGAACAAAATCTGAAATTATAATATTTTTTTTAAAATGTTTGATTATTTTAAATTTTTTGAAAATCAAATGTGGATATGAATTTTGTAACTACTAAGAATTTGGAGTGAATTCAGGGAGAGAAATTAAGAGTGAGAAAGGGAGTGGTGAATGTGTGTTTGACTAATTACTTTTATGTATCTAATAGTTTTTAGAATTAGGAGAAAGAAGGGATTTAAGTAATATTTAAAAAGATAGAGAAAAATAGAGAATAAAAAAATTAAACATATGTATATAAATAATTTATCGAAAGAATTTTATGTAAGTTCAAGTTTGAGCCCAACAAGAGTTAAGGGTGAGTTTTTATTACTATTAATATAACCCTTAGACGTTTTTTAAGAGTTGATCATTTTTTAGCAAGCATTACGTAGAAGGGGGATTCTACTATTAGATTTCTATTTTATTTAATTCTATCAACAATATTTTGTATGAATAATATATTATTTTATAATTTTTAATCAGGACATTAACAGTTAACCGTTCTTATTTCGGAATTACGATCATCGCATAGCATGATTGTTATGAAAGATTTAGTAGATGATTTTTTTTTATCAATAGTGATTATTCTTATATTCTAGTGATTATTATGTTGATGCTTAGCTACCATTAAAATAAATGAATATTCTCTTTGTGAATTTCAAAGGTAAATCATTGAGATAAAATGAAGAATATGGAGAGTATGATATCTACTTTGGTAAAATAAAGAAGTAATTTGGGTCTAGGACAAGAATGTACCTAGAATTAGAAGTTTAAAAGAATTTTTGACAACAACAAAAATAGATTTATATTTAGTTCAATTCTGTCAATGATTAAAGATCGATAGAAAGTAAAATATTTTATCAAGCTTAGAACTCTATTTTAAGCTAATACAACTAAAATGACATGAGAATTGTGGAAATGAGAAATAACCAAATACATAAGGAGAAAGAAGACTTAACACATTAATAATATTATCTTCCATAAATTACAAAGATAGACGACTCTATGATAGTGGTAAATCAAGAAGTCGTTAAGCTATGATATACAAAATACAAGCAAATATATACAAATTTCACTACCAATCATGTTGAAGATTAGATTCAGCGATTTACGAGCGATAAAAGAATACTTAATCTTTAAGCTCACCGGTTCATAATTCAGATCAACAAATCAAATCATCTTGTCATTGAGCTCTTCTTGTAGATTGTATTCCTTTCTAGCTGAGAATGAAGACATAGGTCCATTGGTGCTTTAACCCGAACGAGGAGCTCTGGTGAGTTTCATGTTCGCATTTTATTTTTTGACCCGATCTAGGAGCTCGGGTGAGTTTTCATGTCCGTCTTTTCTTTTTTGACAAGATATTAATTTTAATTTTCCACATGACTGTTTAAGATTACAAAATAAAAAAGTATTTTAATATATGATTTTAATTTAAGACTCCAATATTAAAATGTGTTACTTATTTCTTACTAAAGGAGTATTTGTGTTTTTCTTTTGTATTATGGATCTTTTTATTTTTAATTTTTTATTAATTAATTAAAGGAGCCAGCAGCCCACCCTAAATTTAAGGGGAAAAAAGGTAGATATTATTTTTAACTAATAAGACAATAAAATTAATTTCGTTTAACCATGTCATTAAATCAAAGTAATTATACTTAATATCCAAAGCAGATATAATTTTTTCCTTAACCAATTCACCACTCCAAAAATTAGCCAGTCATTGACGAAGACTACCAAATCAAACCATTGAAGAACGAAACGCAGAAGTGTAGAGAGAGAGAGAGAGAGATTGGGGCAGAGTTGAAAATTAACCTCTACAGCTGAGAGGAGAAGCTCAAGTAAGAAAAGGACTCTTCTTGTTTCATTTTCAGTTTTCCCCAATTTTCTATCGGTAATTATCTTTTGGTTTCTCCGTTTTGCACAATTTTCCTTTCGATTCGGAAACTCAGTTTTTCAATTTTCCAATGGTGAATTGCAATCCTTGCCCGTATCTTTGTTGTAATCTGTTGACTGATACATACAATCGAATACCCTTGCCTATATACATGTTGTTCGGGATTTTCTGCGTATTTATTTGAAATTGTGATATGGGTATTGAACAAGATTGCTTTTTGTGATCTGGGTATTGAATATAATTTTATTTCTTTGGTGTTTCCATTACATGATGTATAAAATTTCCCCTTCTTTTGCGACTTTACGGATGTATGTAGGTGGGTATCCATTTTACTGCTGAGATATAATTTAATTTGTACTTTGATGTGCGTGTTTGTAAAGATCTATGTGCTGTTGTTACTTGTATAACGTCAGATCTCAATATGCCTTGCTTGAAGATGCTTAAACTTTGATTTCTCTCTTTTTTGTTTGTTGAAAGTGGAAATCTATTTGTAGTTAATCTACTAAGTTAATCGCCTACTCAGAAATTGTGTTCTAGTTTTTTTTTCTGTTTTGCTGTAGATTATAGTTAAAGTTTATGGTCTTTTGCTTTCACATTTTGTTCAATACATTAAGATCTTATTCTTCTCTCAGCTAAAATAGTCATCTTATATTAAAGATGGTTGGTCAAGTGGGAGCCCTTCCTCCTTCAACCAAAAGATTGGGAGTTTGAATGACCAAAGTGGGAAGTTGAAAAAAGCCACTGTTGGCCCCTGGGGAATAGGGAGTTGGGGGTTTGGTGTGGGGGTTTATCAATTTTTTAAAAATAATAAAGAACAGACTGTTTCTCATCCTCTTTAACATTAATGACCATATGTATTAAGATTTGTGTATATTTGCTGCTGTTGGAAATTCAAGTTTCTTGTTTCTTAATATGTAAAGCAATGAACTTAACTATCATCTTCATTCCTTTAAAAATCAGGCGGAGTTTCCTAATTTATAGTCTCAGTTACCTTCAATGGATCCAACAGCAGATGAGCAGTTGGACTATGGTGATGAGGAATATGGAGGAAGCCACAAGATGCAGTACCATGGAAGTGGGACAATTCCTGCACTAGCTGAGGATGAAATGCTGGGTGAAGATGATGAATATGATGATCTTTACAATGATGTTAACATTGGGGAAGGTTTCCTACAGCTGCAGCGGTCAGAGGTTCCAGTTCCTTCTGTTGATGCGGGAAATGGGAGTTTTCAAGTTCAGAAAGATAGTTTTCCTGCCTCGAGAGCTGGTGGTTTAGGATCAGAGGAGGCGAAAATCCCTGGTATTGCAACAGAAGAGAAGTATGCTGGCACTGAAGTCCAATTTACCCAGCAAAAGGGTGGGCCTTTAGTTGAAAGGGAAACTGAACGACCTGCTGATGCTGCACAAAAAGCAAGGCCTTCAGCACTTACCATGAATCTCAATTCTCAAGTGGGGAACTCTGGTTACCAAGGATCCATGCCAATGCCCCAGAAAATTGGTGCTGATCCTATGGCTATGCCAGAAATAAATGCCAGTGAAGCTACACCATTGGTGAATTCTGCTGTGGCTGGACCAAGAGTTGTTCCGCACATGCCAACTAATCAATTGAACTCAAGTGGGAATGTTAACATGAATAATCCAGTTATTAGTGAGACTCCTTTTAGGCCATCTCTGGAGAATGGTAACACCATGCTCTTTGTTGGAGAATTGCACTGGTGGACTACTGATGCTGAGCTTGAGAGTGTGCTAACTCAATATGGGAATGTAAAGGAGATCAAATTCTTTGATGAGAGAGCTAGTGGCAAGTCTAAAGGCTATTGTCAAGTTGAGTTTTTTGACCCAGCTTCTGCAGCTGCTTGCAAAGAAGGAATGAATGGTTATAATTTCAATGGGCGACCCTGTGTTGTCGCATTTGCAACTGCACAAACTATAAAACAGATGGGTTCCTCATATGCGAACAAAACTCAAAACCAGGTGCAGTCTCAACCACAGGGGCGGAGACCCATGAATGAGGGAGTTGGTAGAGGTGGGCCAAATTACACCCCTGGAGATGCTGGGAGGAATTTCGGAAGAGGTAGTTGGGGGCGTGGAGGGCCGGGGATGCCTAACAGAGGACCTGGGGGTGGACCAGCGAGGGGAAGAGGAGCCATGGGATCGAAGAATATGATGGTGAATCCTGGAGCTGGCAATGGTGCTGGTGGAGCTTTTGGACAAGGACTTGCAGGTCCAGCATTTGGTGGTCCTCCTGCAGGTCTAATGCATCCCCAGGGCATGATGGGTCCTGGTTTTGATCCCAGTTTTATGGGTCGAGGAGCTGGTTATGGAGGATTTTCAGGTCCTGCATTTCCGGGGATGATGCCTCCATTTCCTGCTGTTAATCCTATGGGCCTTCCTGGAGTGGCTCCTCATGTCAACCCTGCATTCTTTGGTCGAGGAATGGCTGCAAATGGAATGGGAATGATGGGTACAGCTGGGATGGATGGGCCTCATCCAGGAATGTGGACTGACACAAGCGGGGGCGGATGGGGAGGAGAAGAACATGGCAGGAGAACTAGAGAGTCCAGTTATGGGGGTGAAGATAATGCATCAGAGTATGGCTATGGAGAGGTTAGCCATGATAAAGGAGCCAGGTCAAGTGCTGTGTCCAGGGAAAAGGAACGGGGTTCTGAGCGTGACTGGTCAGGCAACTCTGACAGGCGGCATCGTGATGAAAGAGAACATGACAGAGATAGGCATGATAAGGAGCACAGATACAGGGAAGAAAGGGATGGTTACCGGGACTATCGTCAAAAGGAGCGTGAATCAGAGTATGAGGAAGAGTATGACCGTGGACAGTCTTCTTCAAGATCCCGTAGCAAATCCCGAGCAGCTCAGGAGGAAAATCATAGGTCTAGATCAAGAGACACAAATTATGGGAAACGTAGACGCGGACCTTCTGAATGATCTCTTATATGCTGCCGTGCATCTATTTTCCAAGTCTTTTATAGGACTACGGGCGCAATTATTAACCGTTGGTGATGTCCTTCCTTCAGCTACTTGTATGCAGTGGCGTTCTTCCTGTTTTGTGTTGGTGCTGATATTCTGTGGTTTCAGGACTTAAAGAAGTAAGTCAAGTATTACTATGGTTCCAGGAAGTAGATATAGATCCTTCTATTCTACTCCCTATAAACGTCATTTGATGCAGAACTTCTATTTGTGCTAAGATTATGAGTAACTTTATTGAAAAACTCAAATGGGTTTAGTTGAGCTTTCTAATTCTGTTAATTTTTAGGTTTTATGACTATTATCGTAAATTAGCTCTTGGAGCTGCTAGAACTTGTTGTGTATTATCTTAGAGTTGTGAGCCCTTTTGCGTACGATTGTTTGCTGACCAAGTACTTTCAGTTAGTTATATTAGTTTAATCTGAAAGCTGAGAAATAGGCTTAATGTATCTTGATGCTTGGCTTTTTCAATTCGCTGCTCATGTGATATTAAAATGTGTTTTTTTTTCTTCTTTTGTTTGCCTGTTTGGGTGAACATGTATTGGCCGCGGAAGGGGGGCTGTCTTATCTGTTCTATTAATCTCTAGGCTGCCAGACCTTGTTATCTATCTAGGTATGCTTGGAGGTACTGTTGCCTTTTTTAATTCAAACTTGGTCCTTATTTGATTATGTCTCCAGGGAAAAAACTGAAGTTTCATGATAATATTTTAGAAAGCCATGAAATTAATGATTTTAAGTGGTGTTCCTATAAATTGTCTGTGCCATGGCTGTTGGGTTGTAAGTTATGCTTATATGCACGGATCATCCACTATTGGTGTATACTAAGATACTAACACATCTTATTCGTGAAGCTGAGGATTTTTTTTGTTGTGAAATAGTTGGGGAGTCATAATTCTTGTGCCGGTAATTTGTATGTGGTCTTGGAGAAATTTTTCAGCAACTTTAAGTTTATGTGGCACTGCATGGCTCATAGGGTAGCTGCTGCTTTCATAATGCCTCTAGGTGATCAACAAATATATTGTGAGCTTCACTCGCTTAAATTTCTGCTGCTCTCTTGTACTCTGATTATTTATGGCAGAGTCATGAGTTAGCTGACAATTTGTTATATTTTTGGTCTTCTCCTTTCTCTCTCTCTCTCTCTTTTTTTTTTTGGTGTGCGAATAAACGAAGATCCTTAGTGAATTTTAGGTTTTTGTGGTTTCTTTCTCTGTGTTGAAGTAAAGATAGCTTTAAAAGCCGTATCATTTAGAGGGCTTTTGACATTTATTTTATGGACCAAGCAAACTTCTCATGTCATACCACCAACTCCTCCTCCGGATCCTCCAGAAGAGGATAGGGGTACTTACTTATAGATCCTTCTTGTTTTCAATGCTGGGCTCCATGAGTTCAGGCAAAGAATTTAAAGTTGCATTTCTCTGCTCCTTATAGATATAGCTGAAAAATTCGCCCCATCTGCATGGTTGTACAACTAAAAGATTTTGTATTATGGTTTGATTATTTGTGCTCATTGATATTGTTTCATTTCATTCTTGAATGGCATTAGTACAGGCAGAAATGCAGAGACAGACATTGGATGCCAGTTCTATTTTTGAACTATGTTAAATCTAGTAGATTATTTTCTCGATGTGCATTTGTTTGTACAATTCCAATTGCGCGTTGCTCTGATTTGAAGTGTTGTTCGGGAGGGTTTGACCATTAACCTTCTTCCTGAGACAGTTAAAGATCAGCTTGTTTTGGTCCTTCTTTCTTTTTGGTTTCTATGTCAATTTTAATGCATCTCTTAACTGTTATTGGCATCTATAACTGACACAATCATTTGAATTTGGGTTCTATCATTTTTCATGAGTATTAACATGAGAATTTTCTCTAATTATCGTATTCAGGGAGCCGCGAGGCAACTCTCTGTTTTTCGTGACTAAATCAGCATATTTTGGTTATCTGGAGGAAGATGAGTTAAATTGGACAATTGTTTGAAAATGCTAGTCTCTGCCTAGTGCCCTAGTGCGCCTTTGATGTTTGTCTGTAATTTTGTTTTCTTTAGCATATAACATCGTGGGCGTCCAATTTAGATAGGGATGCATCAGCAGGCCCACCAGTCTTTTAAAGCTCTACTTTGAGCTATGTATTGTAGATATGTAGTAGGTTCCATCATGTGTAATGTTTCATACCGTTTTTTGCTCTTTTTTGAGCTTTGTAAAGATCTTGTACCAAGTCTGCTGAGCACTTTGTCCTGTAGATTTCAGTATGGTGGGTTTGTACATAGTAATGCCACTCTAGGTTAGTTGTGGTCGGTTAGTAACTTTTGTATGGTGCTGTAATCCAAAATATAGGTGATTGCTGTAACATCTGGAAGAGTTGGCTTATTATTCATCGCAGATACTGATAGTGACTGCAGATTGCATCTGTGGTAACCTCCCTGTAGGCCTGTAAAATCTTTTTTGTTGTTAGATCATACACAAGTGTAAATTTCTGTTGTAATATCTGATAATTTGATCGCCTCTGCTTTCTTGTAACTCATTCTGTAAATTTGTGCCACATTGGCTGTATATAATGTTAACATAATTTGATTTAGGAGTAACAAGTTGTGGGTTTGGATGTATCAGAGGGCCCAGGGACAGGTACCAGGTTCTTGCTGCCTTTAACCCATTGTATCTTAATTTCTCTTCCATTTTTGGTTTTATTTTCAGTTCAGTACATGTTAGCCACTGAGACATCGGTTAATTACTAATTAGCCTGGAATTTGATGTTTCACCAATTAGTGTAAGTCTCTAGAATTGATCAGAGAAACATTGAGTGCATAAGATCTCTCTTGCATTCATCTTTTTCTAGTATCTTTGCGATAAAATTTTCCTTCAATATAAGCTGCATCAGTTGCTCTGAGACAGTGCTCTATTCTTGACTTGTTTTCTGTTCTTTCGGTTTGGTTACCGTGTAATGTACGTCTCTTGGTGTCTTTTCTTTAGGTTTTTTATATTTCCTAATAATGTTTACTCTCTTCACCATTTGAACTTTGATATTTGTAGCTACTAACTATATTAGTCTTAACCTCTCTGTTTTGGCTCATTTCCGTAGCAGCACCGTGTTCCTGACCTGAAAAATTAGAAAATGAAAGAAGAATTTGTGTGCACGATTGACAATTACCTGCTCATATCCATTCTCCTTCACTATCCCCCAACTTATTGACTGTAGGGGGTTCTGCAGTTAACTGAAAAGGTGATCGAAAGGAAGCGAAACACGATATATACATGTTTCCAATCACTAATAAGTGATTAGAAGTTGTGTCTTAATCTTGCTTGATATTAACATCCGGTCTTGAGAGAGTTAACGTTAAGTAGTACTGATATGTGTTGCATTATTTGACTTTAAGTTTGGTATGTTCTTTCGTGCAATTTGTTGATAATTTTTTGGTTTATGCACAATGGTGTGATTTGTACCATTGAAATGAAAAGCTATTTGTTTGATGTATGGTGTGTTATGTTTGTCTTTGGCTTTGTATTTCAATTGTTTTCTTTCTCAATAATAGCCAAGTTAGAAAGACATTCATCTCACATTCTCACTTTTTTCTGATAGTAGTTATCAAATATTAATGAGCAGTTTTTAATTCACATGTACCTTGTACTTGTACAATTCACATGGGATTTTATAACATATCAACAAGTCTTGCATAATCCTAACACTATGTTTGGATCATTATTATTCATTGTATTATATTGTACCGATTATACCTACAATGTTTGTTTTGATTGTTACTTAAAATGTATTGTATTGCATTGTTAAATTTCATTGTTACGTAACAATTAAAACCTCTATTTTATGGAACAATCGATTTGGTGTGTTTCCATTGTTATTTGATTTCTTTTTTCAATTAAAACTTACATAACATTTCAAAATATTATTAACATTTACCTAAATTATTTAAATCTAGTCAAACTTCATACCCTAGAATAACTAAGGATATTTTAGTAAATTTTAAAATTAGAATATAGTATGATACAATCAAATCAAATAATTAAAATATTATTAAACAACAACAAACAATATATTATAGCCAAACATCGCATCTACCATACAATACAACACAATAGGAATTTTTCACCAAAGTAGGCCATTATTAAATATATTTACCAAGATAATATGTTTTTTTGAAATTTTACAGAACTAGTATAAACTTAGTTCTCCGTAACGTTTTAGGTAATATTTTATTTAAAAAATTCAATAACAAAAAGACAAAAATCTGACAGAGTAAACAAACATTAAACGTGATTGTCAGTTACGTTTTATAATTCGTAACTGTGAAACACGTTTTGCAGCTAAAACGTGACTCATAGTAACGTTTCTCTGAAATGGTTAACACTTGAAATTCAATCTTGTACATGCCTCATTCATATTCAAATTTTCACTATAAAAATGGATGAAATATATATGATTTTCTCTTTTCTTTCTCTTTTATACATAGACAATACATTTTTAAATTAAAAAAAAAAACATGAGGAAGGCTTTGAACAAATTGGAGTTTCTCTTGTATCATCTCAATTTCAAAATTTGTGAATAAATCATATGAGAGATCTTCTTCTAGCCTAAGTAACCATCCCTTTCAAATATTAGACCAACCGATTTCTTATGATTAATAAATATTAGACTATCAATAAAGAATTTATTTAATTAATATTAATGCAATAAGTAAGCGAGACAACTATTAAAAAAAGAAATAAATTGATATAGTAATAAATTCCTCATCACTCTCTTTTTTTCTTGCAAAAGTATTAACTATGTATGAAAAGAGAAGACAAGAGAATTTTATATATAAAGAATGAAGCATATACAAGATTGAATTTTAATTTTTAATCATTCCAGAGAAACATTATTGTGAGTTACGCTTTAACTGTAAAACGTGTCTCAAAGTAACAAAATATAAAACATTACTGACAATAACGTTTTATGTCTGTTTACTTTGTTAGATTTTTGTCTTTTAGTTATTAAGTTTTTTGAATAAAATATTACCTAAAACGTTACTGAGAACGACGTTTATACTAGTTTTGTAAAAAAAAATTGAAATATTATTTTGGTAAATTGTAATAATGGTTTGCTTTGGTCAAACTTTCACACCATAGAATACAATATTATACATTATGAAACAATTAATAACAATGATCCAAACAAAATGTAAGGAGGCAAAGGCTAAGTATGGCGGCGGTATCGAAACCAGGTGAACTGAACCGGTAAGTTCCGGAAGCGGGACGGAATCGGTACTGTGCTAACCAGTACCGTTTCGGAACTGGGACCGGACCGGACCGGACAGATAAATTTTATCGTATTCCGTCCCGATCCGGAAGAGAACCGGCAGTATACCGGACCGGGCCGGACCGATAACCGGAACGGATCGGTATTAAAAAACTAATTTAAATTATTTAAAACTTAAAGATTTAATTTTTTTTAATTGAATATAATTTTTATTATAATAATTAAAAATTTAAATTTCAAACTTTAAAAGTTAAATTTTTTTAAATTTTCAAACTTTAAAGTTATAAAATTTAAATTTTAAACTCTTAAGTTTGAAATTTTTGAATGTAAACTTTAAGTTTAAATTTAAAATTTTTAAACTTTTAAAGTTTTAAATTTAAAATTTTAAACTTTAGGGATAATGCCCAAGTAACCCCCCTCAACCTATGCCCGAAATCTCAGAGACACACTTATACTATACTAAGGTCCTATTCCCCCCCCTGAATTTATTTTATTAATAATTTTTTACCCCTTTTTTAGCTTACGTGGCACTATCTTGTGGGCCCAACGATGGTTGACTTTTTTTTTTCGAACTAGTGCCACGTAGGCTAAAAAGGGGTATAAAATTACATATAAATTAAGTTCAGGGGGGTAATAGGTCCTAATATAGTTATAAGTGTGTGTCTCTGGGATTTCCGGCCATAGGTTGAGGGGGTACTTGAGTATTTTTCCTAAACTTTAATGTTTGGAAATTTGAAATTCAAATTTTAAAGTGATAAAATTTAAAGGGATAATGCACAAGTACCCCCTCAACCTATGCCTGAAATCTCAAAGACACACTTATACTATACTAAGGTCCTATTACCCCCTGAACTTATTTTATAAGTAATTTTCTACCTTTTTTAGCCCACGTGGCACTAGTTTGAAAAAAATCAATCATCGTTGGGCCCACAAGATAGTTTCACCTAGATCGAAAAGGGGTAAAACATTATTAATAAAATAAGTTCAGGGGGGTAATAGGACCTTAGTATAGTATAAGTGTGTCTCTGAGATTTCGGGCATAGGCTAAGGGGGTACTTGGGCACTATCCCAAATTTAAATTTCAAACTTTTAAAGTTTATAAATTTTAAATTCAAATTTTAAAGTTATAAAATTTAAATTTCAAACTCTTAAAGTTTGAAATTTTAAAATTCAAACTTTAAAGTTATAAAATTAAAAATTGACAATATTAAAAATTAAATTTAATACAACAATATTAAAAAACAAATTAAGGCGAAAAGCCTATATTTTTATTAATATTTAATTGATATTACAATTACATTTACAAAAATATTAGTAGAGTACTAAAAGATTTAATCTACACATTCACCTTCTAGGAAGGGTTCTGTTTGAATTAAATCTCGAATTATTATACTTTCACTAATAGTTTTTGATTTAGAAGAACTACCGATTTTTGCATTATCGGAGGATGTAAAGTTACACATGTTTTTTACACGCTCAAATGCACTTTTTTTTATCCTTTCCTTTTTAGACAATATTTTTATCGAAATCCATATTAAAATATTAAACGTGAGATTATATATAATATGAAAAATGTAATGCAAATAATAAATCACAAAATAAATAAATAATTACTTAAATATACATGAAATGTAAAATAAAAGTTGGAACGAATGTACCGAACGTCTACTTAAAAAAGTAGACGTTTATGACAGCCGAAAGCCGAACATGAAAAGTTGAAAGTTGAATTTTGAAGCTTCAAATTCAATTTCCAAAGACCAAACAAGGCAACACGGGAATTTAAGATATTATATATTAGAGAAATAGAGATTAAGAAAATGAAATTTAGGGGTATTTATAAGTAAAAAAAATGGATTAAAGTGTAATTTTTAAAATTTTAGGGTATTAAAAAAGTTTGTGTGTTGGGGGGGGGGGGGGGGGGTTTAGGAGTGTAAGTGGCTGGAATTTGGGTCAAATAGTCGTTGGGGGGCCCACTAGTTGTTACCCAACGACTATAAACGGATAGATTTTTTTATTAAAATAAATAATAAAAAAGTTGACCGGACCGGTAATTTTCGGAACCGAGATGGACCAATAAATCCCGATTTCCGTCCTGTTACCTGTCCCAAAATTATATCAACCGATCTATACCGAGATTAACCGGTACTGAACTGGAACCGGACCAGACTCGGACTGACCGGACCGGTAACCGGGACATACCGATTTCGCTGCCAGTCTTAGGCGGATCTATGTGCCAATTCGCGGAAGCAATAGTGTTTACTCAAATTTGATATATGTACTAAATTATTCACTAAATATTGAGAAATAATCGAATGTGAAAACTTAATTATTATTGTATCTTAACTTGAGACTGTTGTAGCAACCTTTATATATTTCAAAATGTAGTGTCTCATCTTAAGGTGTTTCTAAGCATTTAAGATTTAAAGTTCACACATTAAGATTATAGTCCTATCAAGTGACTATAAACTTAATAATTTGTACATATTTTATAGTATCTTAAATAAATATAGAGTTTAGATCAAAGTTAAGATGAAACTTCATAGTCACTCCAATTTATGAACGGGTGGATTTTATCAACATCCATTTGACGCAACTCACCCCACATCCACGTGCACTCTAACCTTTTCTTCACTGTCCTGTTGTCATTCCTACGACTAAAATACTTTTATTATTATTATGTTGTAATAGTACCTCAGACTGAAGTTTAATTTTTATGTTGTAATAGTACCTAAGGTGTAGTCCAAATGGAATGGAAGTTTATTCATCATTATCAATAATATATTTATGTGTTCATTCTCTCTATTTTTCTGTATTTATTAGTCCAAATTATATCTCTAGTAACTCGTTTGGAAGCGTATTAATTATTGTTTGAATTTATTTTAATATATAGCAATCATGAAATGGAAAAACTTACATTTTTAGGGACCTTATTTTGTTTATGCAATAATAGCCTAATAGGTTATATGAGGAGAAGTTTGATACATTGAGAGCATTGTCACAAAAAAAAAATATCAAAAGAATCCATTAGAAAAAACATTCAATAACTTTGCATCTTAATTATGAGCTTGGTAAGAACATATAATATTTTTATTTTATTAAATTTAAGGCCTTCATTTGATTTTTATTTTAAACAGCTAATATGTTTAGACCGTCCCCGATAAAAAGAATAGGGCCTTTGATGGTCATCCTTGGACTCCGCTTAACCATTACATAAAATTTCATTTTTGTGTTCCTATATTAATCCCAACCTATTTTTATTCCTCTCTCATTGCAGCACTTTCTCTAATTTCCATTGCTGCATTCAAAATTAAATACAAATAAAAGGAGCAAAACGTTCATAGCAAGAAAAAAAAAATGGCAGCACCTAAAATCATTGTTCTTGCTCTCGTTTTCTTCGCCATGGTTTGTATGGTCTCCGCCATTGATGAATATTCTACAACAACTGCAGCTTTGAAAGACGCAGCTAATGCTCCTATTCCGGTTGAAAACAACAACATTATTGGTAATTTTTAATTTTTTTTACATAGTTTTCGAATATATATAAATAATGAAGTTACTGTTCAAAAGATTCTAAAATGTGTCAACGTAAATTGAGACAGGTACGATTAATGGTATTGATGAAAATGAAGCTGTATCTGCTGCACCAGTTGGTGGACCAGTTTCTGGAGTTACTTTTCCTGACATAAGCCTACCACCAGCACCCAATGGAGGCAGCAGTAGCAGTGCTATTGATTTCACCACAATTGCCACAATTATTGTTGCTGTTTCATTCTTTTTTTAAATCATGAGTGGAGGGAGCTTCAATCCATGTTTTCTTGGTTACATATTTTCCTGTCTTTAATTTATGTTACATGTTATAATGGACAATATGTAAAAGACATCATCTTTGTAAACCATGAAATTTTAATGAAAAAATGAAAAACTTTGAATCGGATTTCCTATTCTTCTTTTATTTATTTATATGACACGATTATTGTTTACTCTCTTGAATATTATATCAAGTGTTATTGGGTTATTGAAATGGTTTTATAGAAAAATAAATTATTGAATTATTGGTTCAGTTTTGGTTTTTGAATTTTGTTAGAATTATCGGGTAAATTGATAATCCATTAACATTACTAATCACTATTCTCTCCGTCTCATTTTATATGTTACCTTTCGGATTTCAAGAGTCAAACAACTCTATTAAATTTTTTGATAAATCTTTTAAACATTTTGAATTATCAATTACTGTGACTCATAGTATTTTTTACGTAGTTTACAAATATATAAATTTCATTTTAAATTTTTTTTGAAGATTTCATGCGTAAATTTTTTGTCAAACTTAAACCGTTTGACTCTCAAAACATAAAATGTGTATATAAATTGGAACAGAGGAAGTAGTTTACTCGTCATAAATATTAAATATTAATCTCAATAGATTATTAGTTATTATTTTTGTTTTTCAGTCTTCAATTTACATTTCATAATGAATTTGAGTTCACAAATTCACGTTTTACATGATGTTAAAACCTAAAAAAAAGAACTCTATTCTATTTAATTTCTCTTTGTTTTACACTTGCAAAATTCTTTTTTCATGTTAGTTAGTACTATTTCATGAGCATTAGTAAAGTTACATTATTATTTTATGGTGTCAAATTATCGTAGAAATCATATATCTATTTTATAAGCATTTTCTTATTGGTTATACCAAGAATCAAACTGTTAAAAGACCAAAATCAATAAAAGAAAGTATCTTGTTATTTTCGTTATTAGCTTTGCATATTTAAAAACAAAAAATCAATAAACTGAATCAATAATGTATAAAATCAAACTAAATCGATCGATGCTCACTTTTGATAGTATTAGATTACTATTTGAATGCTTTCATTGATCACTCTTTTGCCTTTAGAGCATTGACGGAAGCCAAGTTTGCCGAATCGGAACTAATTAATAACATTAAATATATTTTGTTATGTGGTCTGGAATATAACACTTTTGAATTTATCGTAAATTATTATTTTTCTCTCAAAATTATTAACAATATTTTTAAAAAAATTATTTATTTGTCTAACTGAATCTAAATATATCCCGGTCTTCAATATGAGTAGAATACATTCCTAATATTTTGTCAAGTTAGGGTTATTTTTAGCACTTATTTTGACTTTTTATTAAGAATTTCATGCTTGTATAAAAATCTGAGACCATTTGCTATGTCATGTAGCAAATCAAATATGTATCTATATTTAATTAGTCAAATAAACAATATTTTTAAGTCTGTTAATAATTTAAAAATGAAGTTAATAATTTACACTAAATTCAAAAGTTTTTTCAACTAATATATATTAATATTTCCTTTTTATGAACTTTAAACCCAAAAATGTTGAAATGATATTGATTTTCTTACATGTTTGGAGCAATTGCAGTCTTCCAACTAATGCGTCATGTTGAGTCGAAAGGAGGAGATAGATACAAGAATAGTATTACAAGAAAATGTCAATTGAAGTGTGAGTTAGTTTCTTTTTTACATGTTTATTAGAGGAATGTATGTATTTTTTTCCTAATATTTAACAATCAAAATTGACATTATATATAAATATTACATTTAAAATAACTTGGTTTCATCTGACCGCTATAATTTTTAATTTCAGATGTCCACCAGTAAGCACTTAAATTTATATAAAATTGAACAAAAAAATATGTTCATCCTACATGATGTCATACATAACAATTTTGTGTCTTAATTGACGTTTTATGTGTATTATCACTACAAGAAACAACTTTATTTAAGACCAATATTTAGGACGGGTAATCCCGTCTTTAAAAGTCATATATTAGGACGAGATTTTATTCGATCTTTAATTTCATATGTTATTGTGAAGATTCTAAATCTGGTTTCTAGAAAAAAGTAGTAACTCGTCCCAAATTAAAACTTGGGCCTTAAGAAATATATAGGTAGGCGGGAAATACTTTCACCAAAAAATTAGCCGCCTAAATTAAAGTCATCAATTCATAAAAATCTTAAAAAGAAAAGAAAATAAAGAAAAGACGCCTCAGTATTTGTTTCTCAAAGCAGCAATCTTCCACAGCTAGCAACCAGCTTCGCTTACAAAAGATTTGGTAAATAGTAGCTCTCAACTAAAAATCTGTGTTTTCTCAGAGAAAGCACAGGTCTGCCTAGCAGCAAACGCAACCCAAGTCGCATTGATTAGTGTTTTATCTCAGTGTTCTTGAAACAGAGAAAGTAGAGGTTTGCGCAGCTATGAACTTTTTTCGATTTAAAACTCGTCTCGAATCTTAGGTTTGCCTCTACTTCTAGGAGTTTATATGATTTTTTTATCTGTGTTTTCTCAAAAAAATAGAAAACACAGGTCTGCACGTAACACATGTCTCATTGATTATTGTTTCATCTCGATTTTCTCAGGCCTGCCTCTACTTCTACGAGTTGATTTGATTATTTTCATTACAGTTGATTTTCTATTAGTTTTGTTTGAGTTGTAACTCGTCTGTTTGAGTTCTTGTTCTCTAAGACTAGATGATGATCATTTTCTAAAAAACGATTTAGTTTCTTCGTGTGATATAATTCCAAAAGTGAAGGGGATCGAACATTTCTTAATGATGAATTATGTGTTCCTAAAGACAAATAATAATGAACCAAATTTGAAAAGAGACACTAAAAACTCAGTGAGATAAGAAAATATTAAGAGATAATATAGAGAGTGTTCTGTTTAAGTTTAGAAATCTGTTATGATTTACAAGTGAACTACTAACAAGGCAAGTGAGACAAGTAATTGCACAATGTTGCAACTGAATAAGTGAAAACAAGATAGTCTTGTTTAAGTGTGAAACTGATGAAATATGTAAAACACAATAGTAATGATGCTAACTGACCAACAGTGGTGCTGCTCATAGAAGATTGAATGAGTGATACTTTTGTTTGGGTTTGAAAATTAGAAACTTGATAACTTTCAAGGTGAGTTTTTTTTATTCTCTATATTTTTCTTGTAGATTGTTTTCTTCTTATAACATAGTGTATAGTGTGTGACTAAATAATCAATCATATTTTGATGACTATAGTAACACGAGTTGATGAACGATGAAGAAATCAATAGAAAACTTATGCAAATTACCTCTTGTATATGATGCACATAGTAGGTAGAAACTGTTGGGAATAAATCCGTAACACAAATAATATTTGCGGTGATAAAGGCAACAAATGCGGAACACAACAATGCGGTTAATCAACGAGAATAAAAGAGAAATAATGACACCAAGATTTTACGTGGAAACCCTCCTAAATAAGGGAAAAACCACGACCCGAGAGGAGCAACGAATATCACTATAGTAAGGATTTTACACTTGTATGTCTGAGTAAAACTCGAAAGACCACTACACATTCAAAAGAAATAACACTTTTTTGATTTTTCTACCTCACTACAATATCGCTCACACTCTCTATTTTTCCTCACAGATTATTTTCCTCTGTGATGCCTCACTCTTCTTTCTCTCCTTTGTAATTCTTTTTGGTGTACTTAGAATGAAGAATTGTCCTCCCTTTTATAGAGAACAAATACACTACCCTCTAAATGTGCTATAGAAGAAAAACAATTTTTTCTTCTTCATAACTTACCTTCTCTGCCAAACTTTGAAATTGGCAGAAAACAAGTTTTTCTTCTTCATAGATTACCAACTCTACCAAACTTTGAAATTGGCACAAAGTTATTCAAAGTTTGGTACATGGGGATGGACCTCACAATCTCCCCCTCCAGACCCATTTACCCTGAAGGAGGTAGCTCTAGGTTTCTAGCTTGAGTACATGCCGACAAGTTCTTTGCATAGCTCAAACTTGTCTTTTGATACCATCTTGGTCAGCATATCTGAAGGGTTTTCAGTAGTAGGGATCTGCATGACCTGCATAGATCCGTCCTCTATCTTTTCACGAATCTAGTGATATCTCACGTCGATATGCTTCGTCCTTGCATGATACATGGTGTTCTTGCTCAAGTCTATTGCACTCTGACTGTCACAATAGACGACATACTCCTTCTGATGCAATCCAAGTTCTTGAAGAAATCGTTTCAGCCATACCATCTCTTTGCCAGCTTCAGTAGCTGCAATATATTCTGCCTCAGTTGTAGAGAGTGCGACACACTTCTGCAACTTTGACTGCCATGATATAGCTCCCCCTGAAAATGTAAACAAATATCCAGTAGTGGATTTTCTATTATCGAGGTCACCTGCCATATCAGCATCAGTATAGCCTTTCAAGATTGGATCAGATCCTTTAAAACACAAACAATCTCTTGTGGTACCTCTTAGGTACCTGAGTATCCATTTAACTGCCTCCCAGTGTTCTTTTCCAGGATTTTCAAGGAATCTGCTAACAACACCAACTGCATGAGCAATATCAGGTCTTGTACACACCATCGCATACATCAAACTCCCCACTGCTGAAGAATAAGGAACTTTAGCCATTCCCTCTTTCTCTTCTTTTGTTGTAGGACACATCTGTTTGCTCAACTTCAGATGACTCGCAAGAGGCGTGCTAACAGGTTTAGCACTCTTCATGTTGAAGCGTTCTAGTACACGTTCAATGTACTTCTCTTGAGATAGCCACAACTTTCTTTTTGTTCGTTCCCGAACAATTTTCATCCCTAGAATTTGTTGTGCTGGGCCCAAGTCTTTCATGTCAAATGACTTGGACAAATCTTTCTTCAACTTTGCAATCAGCTCTTTGTCTTGTCCTACAATTAACATGTCATCCACATATAACAACAAAATAATAAAATTGTTGTCAGAAAATCTTTTGAAGTATACACATGGATCAGAATAGGGCTTTGTGTACGTTTGACTTTTCATGAAAGAGTCAAACTTTTTGTACCATTGACTGGGGCCTGTTTCAACCCATAAAGACTCTTATTCAATTTGCACACCATGTGTTTCCTTCCAGATACTTCAAATCCCTCTGGTTGCTCCATATAAATCTCTTCTTCCAAATCTCCGTGAAGAAATGCAGTTTTCACGTCCAATTGCTCCACTTCAAGATCTAGACTAGCTGCTATGCTCAAAATAGTTCGAATAGAAGTCATTTTGACAACATGTGAAAAAATTTCATCAAAATCAATACCTTTCTTTTATTCGAAGCCTTTTACAACCAATCGAGCTTTGTACCTCACTAACTTGCCATTTCCATCTTTCTTGAGTTTAAAGACCCACTTGCACTTAAGTGGTCTTTTTCCTTTTGGAAGTTCAAATAGCTGGTATGTGCCATTTTTCTGTAGAGATCCCATCTCTTCGTGCATGCCTTTCATCCATTGGCTCTTTTCTGGATGAGACAACACTTCCTTAAGACGTTCTGGCTCACCTTCATCATTGATAATGACATATTCTGAGGAAGGGTATTTGGTTGATTCTACCCTTTGTCTTTCTGATCTCCTCAGAGGTTGAGATTGTTCTTCTTCTTCTGGGTACTCCATTTGCTCGGTATTATCACCAAGTTGCTCCCCCTGCTCAACAATCTCATCGAGTTGCTCTTCATGCTCAGCAACTTCATCAATCATACTTTCTGCACTTATGGGATGGTTAGAAGAAGGAGGAATGGTAACAAGATTAGGGACTATACCATTCGTTTTCTTGGCCTTCTCGGATAGATCATCAGCAGTTCCAACTTCACTTTCTCGAAAGATTACATCTCTACTTCTGATGACCTTCTTCTTCACAAGATCCCATAGTCTGTACCCAAACTCTTCATCTCCATATCCGATGAATAAACAAGGAACTAATTTATCATCTAGCTTGGTTCTTTGCTCCTTCGGTACATGTGCAAAAGCTTTGCAACCGAACACCTTTAGGTGCGAGTAAGACATCTCTTTGTTGGTCCAAACTCTCTCCGGAATGTCAAACTCCAACGGAACTGATGGACTACGATTGATAAGATAACACGTTGTCCGAACTGCTTCACCCCAGAATGTCTTGGGTAATTTAGCCATTTTGAGCATGCTTCTCATCTTTTCAACAATGGTGCAATTCATTCTCTCAGCTACACCATTGTGTTGTGGGGTTCCAGGAACTGTCTTTTCATGTCTAATTCCATGGTTTGAACAGTACTCTTCAAATTCTCTTGAAGTGTACTCACCTCCATTGTCGGTTTGGAGACGTTTTAGCTTTCGACCTGTCTCTCTTTCTACCAAAGCATGAAACTTTTGAAATACTTGAAACACCTGATCTTTTGTTCTCAAGATATAAACCCACAATTTTCTAGAAGCGTCATCAATAAAGGTAACAAAGTATTTATTACCTCCTATCGATTCTATCTTCATTGGACCACAAACATCAGAATATACCAAAATCAAGTATATTCGACTTTCTTTCAGATGATGTCTTAAATGAGACTCTATGTTGTTTACCAAATAAGCAGTAGTTACACGATTTTATCGTTGTACCTTTGGCAAAAGAGATGAGTGACTTTTTGGAAAGAATTTTCAATCCTTTCTCGCTCATATGACCCATTCTTTTATGCCATAAATCTGCAGAATTTTCTTCGTGAGCTGCATTTAATTCACCTTGGCATATTTCTGCATTTGTCCTGTATTACGTGCCACGAGCAACTCCTTTTGCAATCACCAATGCCCCTTTGGTGAGTCTCCATTTTTTATTTGCAAAGTAGTTCTCATATCCATCTTGGTCCAAAGCAATTCCCGAGATCAAGTTCATTCGCAAATCAGGTACGTGGCACACATCTTTCAACACTAATGTGCATCCAACATTTGTTTTTAAGCAAATGTCTCCGATCCCCTCAATCTTTGAGTAACTTGTGTTATCCATTTTCACATTGCCATAATCATCGGCTACATATCTGCAAAAAAGATCTCTTACCGGTGTGGCATGATAAGAGGCTATTGTGTCGACCACCCATTTCGACTTTATACCTGCCAAGTGCATGCATTCTTCTTTCTCATTTATGAGGAGAACAACATCGTCATTATTTTGCACCATAGCAGCTGTGTTGTCATCATTCTTCTGGCCGCTGCTTTCCCCTTTGCCCCTTTTTAGATTTGGACAATCTCTTTTGAAGTGTCCAGGTTGATCGCAATTGTAGCAATTTCTGGCCTTTGATTTTGATCGGACCTTGGACTTTCCACGAGCTCCGGATCTACCATAGTTACTTGAGCTGCTTTGGTAACTTCTGCCTCTACTTTCCGTAATGAGAGCCTGCCCGTGATTTTCAGGCCTTTTTCTCATCTTCTCATCAAGCAAAAGGGCTAATGTGACATCCTTTAACTCAATAGAGTCCTTACCATGTAAAATGGTTGTTGCTAAAGTATCATAGGAAGATGGCAACGAATTTAGGAGCACTATGGCTTTATCTTCATCCTCGATCTTTACTCCGAGGTTTGCTAGCTGCGTGATTAGTCTTTTAAGTACATTTAAATGAGACAAAAATTTGTACCTTCACCCATATGCAGCGCATATAACTGCTTCTTTAGGTACAATTTATTTGTCAGCGTTTTGGACATGTATAAATTTTCTAACTTTGTCCAAATGCCACATGCTCTCTCTTCATCGATGATGTTATTAACTACATCATCTGTTAAGTGCAATCTGATTGCACTAGCAGCCTTTTCATCTATTTCTTCCTAATCCTCAAGTTTCATGGATTCGGGCTTTTTGGATTTGCCGCCAGTGCCTTGTACAAACCCTGTTGGATGAGCAAGTCTTTCATCCTTCTCTGCCACGTTGAGAAACCGCTATCACCGTTAAATTTTGCTACCTCGTACTTTACTCCAGACATTTTTTTATTGAGTATAGTACAATAAGCTGCAAAAAATATTTCTGTAAATGAGCAGAACCTGTGCTCTGATACCAATTGTTGGGAATAAATCTGTAACAGAATTAATATTTGCGGTAATAAAGGCAACAAATGCGGAACACAACAATGTGGTTAATCAAGAGAATAAAAGAAAAATAATGACACCAAGATTTTACGTGGAAACCCTCCTAAATAAGGGAAAAACCACGACCCGAGAGGAGCAACGAATATCACTATAGTAAGGATTTTACACTTGTATGTCTGAGTAAAACTCGATAGACCACTACACATTCAAAGAAATAACACTCTTTTGATTTTTCCACCTTACTACAATATCGCTCACACTCTCTATTTTTCCTCACAGATTATTTTCCTCTGTGATGCCTCACTCTTCTTTCTCTCCTTTGTAATTCTTTTTGGTGTACTTAGAATGAAGAATTGTCCTCCCTTTTATAGAGAACAAATACACTACCCTCTAAATGTGCTATAGAAGAAAAACAATTTTTTCTTCTTCATAACTTACCTACTCTGCCAAACTTTGAAATTGGCAGAAAACAAGTTTTTCTTCTTCATAGATTACCAACTCTACCAAACTTTGAAATTGGCACAAAGTTATTCAAAGTTTGGTACATGGGGATGGACCTCACAGAAACAACGATAGTTTAGTTTATGTTTCAAAACATGGAAAACTCGAGATTTTTCAATAGTTGCACCATATTTTTTTTAATTCCTGTAAAACAGAATCACTAGCTATTTTTTGTTTGCTCAACTTTTTGTTAAGCTTCCTCTTTTTGGAGCTGATTTCTTCTTCTCTATATTTGATTTATTCGAGTTGCACTATATACTTGTTTGAATTACTCTTCATCTTTGAGATTGACTTGTCAATTTTTTTGAAGTATATCATAGTGTTTCGTGTGTGTCTAAGAAAATCGATCATATAATATTTTACAATAAAATTAAGTCTAATTCACAAAAGATATAAGACAAACAAAACGGATACAAATTACCTCATGTGGTGTTGTACATAGAAGGTAGAAATAGTTATACTGTTTACGTTACAAACTTAGCAAACTCGAGAACCTTCAAGAGATATGTTCTTCAAGTTGCACCATATATTCGTCCATTCCTATCAAACTCTCAATTACCACAAATTTTAATTAAAAAAAACTGTAACTAATAAATTATAAGAAAACGGTAAATAACAAATTGTAAAAAGTTTGTAAATTTCGACTATAAAAAATTGTAAATAACAGAATGTAAAAGAAACATTCTTATAACTGCACCACATATTCTTCCATTCTTGTAAAATTCAAGTTCGACAAATTTGTCCAAATGACTGTAACTGCTAGTAAGTTGTGCACATCTTATAGTTTATCAAAACGTCTGTAAATAACACATTGTAAGTTGTAAATAATTTATTGAATTTAATTATACTAGTTACAAAATCACAAGTTGTGTGAATTTAAAGTTTTTTCTTATCGTTTATATTTTCTTATTCTATTTTTATGTATTTTGTAAGGTTATGACACCTAGTAAGCAATGGATGCAACTTTCTCTTGATAAACGGGTTGACCAGGCCTATTTAGATGGGGTGAATTTTTTTTGGATTATGCTTTTCGAGGTCTGTCTTGCTAATTTTATCCATATAGTCAACTCCTACAAGTTGATGCCTTATTTTTTGTCAAATATTCACTGGGAAATTGTATTCAAACAGTAGCAGTTTGTTTTCTCCAGGTTCTATTGGTAAGGAACGAGGAACTGGACATAAAAACTCCACCATTCCTTCTAGTGAAGTTCATACTCCCTTTCATTCATTTACTAATCAAGTAAAGCAATGTACCAAAGAAGTTGAAACAAGTATGTTTCTTTTCTAAAATATGTTATATTTTAAATTCCATGTATAGTAGAAAGTAAATGTCAAAGATTTTACAATATTACTTCTTGATTCTAGGTGCTGTAGAAAAGGGATGTGAGCAAATGCCTAGATCTTTCTGCTCATCTTTAGGGGTTTCTGATTATAATTTGGAATCTAGTCAAGGACTACCATCAATGGATAAAAATCCCCTTGTTCTTGAGAAAGAGAACACAAAAATCAAATCCCATGGTTCTACTGATCAAGTAAGGCAACCCTCCCAAACAACAGAAACAAGTATGAAAATTTACAAATCTGTGCATTATCAATCTGTAGAACTAAATTTTACTGATGTAGTTCTTACTAAATTATACAACTACAGGATCATCTAAACCTAAAAAGGTAAAAAGGGTTTGAAGAACAAAAAAGTGTAAAGAAGTTGCATCACTTGAAGCTAGAAAGAAGCTGAAAATAACATTCTACAATAATCGAACGGTTGGAACAAATAACAATTTATTTTCGAGGCACCTGGGAAAAATAATTCGTGATTATAAAACATGTGTTCATTGGGAGTATCATTGTGGAGTGATATCAAGCAACAAAAAATGGATCATATGTGGGCAGTTATTGCAGTAACAATTATGAATTACATCGTTTAACTTGTTCAATCACAACTTACTTTTCCTATTCAAACATTAAGCACTGTTGCATATCTTTTTCATGCTCAAATTTGTACATACTTTTTGTCTATTTGTCACACAATGTTCACTTTCCTTTTTTTTTTGTTTAAGCTCATATTTTAATTGTTGTAGGATAAATTTGAGAGTGATGACTTGAATGATCATTGTGATCATATATTTTGATGGATGAATGAGTTATGGAACAAATGAAGATGATACTTGCATGCTACTTATGTGAAGAATAAGCCGATCGTTCAAGCTCTTAAGAATATTCTAAAAGGAGTAGAAAAGAAGGTACGAGAGTGGTTAGTTAAGGAACACTTTTGTTCTGAAAGTTTTCAGGTATACCTAGTGATCTAACAATTTACACTGTTAAAGCAATCATTTCGCAACTCATAGTGTTATTTAGATGTGGAACTTTTTGAAGTTAATAAATTTTCTTAGATATGAAAGTTTTACCTAACAATACAGGCGAGGAGGAATATAAAATCGAGCTAAGTTAAAGGTGTTCCATCATATTGATAGCAAGCCTATTAGAGAGATTATTTTTCAGCAGATATTATCAAAAAAAATTATTTTTTAATAAAATATTTACAATATGTTATTTGACATGTTTTTTGTTTAATTTAAAGGACGGAAAAGATGGTAATCCATCAAATTTGGCGATTATTTTCTTTGAGACTCGTAAGAAAAATAACATGCTTGTTGAACCGGAAGCAATTAAAAAACATGTGTGTTTGGTAAATTCAATAAGTAAATTACTTCAAACTATTCTGAAATGTGTTAAAATATAATGTTTTATGTTTTGTAGGCTTAAATCAAAGAAATACTAAAAGTTGAGTCATCTCTGCCTAGCATAGAGATTGTAGAAAAGTGTTGTGGACCTCAAAATTGTAGCCATGACTTTGGGGGTGGAGTAAAGGCAAAGGACATGAGAGGTGACACTTCTTCAAAGGTTGAAACTGTCTGAGCTACGTTCAACTCAAGAGAAAAATAAATCTTTAAATGACGAAAATAAATCCTTGGATGATCGCTTGTTTACATTAGAAGATGGGATGAAAGAGATAATAAATATGAAAGAGTTCTTTGCTGCTCAACAATCACATAACCTGCATATGACATCACTCAAGAAACTGAATGACCATTGACATTTTTTGCTGACCAAGTAAGTAACAATATATCAAAATTTATATATGGATAGTCGTTTAAGCAGTTACTTTAAGGTTGGAATCATAGAAAACTAATAATATTATCAATGTCCTAGATGTAATGGTGTCTCTACTTCATGTGTTGATGCAATCTGTGCAAGTGATTTGAGTGCTTATGAGTTCTATTCTGTTCTCTAATGTGATTTGTTGAGCCTTGCAAATTATCCTTGTTGTGTTCAGGTCGATTATCCTCCTTCCCAATCAATTCATTTTGACATTTAGAACAACCATCTGCTTGTTTGCTGAGTATCTCAGAGTTTTTGAATTTTATTATTAGATCAATTTAATTGTGCCCCTCCACTATGGACCCCACCTGTGTTTGCCTCTTGCTAAAACTTGGAGTTGTTGTTGGAATTGATCTCTGTAATTTTTTTATGTTGCCCACACTATTGACAAACCATTTGAAGATCACTGTATATATAGTTATCCTTTGTTTTTTATATATATTTGTTTAAAATACAACTATTCTCTGTGTTTTCAATTTTCTGCACATAATATAATACATCTTTGTCTCTGTGAATGTGATCTTCCAACTGAAATGAACAGTTCATTTCTTGTGAATGTGATCTTTCAACTGAAGTAGCACTATAAAGAAGCAACCACCATAACCAGCTTTAATGGAATTATGTCCTTTCTTTGTTTCACCTTCAAGCCTTTTTGTTCTACGTAAAGATATAAGATTTATGAGTAAATTAGTGTCTAAATGAACCCTCTCCCTAGATTATAATAACCATTAGTTGCTGCCAAATCAATAATAGAAGCGAACTACCATTGATCCGTTGTGCTTTCCCATAACTTGGAGGCTTTTTGACAACAAAGTAAAACATTCAACAACCAACTCCTACAAATCAACAAAACCAAAAAAAAAATCTCGAGATACATATGTAATAGGTAAAATTTAATTTAACTCAACATATAACTGGATACCTTATTGGTTTCTGATCACAGTGGGCAAGCTTTTTGAAACTTGTTGGTTAGATAGAATGTTCTCCTCTACGTAACCATAATGTTATTGATCTGCATTTATCTTGGTGGCTTGTTGATCAACATCCTTACAGTTGCGTCATTCGGCTGTCATTGTCTTGTTGTGCATAGTCTACTTTGTCAGCCTTCAATACATAATTTTTTAGATTTGACGCAATCACTATAATCTGTAGACGTTTTAGACTTGTGACACGGTCACAAGAATCAATTTGAGATTGTTTGGCTCCTACAAGAATTACGAATTGGAAGAAAACAACAATATGTTGCTTCTTTTCCCTGCTGCACAGATAACTTTGTTGTTTCTCATGAAACCTTTGAATCTTGATTGTTCAGTTCCTCCGTAAAAGTTTGTGTACCCTGAAACATAATATAAATCTTCTTGATGGAAATTTTTTCTATTTGTACTAAGTTGTTGTTATTGAATTTATGTTTTCGATATATATATAGATTTTTATTCTTGGTTAATGAATCTTAAATGTTTCGTAATAATTTTTTCTTATTTTCATGCAGATTATTGATATGCGTGGATAACCTTTGGTGAATTTTTGATTTCTTTTGTGAAGGTTGAAGCCACAAGTGAAGATGAATGTTTTGAAGAACCATCAGACCATTAATATATTGCTAAGAAAGTTATACAAAACTTGAAAATGTTGCTAAGTTTTTTTTGTTGAGAAAATGTTTTAACTAACAACATGGGATGTAACTTATTTTGATTTTTATGTCCGCATTTTGTATAAAGATTTACCGTAGCAATCTTATATTTATTGACAAATTAAAGCTTATTATTTTCTTGTGATACAAAGATCTAGAACAATTGGTGGTCAACTAGAGACCAATTTTTTTCTCGTATCTAAAGGTTCAACTAGGACGAGACAATTTGTTGTCTCTAAAAGTTCCATCTACACTGATGCAACTTTTTGTCCCTAAAGGTTCATCTAGGACGAGTTGTTTCTTGTCGCGAAAAACAATATGGGATGACGTAGTTGGTCATAAAAAAAAGAAATTTAGGATGAGTGTAGTTACTCGTTCCAAAAGAGTATTCTAGGACGAGTTTGTTGCTAATCTCTAAAGGGATTTACTGACCAGAAAATAACTAATTTTCCAAGAAGGAATATCTTTATGGGACGAGTAATGTAGTCTCTAAAGATATTTTGCGACTAGATTTTTTGCCGTCTCTAAAGATATATAATGACTCGCAAAAGCATACCGTCCCAACTGACCTTTAGCGAAGAATAATTTAAGGGTGGCGACCAGCCTTTTCCCGTCCCAATAGACCATTTGGGATCAGATTTTTCTTCCTTAGAGACAATTTTTCTTGTAGTGTATGCTACGTAGAATTACTTGTTTAGTTTTATACAAATTTAGTATCTACTTATGAAAACCTAATAATTGAAGGGCATAAATGTCAATCGAAGTCAAAATATATAAAGGGTGCGTTTATACATTTTATATTAAGAAAAATAACAAATATATCTCCGAACTATCGTAAATGGTATGCAGATACCCTTCGTTACACTTTTGGGACATTGTTGTCTCTGCCATCCAAAACTATAACATATATGCCCTTCGCTCGAATGAAAGACTAACTAGGGACACATGACACAGTCTTATTAGTCGATCCGATATTTAATAAATGTTAGGGCGGTAGATAAGATTATGACATGTGTACATTTCGTTAGTATAAAGGGTATATATATTCTAATTTTTGGATGACATGAGCACTAATATCCAAAAGTATGACATAGGATATCTACACACCATTTACATAGCTTCATAGTATATTTATTTTTTTCCGATGTAAATTATGCAATCAAAATGGTCACCCAAGTTAAGAGAATTGCCTTGAAATATCATTTATGTTTCATTTAATACCAAAATATCACTCAACTATCACTATTTTCCTCCAAATATACTTGACACTTTAAAATCATTGCTCTCTCCTAATTGACATGACATGTCATTAAAAGTTTTTTTTTATAATAGACTAATTTAATTCATTGAACCTTTTTAACTAAAATAATGATCATATTATTTTTACTTTTTTTTTATCTATTAAGAATAAATTTTCATACTTAAAATCTTTTATCAAAATTACACTTTTTGTTTCTTATGTTATGAAAAATATATTTTAAAATGTACTATAATTTTATTAATTTTGACTAATTATAAACACATACATTCAAAAAAATATTTATATACAAATCACTCATTAACGCTAATTTACATCAATTAATCATAAGTTGTATAACAAATCAATAATATCAAAAGTCAATTAACTACTATAATAATATTAATTGTATATTTTGCAATTCATGTTTTCAATATTTATTTATTTTTTAAAAAGAAGAAGAAGAAGAAAGTGAATAATATTATATTTTTTATCCATTAGAAATACTAAATACCTCAAAAGTCTCTTTAAATTGTAGTTGATATGCTCTGTCATTAAATAATCATTAAAAAAATAGAACTATTTAATTCATCAAACTTATGTTTCTACAAAATAAATATATAAATTACATGAGAATTTATGAAGATTATAAGAAAAGTAATTTAAAAAGTCTAGTAACTTTATATATTGTCACCAAACAAAATTCAATGGAAAATCTCTGTGTGCAATTATTGCCTGATAATTTTAAATTTTTAACTAAACTATTTGAAAATCTTAAACAATTCTTTTAATAAAAGTATTTAGATAAATTTGTAAGGTTGACAAAAAATTGGTATGAAAAAGAAAATTATTATTGAACTCTTTTTAATTTTTTTTTATTCTTTTATTCTATATTATATTATATATTATAACTTTTCATGCAATTATACATCAATAAATAAACTAATAATTAATTGAATTTACTAATTTAATTCGTTAGTATACATATTATATGAAATTAATATACTGTCAATAAAGATCAAAATTTTATTTTCTATAAATAATTCACTTATTATTTTCTTTTAAAAAAAGATATTATAAGTATATATGAATTTCAAAGCACCCAAATAATTATTTCTTAATAATTAATCGATCTTTAATATTATTGATTTATTATACAATTTATGATTAGTTGAAGTAAATTAGCGTTCATTAGTGATTTGTTTATCAATATTTTTCTGAATATATGTGTTTATTAGTATTTAAAATTGATGATATTATAGTACGTTTTAAAAACGCATTCAGCATAGCATAAAAAAATAAAAAGTTTAATTATGATAAAAGATTTTAAATATGAAAATTTATTCTTAATAAATTAATTAAAAAATTTAAAAAAAATATGATTATTATTTTAGTTAAATGAGATTAATGAATTAAATTAGTCTATTATTAAAAAAAGACTTCAATGACCTGTCATACCAATTAGGAGAGAACAATGCTTTTGAATTGTCAAGTATATCGGGAGAAAAATAGTGATAGTTGAGTAATATTTTAGTTCTAAATGAAACATAAATGATTTTTTAAGACAATTTCTTAACTTGGGTGACCATTTGGGAAATTAACTCTTAAAAGTTAGGTAGATATTTCCGCTCACTCGACCCAATTCGATTAGACCCGACCCGACCCATTTAGATACAGTACATGAATAAACCAGAAGCGGGAGCACTTTTTATTTAAGGGTTTATCGCAGACAGCATGCTAGGGTTTTGAAGTGTTCTAGATTCATAAAATAACTCTCTGTCACTGTCGCCGGAGATTATTATTTACCGATCTGACCGGAAGCAGGTCACAGTGAACAATGGCGTTAGCTTTCGATGAATTCGGAAGGCCGTTTATAATACTAAGGGAGCAAGAACAAAAAACCAGATTAAGAGGCCTCGATGCTCAGAAGGCCAACATTTCCGCCGGAAAAGCTGTTGCACGTATTTTACGTACCTCACTTGGTCCTAAAGGCATGGATAAGATGCTTCAGAGCCCTGACGGCGATGTCACCATCAGTATGCTCTTCTTCATTCTTTTTTTGCTTCCCTTACTCTTCATTGAAGTTTGATCTACTTTTTTTTTTCTTCTGCTTGGTACTAATTTTGGTGATCTACGTTTGTAATGAACGGTTTGATTTATTTTCTTCAGAAAGTATATTGTCTGTTTGTTTCGAAGGAGATTTTCATGCAAAGTGTTGTCCATAAATGTTTGATTGGTGAGCTGAGAATATTTTCTGCAAAAAATAATTTTTCAAGATTGATAATAATGCCATTGAATTTGGCAGTGTTTTGATAAATCTCTTGAGTTGTAATGGTTGATAACTATGTCCAAGTATTGGCTGGAGCAAGTGAAACTCAGTTAGAGCTGGGATAGTTACAAAGGCAAAATGAATTTTGCATGTTAGTAAGGAAATGATGGAACCATTTTGCTGGAAAATGTACAGTTTTCTTGGGAAAATATTCTTTGGTTACCAAACACCAGAATATGACTTCTTTATGGAAATATTTTGGCACATTGTGTATGTAAATAACTGGATTCTGCATTCACTAGTGGTAATCCTAGCGTTTCAAATGACGATTTGAGAAACTGTAAGTCTAAGAGCTTTGGTTCTGTATTGTGTATTTCATTTTGTTATAGATGCACTACTGATTGTAAGAAATTTTGTCCGAGGTTGCAATTGATGAGGTTAAAAGTTTCTGTTTTTGTCCAGTAACTAGGCTTAGTAGAATGTCGAGTGTACAACTCTGCATAGCTCTACAAGTTAGTTAGGCCCCTATAGTTGGCCTCACCACAGGTTGCTTAAGTGCGTCCATTTCACTTACTATGTTTGAGGTGATGTACGGTGTCGGTGATATTAGTGCCTGCGGTCATACTTGGTTTATGGAGGAACTAAGGGGCTATTGCATATGCAGTATAGATGTTCAAGCTTCCGATTGCCGTTTATCCATTTTGTTAATGGAAATTGGATTGGCTCATATAATATATTTTCTGTCTGTATCAGTTATTTGTAGTTCTGACCTTACTGATAACTTTGAACAATTTCGGAAGGAAATCATAACTCTATTTCAATTCTTGTACATTTCAATATAAGGTCCAAATAGTAGATTAATACATGATTGAAATGTAATAAGACTGCTTAGGAGACTACTTTTGAGCACTTTAAATATAGAATATCTCTTTTGTTTGAGGAGTGGAGAGGCGTGTCTAGCTTTGCTGTCTCATTGATGTCTGGCATATAAATTCCTTTGCTAAAATTTCTGTTGACCCAGCTTCTCAAGATCTTTTAATCACTGTTCTGGTCCTTCTGGAAAGAAATTTTTGAGGTGAACCTTGGGCAACATACAATTGTTTTTCCTATGAGGCTTGCGTGATTCTAAAGGCAATCCAGTTGAAGCAAGCTTTTCTTTGCGTTCAGCTTTCCCTTCTTTCTGCCAGACGTGCCTCTATTCGGTAGTCTTATGTTTGGGAAGAACAGTAGTTACTTGAACACATAGTTGAAACTACTATGAGCTCTTCCCTTTCTGATCTAACCTATACAGACAATCTCATGTCTTGTTTTGATGTTTCTAATATTGGAGATTTCAATTGTCAGCAAATGATGGTGCCACCATTTTGGAGCAGATGGATGTTGACAATCAGATTGGGAAGTTAATGGTTGAGTTGTCACGAAGTCAGGATTATGAAATCGGCGATGGAACCACTGGAGTTGTTGTTATGGCTGGGGCACTCCTAGAACAAGCTGAGAAGTTGTTAGAACGTGGCATTCATCCTATTCGGATTGCAGAAGGGTATGAAATGGCTTCAAGGATTGCAGTTGAGCATTTGGAGCGTGTAGCTCATAAGTTCGAATTTGGTCAGAATGATGTTGAGCCTTTGGTTCAAACTTGCATGACTACTTTGTCATCTAAGATGTAAGTGACAAGTCAATTTCAGATACTGGTTGGAAATTTCTATGTTGCGGATTGTACTTTATGGCTTCATGAACATGCATTTTATTTATAACATGCATCATGTGTAGTATTTTGCTGCTTTTGATAATGTTACAATGCTTGAAGACCCTGAAACAAAACTTGATACTTGTTTTGACATGAATGATTTATTGCAGTGTGAATAGATGCAAACGTAGCATGGCTGAAATTGCTGTTAAAGCTGTGTTAGCAGTTGCTGATTTAGAGAGGAAGGATGTAAATCTGGACTTAATCAAAGTTGAAGGGAAAGTTGGTGGGAAGTTAGAGGACACAGAGCTAATTTATGGTATTATAGTTGACAAAGATATGAGTCATCCACAGATGCCAAAGCAAATTGAGGATGCAAAAATTGCAATTTTGACATGTCCCTTTGAGCCTCCTAAGCCAAAGACTAAGCATAAGGTTGACATTGATACTGTGGAGAAGTTTCAAACTTTACGCCTACAGGAGCAGAAGTACTTTGATGACATGGTCCAGAAGTGCAAGGTAAATTACTGGATCTGTAAAAGAGATGAGATTTGAAAATCTTTGTTGAAGCTAATCCCTTGTTCTACAAGGGAATGAAAATGGGAGGGTTGGAGCAACAAAAGACAGACGTGTTTCTTGGCTCTTGTAGATATATTGGAGTACTTAGAAGTCTATGATCAGCTAAAACTAATAGTTCTTTCCTTGAATATCAGGTGACAGTGTTGCAAAACTAGTTCCCTTCACTCTTTGACATCCATTTATCCTCTTAGCGAAGGAGTTAGTTTTTCCCAGCCTATCACTGTATATGCAAAACTCAGTTACGATGAAATCCAGAGATATTTGTTCTCCTCTCCTGCCCCTTGTCTTGTAAGTTTATGCAATGTGGTCTGCCTATTAACATAAACAAGTACAGGGAGTAGGTATGCCAACACTTGTGTTCACAATTATCACCGAGTCATATAAGGGAACTTCACTTGCAGCTTGTTTGATGATCTTTACGTATTTTATTGTACCATATTGCATTGTGTGCATTGTTTCACTACAACCTATGCACATTTCTGCCTATTTATACTTGCAAGTTATGATCACAATTACCACTGAGTCATATATGTAATAGAACTTCATTTTTTTTTGAAACTGGTAAGTTTATGTAATGGAACTTCATTTACAGCATGTTTGGATGATTGTTACCTTTTGTATAGTATCATTTTGAGTCTTGAATTTTGTTGTATCGTGTAAATATCGTTTGAAGACTCATGTTCTGTCTATTATACATACAAGTTACGAATTTCAATTTTTTTACTGTATCATATTGTTGAATCCATTGTTATGTAATGAGAAAAGTGTCATTTTGTGCAACAACCAATTTCATGTGGTCGTGTTGTTACTTTTTTTTTCTCATTTTGCTCTTATTATCTAATAATCTTATTTTTTCCTCTACCATACTTTTTTTTAACTTTGCATGTACCATACTTTTTCTTTATAATGTTGTAAGATACATCTTTTAAATTGCTTGTGCATGATGATATGTAATGACGGAAAATAATACAATCTATCCAAACATTGTATTCATCAAAACCATATAGTATGATACAATATAAAACGATATGTAACAACCATCCAAACAATTTGTTAGGGAGATGAGGTCTTTGGTGTGTGTTCTTAGGACCTAATATTGCAATATGTGTGCTTTTACATGCAGTTTATTTTTATCTGGACCTATTTTCCTTGTACTCCTTGTATTCTGGTGGTTTCGCTTCTTAGAGTTTGATTTGTCTAAAAAGGGTGACATATCTAACAGGATGTTGGTGCCACCTTAGTTATCTGCCAGTGGGGCTTTGATGATGAAGCTAATCACTTATTAATGCATAGAAATTTGCCTGCTGTTAGATGGGTAGGTGGTGTGGAATTGGAGCTGATAGCAATTGCCACAGGTTTGTGTCTACTTATTGAATATGATGATTGCCTTGCATCTTTCACTGTTTCTGCTAATTTAATTTAATTTCTTCTTGGTATTAGGTGGGAGAATAGTACCAAGGTTTCAAGAGTTGACACCCGAAAAACTTGGCAAGGTACTCTTTCCCCTCTGTTTGTGGATGTACATTATATATCAATGAAAATTGTGGACTTATATGTGAAAGTTGTTAAAGGATGATTGAATAGTCTTATTAAAGCTATATTGGGCTTATCTTATAATTTATGGATATGTAATGCACTTTTTACCTATATTTGTTAATGCCAAACATTGCATGAATAGATTGTGGAAGTGTTTCTAATTCATTCATATGTAGGATTGCTGGACATCTTATCTTGCCACATACTCCATGAGAGCTTCACCATTTAATTTTCTATTGTGAAAAGCACTTGTGTGGATTTGTAGTTCTCTCTAGTTTCTATTTGCTAAACATGATTTTTTATAAGTTCAGGCCGGTATTGTTCGGGAGAAATCTTTCGGTACAACAAAGGATAGAATGATCTACATTGAGCATTGTGCAAATTCAAGAGCAGTAACTATATTTATCCGTGGTGGTAAGTCTATTGCCTACCGAGATGCCTTATTAGTTCATTCTGCTGTTGATGGAAATTGCATGTTGTTTTTATTTGTCTACTTTTTAAATGTTGATCAATGTTGCCTGTTGAAAATGTTGGAGGTCTCAAGTTTGGAACCCCTTGCGAGCAAAAGCAAGGGGTTTGCCTTCTGGGTCAAGCTCGTCGCACTAAGCTTGCCTTGTGCAGCTTATCTCTCCTATGTGGTTTGCGAGCTATTGCTTAGCAGCAGGGGTTTTATCCGTGCACACCCATATGGTAGTGGTTGAGGGTTTTCCTTGTCATAAAAAAACAAAGAAGCCTTAATTCAGTTTATTTGCTTCCATGAAAATAACATGTTATTGATTTATTTTCTAATTGTTGATGAAAAATCACAAGAAATTGATAAAATTTTGGAGTTTGTTGCCCTTGCCCTTGCCCTTGCCCTGTCTTTACATGTTTTATTTGATTGTGACAGTATTATTTATGATTGAACTCTACGTATATGTGCTCCCTGAATCCAAATCGTGGTATATTATGTCATTACCTTCCCAAAAATGCTTCCTTAATGACAATTTTGCTTTAGCGTAACCACCCAGACAGTTATTGTGTGGACTTCTATTTAAATCTTATACTACTGATCCTGGTGAAGGATTCAGCTAGCCGGTTTAATTAGGCGTCTGCATTGTTCAGATGGTCCTAACTTTACTTGGATGTAACAAAACAATACAAACTGTCTAAAACCAACGGCTTCTTATTGGTGATATTGGTTTGATATGATTCGATCTATCATTTATGACAAAAATATTTTTCCTCTTAACGTTACACTGTGAGAGTGAAAAACCATTCCTCATAATAAGATGTTCTTTAGTAATTACTTGTCGACCACGATGAAGTTTAAAATGTACATAACTAACATATCTTTGAACCATAAAAACATTTTATTAAAGCCTACAGTGCATTTTATATGCCCGATGAAAAGACATTTCTCAGAAAATTGCTATTTTCCATAAGCAATAGAAGTGTAGATATCCCCTCTGTATTTTTATTAGATGGAGATAATTATTGGGGGATTATCCTTCCATAAGTAGTTGTTTGAAGTTCCACCTAAAAGAGAATTTTAAATTATATCATCAAGCAATTTGTTTCCAAAATTGTTTTTTCACTTGCGTATATTTTCTGTCATACCAAACTTAGTGCATTTTCAAAATATACATACAAATAATCAATACAATTATGATTTTCTATGGGTTTTAATTGACTCAACCAAATCAAAACATTTCTGTTAATTTCTCTAGGGTGTTTGGTTGATTGGTTTATTACCCCATCTCCTCTTTAACTGTAACTAACTTGGTAGATGGGAACTGAACATAGGAGTAAAACATAGTTTTCTTTCATCTAGGTTGGTGCCGTTCATTCTGCGTGGAGCACATTGTGCAACATGTTTTCTTACTTTGCAAATTTGAGGTTTCGTGCTAATGATTATCCAGCACTACATGAAATGACATTGCATATGACTAGAACTGTCATATATTAGGATGGCTGAGCTGATATTTGATCACTGTACAGGAAACAAGATGATGATAGAGGAGACAAAACGTAGTATCCATGATGCTTTATGTGTTGCTAGAAATCTTATTCGCAACAATTCAATTGTATATGGTGGTGGTTCAGCAGAGATTTCTTGCTCAATTGCTGTTGAAGCGGCTGCTGATAAACATCCAGGAGTTGAACAGGTATAATTTTTAGTTTTTCTTATATTTTTCTGTATTCTTTTGTATTTAACTGTCTGTAGCTGAGGCCTCAATCCCTCTTTCTGCAGTATGCAATCAGGGCATTTGCAGATGCTTTGGATGCTGTCCCAATGGCACTTGCTGAGAACAGTGGTCTCCAGCCTATTGAAACTCTATCTGCTGTTAAGTCTCAACAAATTAAGGTAATACTGATTTGTTAGTATTAGTCTCATATTGAAGCGGTGTTCTATGATACTTTGTTAAAAAAAAGAGTGGTCATATGTTTCCACTGTGAGAGTGTTGGAAAAAGGAGAAAGTAAAGAAGCCGTTCTTCCATTTCTAACAATTGTGTTTATCACCTGAACGTCAAATCTTATATGCAGGAGAATAATCCATGCTGTGGAATAGATTGTAATGATGTTGGCACAAATGACATGCGTGAACAAAATGTCTTTGAGACTCTAATTGGTAAGCAACAACAGATTTTGCTTGCTACTCAGGTCGTCAAGATGATCCTAAAGATTGATGATGTGATTACTCCATCCGAGTATTGATTTTAAATATGGAGATGCAAACTTTTCTTTGTCTTAGAGAAGATGTATGTTTTCCTTCTGGCTATGCAAACCAGAAGTTTTGTTGGGTGAAACTTTCACGATTTTATGCTTTGGCTTCTATGTTGTCTATTTGAATAGAATTTTGGTGGTTGATGAATTTCACTTGATTGGTGACCAATTTCTGTCAACAGTATTTTCCATCGAAATATTATTTATGAAGATTTTACTAATTTATCTGCTAGAACTAGAATTCTCAAAAACTATAGTTTCTTTACGCTCTAATCTCAACTTTGTGGCACCTTCATTGTATACTTTATGTGCAATGATGTAGCAGTTATATTAGAAGGATTATGCGCCTGATTGATTCGATTATTCAGTTACCACCAATTCACCATGGAGGAATACTTAGACCACTCTTTAATAATGTGCATTGTGCTGTTGATAGTTGACTTGTTCGATAAGGTTGAAGGAAAAGTGAAATCAAAGGATGTTCTATTTGATTTTATTCCTCTTATTTTGACATTCAACTTGATGTTAGCTCATGAGACTCTGTTTATTGGTAAGATTGCAATGTATAACTAACACATACACGTTTGAACTCTAGCTATTATTCTCATATTGAGTTTGACGCTTACATAGAAGAAGATTAGAATAGAGCTAACTAGAATGAAATTGCACAAGTTTCATGGATATGCTAGAATTGTGATAAATTTATGTTTCATTTGAGGAATAAGAGGGTGCATGTTAGTTTCTTCTGGTAGTTGAGCGGTTAGGTGTTGGTATTATATCTACACTATTGCTATCTCTTCATTTATGACTTTTGTATAAAAGATGTTTTATTTTTGGTGACTACAAATTTCAGTCTGCCAAATCATGGTGCAACTTTTTTAATTTCACAAAAGTTGCATTTATGTTGATCAACCAACCCATGTGAAGTGGGACATCTTCAACAGAAATAATAAATGGCAATATTAGGTGATCAAATGTGAATATAAATCATTAATGGGTAAGTAATCTCTTTTTCTCAATGAGAACTAAATATTTAGGGTGATCAAATGGTATTATTTTATAGACGTGATTAAAATTGAAGTTAAAGTTATTTTGAAATATAGTTTTCTTTAAACAAGCATTTTCCATATTTCACTAGAATGTCAAAATACTGAAATTTAGGATTTGCAAATACTGATGATTAAATTAGTACTTGCATAGTTGTACATAGGTAATTATACAAAAAGTACAATATTATTACGCCCCACAATACTCATTCATTCAATAATACATAGGGATCATAAATTTTACCAAATCATCAATATAACCTTAATGGAAGGGCATAAGTGACACAAACTTAACAATCCGTATCAACTATCTCTCTAAAAATATTGTCGTATTTATATCAAATTTCAAAAAATACACTACCCTACACACACACCGATCAACATTTGTAGCCGCATTTGTGTCAAATTTCCAAAAATACACTATTTTAAAGTATTCTACACGTCCACTCATCGATAATTTTAAAGAGTACCAGAGCAACATCGATAGTAACAAGGAATATTAGGGCGAAATAATTTCTAGTTGAAATGTGGTAGTAGTATTCACACTTGATCCTTGATTATCACATAACATTACAATGAGAGGGGAAGTCAAGTTACAAACTCATCAACCTGTCCATCATCCATTTTTTTATATACTAATGGTATATAATTAACTGAGAGATTATAATATTTCACAATTTCTCAACAATACACTTAAAAAAGAGAACATATAGTGCTAATTAAGATTATTAATAATCATATACATATTAATCAACATCTTTTGCCCTTTTTGCAACCAAGTGCACCAGCATTCATTGTAATAGAATTAACCAAAGTAGATGGCCTTGCACTTAAACTTGATGCTTTTGCATAACTTGAAGAAGCTCCAGCACCAGATCTTATGAAAAATGCTCCATTAAGCATTAAATCACCTTCTGATCTCCAATTCCAATTCTTCCATTCACTTTCTGCTGCATCCTCATGTTTTGTCACCTATGTAACAAACATTTTGATTTTGTCCCTACTTAAATAGGTTAATAAAGTAACTAACCATACTTTTTTATTTCACCAACTTTTTCCACTCTACTTTTTTTTGTGCTTGTACTCTTCAAAAATGTTATCGTGTTTGTGTTGAATCTTTTAAAAATATAACATTTTTGGAGTATCTGATACGTACTCGTTGACATTTTTAAATAGTTTAAACAATGTAGCTTCTATCTTTATGAAAGTTAGTTATATTTTGTTGTACCACTATTACACCTACATTATTTTTGACTTGCTCTTTCTTTTTCTAGTTTCAACTCTAAAACACTAAAGTTGAAAGTGTCAGAAAAACTTTACTATTTTTATTAACAAAGAGTTGCAATCTTGAAAAACATGAGTGTTTTTTTTTAAATAAAAATATTGTTAAATACCTTTGTAACATTTAAACAACCAAAATTTCATCATTTTTTATTTTTTTTTTAAAATATTTTTATTTTTCAAATAATTGGGAAGTAAGAGTGAAATTTACCTCCTTGTTGAAGATATCATTAGGAGCAAGGAATCTATTGCCTTGACTATTGATAGTTGGAGAAGCACTTCCTCCAATTGCATACATCTCCCAATGAGTGTAGTCATTATTCACCACATGGAAATATCCATGTCTACATCTATAAATTTTTTTAAAAAATTGTCTTATTACCCCAAATAATAATTTAGCATATTAGATCCAACATTTCTTTATTTATATATATATTTAATTTTCTTACCTTGGCATCCTTTGCACAAGCCCTTCACCAAAATGATTAAAAGCAATGGTAACTTGCATATTCTTGTCTCTAGTGAATGAATCACTATGTCCCAAAAGCATTACCTATACAGAAACAAATTCAAAATTTAAAGTCGATACATTTAATAAAAAAAGAAAAAAGATACATCAAGAACATACGAGGTTGACAGATTGAATTTTTATATTATATATATATCACGGATTATTAATTACCTTGTTGTGATGTGTCATATAATTATTGGAAATAGTAATGGCAGTAGAACCACGAATTGCATCAATCAAACCATCATTACAATTTGACAAAGAACAATGATCCACCCAAACATGACTTCCACCAAATATAGAAACACCATCTCCATCTGATATTGTTCTCCAACCATAATGTTGTGGTGAATCTCTAACATAAGCATTTCCACCTTGTTTACAATCATGAATATTTAATCCATGTATTATAATATTTGTAACATATTGTATAGTTATACATGGACCACCAGCAATATGTACACTAGCACCTCTACCATCAATTGTCTTAAATGAATTCAACATTAATTCTTCTTTTAACTTAATAACCATATCTCTAGAAAATATAATCCAAAGTGGTTCATCTTGAATTGCACCATATCTTAATGTTCCTGGCTTTGGATTTACTGGATCATCACTAGTGTCAGTAACTATGTAGATTTTACCATCTTTACCACCAATTGCTTGTTTACCAAAGCCAATTGCACAATCAGCTAGTCTTTGTCTGTTTTTTTCCCAATTAGGATCACATCTCCAACAATCATCAATGGGATTGCCTGTTCCACATGATAAATAACCTAAGTTCCTTCTTGATGCATTGATTTTCCTACAATAATGAAAAAAAAAAAAGAAGTCAAATTGTAGAGATATAACACGAACGAATAAAATATTGAATTTCATCATACCAGTCTCTACTAGGATGTTGTTACTCATTTTTGTACTTATCTTTTGTTTTTACGATTAAAAAAAGATTCTCTTAGTTCATTCGCTATTTAACTCCACTAAGATGATAAGCATAGTAGGTCCAAAGCCCAAGAAGAAAAAAAAAAAGACAATGTGTGATTTGGTACTAATATTCCATTTTTTGAAAAATGTAAGTGATCTAAGGTTTCGCAACTTATATATTAATGATTGGTTCCACGATTTGTTATGGACACATAGTCAGACCCTCCCCACTGTCCCCTGCCTGTACCCTTTATAACGTAAATACATAAAAATCTTGATCTGTTTACTAATTCTCTAAAAAAAAAAATGATTACAATATGTTGACAACTAGAATAAAAATGAGATTGTTATAAACTTTGAATATCCTAAGTAAGGATTCATACAGTCGAGCTCAAATTATTTTGATAAGTAAGAGTAAGGGTGTAAAGTGTCATACTCATTAACTTGTTGGACTATAACTTCAGGGTCAGGAACATGAGAGGAGAATGTGAAGATAGGAGATAATAGAGTAAGAAGGAGAAGAAAAGAAAGTGGCATTCCCATTTGAAATCCCCTTTGTGTTGTTAAGGGAAGAGAAAATAATGGAGTTTGGAATGAAGGGGATGTGGGACTTTTGGAGGGGTTTTATATACAGGGGAAGAGAAGATGAAGGGAGTTATGAACCAACCAAACACCACTTGGACCAACATGCATCTACTATTTCACAAATTTGATATTACTTCCCTTTTACGGAGTGGTATGTACTTTTTTATTCTTGATTAAAGGTCTCGAGTTTGAGTCTGTTCGGTACAAAATCGCTTTTGATAGGGGCTTTGGGAAGCATATTTGAATTCAACTAAACTCCAGTGCGGATTCTAAAGTACTTTGTACTCTTGATTAAAAATCTCGAGTTTGAGTTTGCTCGATACATAGTTGCTTTTTGATAAGGGCATTGGGAAGAAAATATGAATCTAACCGTGCTCCGATGTGAATACTTTTAGTATTTTTTCATTCTTTATTAAAGATCTCGAGCTTGAGTCTACTGGGTCTAAGTCACTTTTAATAGGGGCATTGGGGAGCAAATCTGAATTTAACGAGTATCAATGTGAATATTGATATTGAGTGGTAAATACTTCTTCATTCTTGACTAAAGACCTCAAATTTGAATCTGTTGGGTATAAAGTTGTCTTTGATAAGAGGCATTGGGAAGTCAATTTGAATTTAACCGAGCTTTAATGTGGAAAGTGAACATTGAGCGGTAAGTATTTTTTCATTTTTAATTAAAGGTCTCGAGTTTGAGTCTGTTGTGTAAAAATCACTTTTGATAGAGATATTGGGAAACAAATTTGAATTTAGTCGAGTCTCAATACAGATACTGAATAGAAATAACCTTCTTACACAATTAATGTGCCTTTAACTAATTATAGAAAATTATGTACTGTAATTTTATGTCACCTAATTAAGATTACTGATATTTAATCTAATTGTATGAAAATATGTACAACGTCTTTGACAAAAAAAGGTAGAAGAAAATAATAAGAGGAGACATTGGAAGGAACAAAAGCGGTTTTCTTGTTTCTTGTATTTTAATGTTTGTTATGTGTCTCCACAGGAAAATAAATAAGAAATCATTTTTCATGGAACTTTGTTTTTGGGGTTTGGTTAATGAATCAAAACTATTTCCCAAAATATATAAATATATAATAGAAGTTAATAATAATAATACCAACAAATTAGCAGAGTACGTGATGAATCCTTTGAGGACTAAAAATTGATAATAATGCATAAGTATTGACACTTGAAATAAGTAAACACACAAACAAATCAAAGGATTTTTATAACTTAGAACGATCTTAATTTATATTTAATTTGAAATTTAATTATTTGTACATTAGAATAAAAAGTCATGTATTTGCACGATTAAATATACAAAGTATTTTCGATTAAATCGAGTACACACAATATGGTTATTGTCATAAAGAAAACTAACTTGAAATCTTAAAAGGAGAAAACCATCCCTTTCATCAAGTCAATGTATGACATTTATCAACCTCAATTTTTTTTGGTATTTCGAACTAAATATATAAAGCATGAACAATGTAATATGAGAGTTTAATATTAAATATATATGCTAAATATTAAAATTGGGCTAAACTCCTATGAAAAAAAAACCTTAGACCTAACTGGTCGATTTATTGTCTTGATCATTGTAACACACTAATAAAATGAATGAACTATCATGATATATCAAGATAATTGCTCATTTTGTTTCACAAGATATAATTAAACATTGGAAATCCATTGATTTACCCTCAAATCTGAATTTGAAATACAAACAAAATATAGTAGTGTGTAAAACAAAATTTTGTGACTCGTGATTGTACGTATGATTTGAGATTTTTGCCAAAGAAAAGGCAAATAAACTAATGAATAATAGAAGCACATGAACAAGTTTGGTTTTATTGGGTAATAATGTGTACTATGCAACCTCCCACGTTCTTGTTATTTCTTAATCAAATTAAAGTTTTCCTTGGTCCTATTAACTGAATAATTTTGGTTCATTGGATTTAAGTACACATGCGGCGATGTGTTTGGTACGAAGGAAGACATTTTTACGAAAAATAAATAAATTTCATTATAAGAATACTGTGAATTATATAAAAAAAAATTTGGAATTAGTATGAAAATTTGCAGGAAAGTAAGTTTTCTGCGAATTTTCATATTAATCCCCTGAAAAATCTTCATATAATTCACAGTTTTATTATAATTCTTTTTTATTTATTATTTTAAGTTCGATACGTAAATAAAAATTATATTGGTATATAATTTAGGAATATTCTATCAAAATGTGGGTGGGGGTGGGGGAATCCAAGACTATAGAGTGGAGGTGAACATGATATGCGTTTAAGGGTAGATATGACATAATTAACATAGAATGTTATTTCTGAATTTTTTTTTATTTTTATTTGAAAAATTATTTTCCACGTTAAGAAATTTGTTTTATCATAAAAATATGTTTTACAACATTTTAATCGATCAAACCATAAAAAATAAAGTGAACAATTTTTACACCATCAATAAAATGAGTCAATTTTTTATAATAAATTAGCTAATCATATTAGACTTACATGTGATCTTGAAAGTGATATGAATGTCTAATGTACTTTGTTTACATTAAAATTTTAACTCTTAAATTATTATTACCTATTTTTAGTCTTCCGTACTATTTGTGATGAAAAAACCAATAAATATCTTCTTAAAACTTGATCTAGACGTGAATATTTTTTTTATTATTCCATATTTTATGATTATTAGGATCGTTTATTGGATTCCATAAATTTTTATTGCCTCTATAAATCATAGCTATAAATTTATTTTGAAGAACAAGCTTTAAATTTTTATTGCCTCTATAAATCATAGCTATAAATTTATTTTAAAGAACAAATTTTAAAAATCTATAACATAGTTTGAGACAAAAGAAAAAGTAGGCATCCTCAAAACCCTCACAACACGTTAAAAAAAAGGACCTATTATTTTGAAATAAAATGGATTGTTTTTTTTAGCCAAACAAAAAAAAAAGGTTGTTTTTTTTCTTCTTCTTATCTTATAAATTATACTAATAAATAAATTATTGAGTTTGAAAATGACAAAATAAATAATTGGACAAAATGGAAAAAAAAGACAAATTATACATAAAGGGCTAAATAGGGTAGTGATTAGACTTCGCATGAATAGAAGCACCGACAAATTCACTCTTCAATAAGTATTATGTGTCGGTCGGTTAGTTTATTTTTATTCAATTTTTTGTTCTAAATTATTATAAAGTTTTTCTTAAAATATTTTTGACTTTCATTTTTACATGCCTAATACTAATATTCAAAGGGAAATTATCTGTTCATAAATGTCTATATAAAAGATTGTGATAATGACTCATTTTCCTTATCAAATATATCTTTTTGCTTAATTATTTTTTATATTAGTGTATGATACTTCTTAGGTGGAGTTTATCTCTACACCATGACGAAGTTGTCAAAAACAATATTTCGAAATTAATATCGATTTAGTTAAGAATAAAGAACAATGAAACTTAAAAGCAAATGCATATAGGTAGGGGTGTTTGTATTGATTTGAGTTGGTTATTAGTTAAAAGTAAAATTAAATTAATTTGATCGATTTTTAAATTATTAAAATCAAATGGTTATTGTTTTTTGTTTAATTTGATTTCGTTATTAACCATACACAAAAATAAAACTAACAATTTGTTCGAAGAAATATAGTTCAGAAATAAAAGTAATAATTTACCAAAGAAGTATAGTGTGACGACTTGTATCTCAAAACTTTTGATCATTGAGTTTACTACGAATAAACTTCAAACTTCATCAATTTAGCCTAGAAGGAAGAGATAATGGACATTCTTAATCTTGTCATAGACACACATATATGAAATTAATAAGATGACCTAGAATTTCATCGAACGAGAAATTCGAAGATGGAAACCCTATTCGGCAAAATGTTTTTGGGCATTTTTTGCTTTCATAAATAAATTATAAAGAAATTTTGATTTTTATATATATAATATATATATATATATAATATATATATATATATATATATATATATATAATTTATCGTCTGATTCGGTTATTTTCTTGATTTATTTTTTTAAAAAAATAAAAAAATAAATCAAATATTATCGATTTTTAAAAATCTAAAATAAAACTCAAATGAAATTGATCAATTTATTTAATTAATTTAATTTCAATTTGATTAATTTATTCAAATCGTGAAATAGACCATATTAATTGGGACTAAGACTTTGGTAATTTATTTTGTTTACATTAGGTCTTCTATCACGAGTAATTTTCCTCTGGTTAGAGACTTAATTTTCATGATGAAATGAGAATGATATCTGAAGGAATATTGATTGTATTGAAGTGTTTACCTAATAAAGGAATACATGGGAGATATATATAGGAGATATAGGAAGGAGTACTAATCCTAATAGGACTAGGATTAAGGAGTACTAATCCTAATAGGACTAGGATTAGTACACAGTAAATACTAATATTATTTAATACTATCTATTATTATCCCCCCTCAAGCTGAGCTGAGCGGAAGCGAACGGAAGCTTGGAACTGAGGTAATCGTGCTGTCGGCTCGGGAGAGGCTTGGTGAAAATATCATCCGGTTGTTCTCAGTGGGTACATACTGCACAGTCATGGTGCCGGCCTGAACTTCATCGCGAACAAAGAGACAATCGGTATCAACATGCTTCATTCTGGTGTGTAGGACGGAATTCTTGGCCACACAGATGGTTGATTTGTTGTCACAATAGAGAGCAGGAACAGTGTGAGTGGCGCGGAGTTCGCGAAGAATATATGTGACCCACATGGTCTCAGCAGCAAGAAGAGCAAGGGCGCGATATTCAGCTTCAGTCGAGGATCGAGAGACCTTGGGTTTTTTTTTTGTATACCAGGAGATCAGGTTCGGCCCCAAAAAAACGAGAAACCCCGATGTAGATTTTCTGTCATTTTTATCAATTCGCCCAATCTGAATCTGAGAAACCCCGAAGCTCCAAGTCCCCGGGTCGAATGAGTAAACCACGACCAAGAGTGCCAAAAATGTACCTGAGAATGCGTTTTAGACAATGGTAATCATGTTCACTTGGTTGATGCATGCGCTGAGCAACTCGGTTGACAGCAAACTGGATGTCAGGACGGGTAATGGCCAGATACTGTAGAGCCCCAATGAGGCTGCGGAAGTGGGTGATATCGGCAAAGGGGGTGTCGGCTCCATTCGTAGACGAAGAGACTGCCATCGGTGTTGGTTGACTGGTGCATTTTTCCAGTCCAGCTTTCTGCAACAGATCTCGAGCATATTTTGACTGATAAGAAAGAAACAAGCCGCTGCCTGTCCGAGAAACCTCCACTCCCCAAAAATAATGTAAGGCTAAGGTCCTTCATTTTGAAGGTAGTATGCATAGCTCGAGTGACATCCTGAATGAGAGCTGCAGTAGAGCCTGTAATAATGATATCATCTACATAGACAAGAAGAATGATTGTACGTGTGCTGAATGTGAGTAAACAGACTCGTGTCGTGTACGCAACACGTGAAGCGAGTCCCTGGAGGAACGTTTTCAGACGTGTGTACCAAGCACGGGGGGCTTGCTTGAGCCCATACAGAGACTTCTGGAGTTTGCAAAATGTTGAGGGAAGCGGGGATCAACATAGCCCGGTGTTTGCGTCATGTAGATAGTTTCATCAAGCATGCCATGACGAAAAGCATTGGAAACATCTAACTGATTGATGAGCCAATTGTTGCGTACGGCGAGTGATAGTACCAGGCGAATGGTTTCCTGCCGAATAACAGGACTGAATGTCTCGGAGTAATCAAGCCCATACTCCTGATTGTAGCCTTTAGCAACCAAACGAGCCTTGTACCTGGAAATACTGCCATCTGCATTGTGTTTAATTTTGTACACCCATTTACAGCCCACTGGGTGCCGCCCATGGGGCTTAGGTACAAGAACCCAAGTTTTCTGATCAGTTAAAGCCTTAAACTCGTCATCCATAGCATGACGCCAATAAGCATTTTTTGAGGCAACAGAGTAGGTTGTTGGTTCACTATCGGGAAGTGGTGTATTTGGTAGTATGATAGCCTGAAAGGTTTTGGGTTTAAAGATACCGGCTTTCCAACAAGTTAACATGGGATGAGTATTGGGGGGTGGCATGGGCGGTGGTGATTCAGGGGTGGCCAGGAAGGACCCAAAACGGATCGGGCTGGAGATGTTGTGGGTATGGGGTGGTTCGGGTTGGTTGTGAGTGTGGGTGTGGTTGCGGGGTATTGTGGGTGACGGTCGAAGGGGTGATGAAGGGGTTAGGTAGTGGGGGAGGTGTGTGGGGAAGGTGGTGAGGGACCCTGTGAGTATGTTGGAAAAGGGGAAGGACGCCAATGAATGATGTATTTGTGGAGGAGGAAATAGACTCGTAGGGAAAATTCATTTTCGACAAATTTGACATGATGAGATATGTAGACTTTATGAGTTTGTGGGTCAAGACAACGATAACCCTTGGAGAGGTAGGATGATAGCCCAAAAAAGTACAAGGACGGGATCGGGGTTGTAATTTGTGAGTATATGAGGGCGTAGCCAAGGGTAGGCAAGACACCCAAAGACGCGGAGGTTGGTGTAATTGGGAAGTTCTGGTAAAGGAGTTGATAGGGTGATGTGTTAGAGAGAGTGTGACTGGGCAATTCTGTTAATGAGGTAGTTTGCGGTGGCTAGAGCTTCTACCCAAAGGAGACAGGGAGATGAGATTGATGTAGAAGAGTAACCACCGTTTCAATGAGATGGCGATGCTTACGCTCAGCCACCCCATTCTGTTCGGGAGTGTATGGACAGGAGGTTTGATGTATAATCCCAGGGATTGCAGAAACTGGCCAAAGATGTTATTGACATATTCTTTTCCATTGTCACTTCGAAAAAGTTTAACATGAGAATTGAATTATGTTTGACCATTTTTTCAAAAGTGACAAAGGTGGGTATGCCTGTGATTTGTGTTTTAGTGGGTACAACCAAGTGTATTTTGTAAAATCATCCACAAAACAAATATAATAGCGAAAACCAGCAAATGAAGGAACAGCAGTAGGACCCCATAGGTCAGAATGAATAAGTTGAAAAGGTGCAGTTGTACGCTTCTCAGATAAAGTAAAAGGTAATTATGAGATTTAGCAATTGAACAGGAGTCACAATTGTTTACATGAATGGAAGAAAAACCTAATTGAGACATTAAAGAATTTATTATTTGAGTAGACGGGTGACCCAGACGACTGTGCCACAACAGACTGTGGCCATCAGCGAAAGAGCCTTCGGAGCCATAGGAACGCTTTCTGAAACTGGGTGGGCAGACGAACTTGTGCCAGGAAGAACGACAGACCATGCTCACAGGGGCCCTGAAAAATCACCTCTTGGTAGTATTGTCTAGGATCTGAAAATCATTAGAGGTGAACAAGAGTGAGCAATTATTGTCTTTTGTGAATTGGTGAACTGAAAGGAGATTGGTTTTAATAGAAGGGATGTGGGTAAGGTTACCTAGGTGAAAGATAGCGGTGGGGTTTTTAATGGTACCCGTGCCAGTGTGAGAAATATTAAGGGACTCATCGTTGCCAACAGTAAAACCATTAGAGCCATGATATGGATTTGGAGCGTTAAGCTTGGATAGATCAGAAGTAACGTGCATGTTGGCCCCAGTATCCAATAGCCATTCAAAGGAAGGGCCGGCTTGAGATGCATAAGTGGCACGGTTATCACTATTTCGGCTCTCCTCATACCGAAACCAGCAACGAACAACGGTGTGTCCTGTTTTCTGACAGATTTGACAAGTTGGACGATCCCGCTCGTAAGTGCCCTGCCCGCCGCTGGAAGATGTCTGCCCGCCGCTGCCGAAGGAGTGCAGGCTGTTGTTGCTGCCGTGCTGCTGACCGTCGTACGGCGGACGACTGCCCTGTCGACCGCCGCGCCCGCGGCCTCCGCTGTTTCTGCCGTAGCCGCCGCGGCTCCCCTGCCGGCCGCCACCACGCCCCCCGCGATAGTTCTGGCTTGCGGTGAGGGCGGTGGCCGGCTCCATAACAGCGGCTTCTCGGAAAAGAAATTTGCTCTCCAGATCCACGTTGATTTCTTCACTTTTTAGCCACGAGGAGAGAGTAGCCAGGTCAACGGGCGTTGGACTGATGCGAACCGCCTGTTTAATGGAGGAGTAAGCTGATGGGAGCCCCCGAACGACGCACATGACGAGATCTTTTTCGGGAATGATTTCGTTCACGGTGTCAAGGGCTGTGATGATGGTGGAGACCTTGTCTAAATATTCTGTCATAGTTTTCGTGCCTTTGGTAATTGTGTGGAGACGATCACGCAATTGAAAAATATGAGAGTGGGAAATTGATTCATAGCGTGTTGCGAGGGCCGTCCACAGGGCTGAAGCAGTTGTGTAGGATCGGACGTGTTTCTGAACCGTGGGAGAGATGACCGCAATCAAACATGATCGTACATGATATGGCTCGTTAAAAATCTTACTAAAAAACTTTTTAAAAAACTTCTAGTGAAGAAAAAGAATACACATATTTTATAAATACACATCTAAGTTATCTCATTAAGAACCTTACAAGGAAAATTCCGTGGGACAAAATCTTGTAAGGGAAAAAGAGTGCAATGCGTATTCACTCTTCCTAATGAGAATATCAATCAAGAGATTTGAATTTTCATTTTCCAAGCTTGTGCACCATCTTCTTGAAAGTTGTAGTTGGTAGAGACTTGATGAATGACTCATATGAATCTGTTGCACATTGATATCACCATTCCTTTTAGAGCACATGTGTGTAGAAAAACTTTGGTGAAACGTGTTTCAAAGTATCTCCTTTTATGAATTATTCTTCAGGATCAATGAACTGAAAGTTCCTCACTTCAATTTCCTTAAGCAAATAATCTATTGCCTTTTGAAAACTATTCAAGAGTTCAATTCAAGTTATCAGCTCGCATAACAATATGAAAAACATATTGCTTGATTTAATTCATATGTGTATTATAAACAAATTTTTCAAAAGCTTGCATATGCTTTAGATCCTGAATTCTTCAAAAATTTTCATATCAATTTTGTGTAGTGATCGACCACATTCAACGTTAAATATACAACGTCATTTAAAATTTTGATTTCCTTTTTTACTCATCCTTTGTATATGACAAAGTATAGATAATTTCACACCCGAATACTATTTGCTATATATTCTCTAAGATCATTCACCTCATTTTTCTCTTCTTCATTTTCTTTCTTTTATGTCTTTCAACTCAAAGTGGATTAAAATATTTGAATCAAAATTTAAGGCTAATAAACAAAAGAAAATTAAGCTAAATAATATGATTGTACAAAGAAATAGGTTATAGGCTCAAATGGGGTTAACTAAGGAAGTGTATATGATGTATCATAATATAGTTTTAAAATGTAGGTTTAAACAAGAAATGTTTTGATCATATCCAAACAAGTTCAAATTAGTTTTCACAAATAAAACAAGTTTTAGATATCTTAACATGAATGAATACACAAGTGTTAACCACACAAGACACATTAACAATTTCGAACTTAATTACCTAAAACTTTAATCTTTACAACTAACACATTAAAATACTTTACAAAATTTAAGTGCTTTTTCCCATTTTTAGAGTCTCATGCTAGATAATATATGAGTCTACACTAAAATACTTTTTTATGTTTTTTTTGAAGAATAAATTCCTATGGAGCCTAGCATAATTTATTATTTAAGAGTACTATACTACTATTGGTGGATTTCATTGTTTTGAAGATTTTAACTTTAAAAAAGAAGAAGAAATTAATCCTGAAATAATACAAAAAATAAATCTAATCAGTTTAAAGAGACTATCTTCATAAAAGTACCAAAAATAAAAGTTGAGAAACTCAAAATAAAATTAAATAAAAATATGAGATAAGACAACAAAATGATAACAAATTATTTTATTTGCAAATATTTCAATTCAGCCCAGACTATATATCCAAATAGAAATCTGACAAACACAAGTATCTAACAAAATATAAACATTTCAGAATAATAAAATATAAACATTTCAGAATAATAGAACGATAACAATACAACTCAATAATAAAGAATGTACAGAAAATAATTATTATGATAAATATTTATGTTTCTAAGTCATAATTTATAAGTTCCTTTAGATCCATAAAATATTTTTAAAATAAAAAACATATAAAGAAGTCAATACTCGATTAGATATGCAAATTGATGTCAACACAGAGTCAATACATATTAATCATTCAATCTCAATTTTGTACAACATATTTGAAATTTGGAGACTTACCCTCAAAAATTATGATTTCTAAATATTTTAAGTTATCAATTATTATAATTTAAAATATTCACATATTTTTCAAATAATACATATTACTTCTAATGTCTTATTTTATGTGTGAATTTAAATATTTTGACCCTTTTAAAGAAAAAATGGTGACGTGTCCATTGTGTATTTAAACTAGTTTGATGCCTCGTATGAAACCGTATTAGTCCGTACCAAAGACTACAATATGTCAATTGTGATGTCGTGTATACATTTAAGGGAAAGGCACGTTCCCCCATGTGATTTGTTCCCTTTTGCTTTATTGTTTTACTTTTTTTCGGTGTGATTAAAGTCTCGATCAAAATTGAATTGTTCGAAGTCTGATATGAGAATGATACTTCTAATATTATTTCTTTATATTTAGAGTTCAAAATTAAACTTCTGATTAAGAGTGAGATAATTTAATCGCCATATCACAATTCAGGCTGGTTTTTTGCTTTATTATTTGTCACTAGATAGTTTCACTTTAATTTTAATTTGTTTTATCCTAAAATTTTAGACGTGATTTTATGATTTCTATCTTTAATATGAAAATGAATCTTAGAAAAGAACTACTAATACATTTGAGATAAATGAAATGGTGACTACCAATCAAATGATTGTTTTTCATTGTGATAAGTGTAAGAACAAGCATTCCTTACCAAATAATTAAGCATTAGCTTATTCAATAATTAGTTGAAAATGATTATTCACATAAAAAGTAACGATTCCACACGATAATATTCTATAGATATAGTTAGTTAATAAGGCTGGGTCCAAATGTAGTGGAATAATACAAATAGTGGGGAAGGGAGTTTTGTGAAACATTTCAACATTGTCATTCATTTTGCTCCAAGAACAAACTCAAGTAATATGTATTATATATAGTATCGACATCGTCAGAAATTTAATGAAGAATATATAATTTTTAATTATATTAATTAAAATATCTAAATTAAATAAATATACACTCATTATACTAAGTCTTCAACAAAAAATATTTACATCGTTATCCTCCGCCTAATTAAGGTCTCTCTGCCTATGATTATATAAGGAATTATGAATAGACATTACCCACAATATGCATGTTAACCATTTGTAGCCAATCATTTAAATCTAAACCCTAAGCATAAATACACATGAATTAAGTGGCATATTATATGATTTGTGTAAATTAATTTTGCGAACATAATTTGATATATCATTTTGATTAAATTAACATAATTTCATGCGCGATCGCGATTAACTACCTAACGTACCCGTTTTGCATGATTGAGCAACTCAACCATTTGGATAAGATTTTTATTTGTACATTCCTTACATATTCATTAATAATAAATTCTTTTAACAATTTATAAATATATTGCATAGTGTCTACAAAGTATCATTATTTTCGTTGAATTATTGAATTTTTCACATCCACAAATAAATATGTATGTTTGAACATCCACTCATGAGAATAATAATAAAGCAGGTGCATGTGCTTAGAGAATGCATGTGGTGGTCGACGTCGTCATTTCTAACTAATAATAAATAATAATAATCATAAAGCACCATATGATGTAGAATGCTCTTTACATAATCACTAAAATAAATAAAAAATAAAACAACCTCTTTACGTACAATAAATTGTTCACAACTACAAACTTAAAACAAAAATCATCACAAACAACGAAAAATTAATGTTATAAAACACTATATTTCATCAAATTAGTTCAATAAAAAATACATGGTAAAAAATAGATTTTAGCGATTTCTTTTTTAGCGATTGGACAATGATGGAGTGGATGAACTGTTGAGTCCCATGTGCTGTAGTGCACGTGATTTGACATTTTTTATAAAGAAAAATATTTAAAAAAATGGGATTGGATTAATATCATGTTTGGTCACACAACATATATATAAAATATGTAATCTAGTGATGGTTAAGTGATTCTTAGTAGTATTATTCTTAATCATATATGCATATGTCATTACTTTGGATAAACTATTTGAGTAAATATGTTTTTCAAAACTAATTTTATAATACATAACAACAAAAACTATTTACACAAAATATTGTAGTAGAAGTAATTAAAATTTTTGGGCTTAGATTTAATTAAATTAAAGAAAAAAGTAATTGTGTTGCCGACAAATTATAGCTAGGTAGAGTATTTTATAATTTTAGAATGCCCTATCTTTTATTTAAGCAGTGACACCATTAAATGAGACACATGGAAAAACTAACAAATGCAGAAATATGAAGAAAATGTGTAAGAGAAAGTGGTATTAATTAATTATTGGTGTTGAGCATTAAATATAAGTTTTTTCTTTGCAAATATGGATGTGTAGGGTGTACCACCAATTGTTGTAGAGAAATAATTAAACACCTAGTTCACATCAATCACCAATAACCTCATTCCACAATTAATGTTTATTTATGATTATTAAACCCTATATTTTAAATGTTGTAGTAGTTGCATTTTCACCATCTTAATCCTAAAAAGTATGTCTAAGCAATTTTTCATCTCTACCTTAAATATCTCACTAAATATGAAGGGTAGATTTGAATTTTGTAAAGCAGATATCTCACTAAACATGCTCATGTTTAAAATTTATGTCGATGTTCTTTAATTTTGAATATGTATAAGTAGATACCTAACAAGTATATACACGTATTTTATGTGACATCATATGTGATAGTTTTATATCTACATGACATCCTACATATACCGTATCTATGTCTATAAATTGTTTAACTTTATGATAGTTTAAAGTGTCTACTTGTTTATACTCAAAATCGAAGAACACATGCCAAGTTAAATGGCATTTTATATATATTATATCTTTTAAAATGTCACATACTTACGAGGATGAATTTTCATATATTTTTATGGACTGAGTGCACAAATGCAAGTATAATTTCAAAACTAGATTTGAATAACGTGAAACATATGAATAATTTATTATTATTTAATGATAAAAAATACTGACTCATTATGTGATAAAGAACATGAAAAAATATTGTCTTAATCATGAAGGTTTTTTAAAACATAAATCATTCATGACGGGTTCTTAAACATAAATCGTTCAGATATTAATATTTTTAAATTTATTTTAAATTAAAAATGTAAATAAAAAACGTCACAAATAAAAGATAATATTTTATTATTTTCAAATGCATATATAACATTAACAATTCCTATAACACTTTGCTTATTCAAAAAGATGTTTTCAAAATTAAAAATGGACAACTTTCACGGACAACTATTACATATAGCAAATAAAAAATTCATATTTGTATGCTATAGCAAAATTTGCATAATTGCGCTCCTTAGCAAACATAAAACTGTATAATTCGCTGGCCTAAATTGTATAATTCGCTGGCCTATTTCGCTGCAATTGTATAATTTGTTTTGCATACATTTGAATCGAATTAAAATGTATGTATATTGCATAATTATAAGTGTACAACAAGAAGATATATGTTTTTCTCTCGCTTTATACAAAAACAGAAACACAATATATACACTTTTGTTGTATAAAGCTAGAGAAAATTGTATTTCACTGCAATTGTATAATACGCAATTGTATAATTCGTTGGCCTTTTTCTCTCTGCAATATTTGAAGTAAAATGTTTGTAAATTGTATAATTAAGTGTATAACACGAAGATATATATTTTGCATGTGTATATACAATTTTCTCTCGCTTTATACAAAACAGAAACAAAATTATAACACTTCTGTGTATAAAGCGAGAGAGGCGAGCGAGAATGGAGAGTGGCGAGCGAGATTTTTTCGGAGAGAGACGCTGGCAAATTTTAGCTAACGTTTGCTATGGAGCACAATTAAATCAAACCCTAGCTATTTCATTTATTTTAGATTATTAGTTTGCTATTATATACAATTTTCCCATTAAAAATTGATAAGATCAACTATTAGTTATGCCTATAACTTGTGGGATATTGTCCTCTCAGCATACACATAAATTGTTTTACGATATAATTTGTGTCATTTATTTATATATGCCTTGTAGGGTATAACTTGTGGGATGATATTGTCCACTTGGCATAAACATAACTTGTTATACCTTCTACAATATAATTTATGAAATATTGTGATATTTATATATAAACTTATGCCTAAAATAATAGCTTGTTATTCTGGTGTCACTGTGTAATGGATTTTAGAACTCTCCATTTTGGGCATCCAAGTTAATCCAAAGTCCAATTCATGGTTGAGCAGGTGCTCTTCATTTTGGGCCTCCAAATGTAGTCTTTCAACCTGTCAAAATTGTGTAATTATGGGGGAAAAATTCGATTTCAATTTGGGCTAATGGAATAATCACCAATTTTGATAACATGATAATATATATATTATATATATATATATATTATATATATATATATATATATATATATATATATATATATATATATATATATATACACACACACAAAATTTAGTACTATTATAAATAAATAATTTTTTTTAAAAGTATAATTATATCTAAGACAATTTAGTGAAATATGATTATATCATGTTTTATTTTTTGTTAAAATTTAAATCCAGTTAAAGCTCATCTAAGTGTTGCCATGAATGCATGTGGAATGATCCCTTTTATACCCACATAATGTTTTACATATTTGATCTGTAATAGTTGATTTTGTGACACCTTTTAATAAAAAGTTATTTTTGGACATGGTTTCAAAAAATTTCATAAGTTAAATAGTTTTTTCGCTTACTATCATACATTGGATATGTTTTTAGTAAAGATATTAGGGGTGTCAAATGGTCAGGTTGAGTTAAAATTGAAGATATTAGAATGTGTTGAAATTAGGGCTGCGTTCTGATCCGCGCAAGTTACTTTGGACTCAAACGAGTCGAGCTCAAAAGCGGTTGAGAATTGATCCACTTAATCTATATATGTAACGACCTGTTTAGTCGTTTCGAGCAGCAGATTTTATTTCTGGAAAAACTGTCTTGGTCGACGAAACCCACGACGGACCGTCATGGGCACGACGGACCGTCGAGGGGGTCTCGTTCCAAAACACTTAGAATTCTGAAATTTGGGTACTGAAATCGACTCTCTGAACTTCGTGACGGAATGGCAGGACGGACCGTCGTGAGCACGACGGACCGTCACACATTTTCCACAGAAAATTAGTCTCTGAACTTTGTGACGGACCCGCAGGACGGACCGTCGCAGGCACGACGGGCCGTCACAGGTTGCGTAATCCCAGGCTGGGTCGGATTTCTTTACACGCTTTAAGGGACGTTTTTGACTATTCCTGCCTTAATTATAAAGTTAGTGGGTTAAAGTTAACTAGTCTAATTACTTGGGGGTTAAAAGAGGTAACCTTGAGTTAATTAGTGGGGTATTATTGTCATCTTTTATACTTAATTATATGCTAATTAGGGTAAAAGAAAGAGGGTTTGAATAAGAAAACTAGAAAGAACAAGAAGGGGGAGAGAGAATCGATCGAGAAGAAAAAGAACAAATCTTTGGGGAAATTGCTTGCTTGATCACTAATCTTCGGTGGAGGTAGGTTATGGTTTTTACGATATTCGTAGTGAACTCTTAATAGCGAATGATATGTATTGATAGTACTGTAAAACCCTGCTATGTGCTTAATTGTATGCTTGTATGAATGTGATTATATAATTGTGATTATATGAGCATGATGAAGTTATTGAATCCCAAATCTTGAAAAACCCTAATCTCTTCGTTAATGATGATGCCTTGGTAATAAAGAAGGCTTGATAACTAAAGTAATGAGATTGATGATGCCTTAGTATAAGAAAAGGCTTGATGAACTAAAGTAATGAGAATGATGATGCCTTGGTATAAGAGAAGGCTTGATGAATTGATAGAATGAGATTAGGGGATCGGAGTGTCACGTTCCGACACATAGAATTAAGGGATCGGGTGTCACGAACCGACACGTAGATTTAGGGGATCAGAGTGTCACGTTCCGACACATAGAATTAAGGGATCGGGTGTCACGAACCGACACGTAGATTTAGGGGATCGGGTGTCACAAACCGACACGTAGATTTAGGGGATCGGGTGTCACGAACCGACACGTAGATTTAGGGGATCGGGTGTCACGAACCGACACGTAGATTTAGGGGATCGGAGTGTCACGTTCCGACACATAGTAGTAGGGGATCGGAGTGTCACGTACCGACACAAGAGGAATAAAGATAATGAATCTTGAAAGATGCTAATATACTCAATCTAATGAATCTAATCTCCAAATGAGTATGGTATTGAGGCTTGAGTCCTCATGTGTGAACTTGACGATAATTGTTAATGATATAGTACTTGTTGTTGCTACATGTTGAGCATCATAGTTGATTTTACAATATTACTTGATATATATATTGTCTTCTATTTTGAGTTAGCCGATGATATCTACTCAGTACTTGTGGTTGTACTGACCCCCTACTTTATGTTTTCTTCTTTGTTATTGTGGAGTGCAGCAAACGTGCCGTCGTCTTCAACTCAACAGTAATTCTAGCCAGTCTTCGTCACACCGGATCTTCAGGGTGAGCTAATGCTTCTAGCTTGGACTGGATCTTCTTTTCAAGTCTTGATGCCTTGAACTTCCGGCATAGACTAGCTTTTTACTTGTTTTTGTTTTCTTAGATACTCTTAGTTTAGTAATTTGAGGATAGATGTTCTTGTGGTGATGACTTCCAGATTTTGGGGAATAATAGATGGTTAATTTTAATAGTTATTGAATTGGTTTTTATTAATGAGTTTAAGTCTTCCGCATTATTTTTTGTTGAGATACATTGAAATGTCAAGGGTTAGATTGGTTGTTTCGCTCACATAGGAGGGTAAATGTGGGTGCCAGTCGCGGCTCGGTTTTGGGTCGTGACAATATAATTTTCTTTTAATATAGGATAAATGACAGAAATCTCACATTTAAGTTCTCCTATTACTATTATCCCCTATTAGTTTTACAAATTTTCCAAAATTCCTCATTTTCACGCATCATATTAATGTATCAACACATCAAATTAATGTATCTCCCGCATCAAATTCATGTATCTCCCGCATCAGATTAGCGTATCATGTATAAAATGTACATCACATTAGTATATCATGTATAAATATGATGTATCTTACTTAACGATTAATGTATCTCACGCATCAAATTAACGTAGGGGAGGGCATAAACCCGGAAAACCAAAACACCGAACCGAACCAAAATTTTTCAGAATTTCGATTTCGGTATTTCGGTTTTCGATTTACTTTTTTGTGTTTTTTGGTATTTCGGTTCGATTTTCGGTATATATTATTTTGGTTTTCGATATTTCGGTTTAAACCGAAATATTATACTATAATTTATATTATATTAATTTAATAATTATTAATATTAAATAATTTTTTTAAAAAAAGAAAGTAAGAAACCTTATGGTCCTATTCCTCTCTCTTTCATCTTTCTACTGATTTTCTTTTTCTCCTTTCCTCTTCCTCCTCTTCCTCTCCTCTTCTTCCTCTTCCAGAAGCAGCAGCAGCGCCGGCCGTTCGCCAGAAGAATCAGCAGCTCCGGCCGTCCACCAGACGAAGCAACAGCAGTGCCGGCGTCCGGCCGTCCGCCAGATGCAGCAGCAGCAGCAGCCGCCGTGCCGCGCCGTCAAGCAGCCAGCAGCGGCGGCGCCACGCCGTCCGCCATCACCATTCAACCAGCCAGCAGCCGCGCAGGAGTCAGGACTCCATGTTTGTTTTTTTACTTTTTTTTTCTTGACTTTTGTCATTTTTTTTCTTTATGATTTTGTTTTTGTTACTAGTTATTGTGAATTTATTGTGTTTTTTTTTTATATATAGATGGCTGAACAAAAACAATTAAATATGGGTGTGCTGATCAAAGTCGAATAAGTATGGCTGATTTTACGGATAATACACTTAGTAATAGCAATGATCCGTCAATTGGCACAGAAATAAAAAAAAAAGAAAAAAGAAATGGATCCTAGATCTCCTGTTTGGCAACACTTTGAAAAGGTTTTTAAAAATGGTGTATTAGTTAAAGCAAAGTGCTTACATTGTAAACAATATTATGCTGCCAATACAACAAGAAATGGAACAAGTGGACTGAAACAACATTTGACTTATCGGTGTAAAGTGTATAAACCTCCGACTGTTGCACCCGGTATTCAAAAATTATTAAATATTCAAAATAAAAATTTAGAGACTTGGAAATTTGAGCAAGTGGTATGTAGGAGAGCTTTAGTTGAGATGATTATTTTGGATGAACTACCTTTTAGTTTTGTTGAAAAAGAAGGCATTAAGAAGTTTATGAGTAAAGTCCAGCCTTTGTTTCATATTCCTTCTCGTAGAACCATAACAAGGGATTGTTATGAAGTTTATGGTGAATTGAGAATAAATTTCAAGCAATCTTTAAGAGAAATACAACCAAGAATTTGTCTCACAACAGACACATGGACTTCAGTGCGAAGAATCAATTATATGTGTTTGACTGCTCACTTTATTGATAGGGATTGGGTGCTTCATAAAAGAATATTGAATTTTTGTCCTATCACTAGTCATAAATGTGAGCATTTGGCTGAGTCTATTATTAATTGTTTACTTGATTGAAAGTTGGATAACGTTTTTACTGTTACGATTGATAATGCCTCTTCAAATGATATGACAGTTTTAGAGTTGTCCAAAAAATTAGATATGTGGGGAACTAATTTGATGGAAGGTAAGCATCTCCATGTGAGATGTATGACTCATATACTTAATCTAATTGTGCAAGATGGTTTGAAAGAAATTGGTCCTTCTATCAAAAGGGTGAGACAAATGGTGAAATATGTTAGATCATCTTCTTCAAGGACAAGAAATTTCTTGAAATGTGTTGAAATGCAAAAGATAGAATGTGATAAGATGTTGTCTTTAGATGTGCCTACTAGGTGGAATTCCACCTATTTGATGTTAGGCACAACAGAAAAGTTTGAGAAGGCTTTTGAGAGGTTTGATCTTTATGATGGTAATTTTAATTCTTTTCTTGCTACTGATGTTTGTGAAGATGAAAGTATCGCAGGGTCAATTCAATATGAAGATTGGGCTAATGTGAGGAATGTCACAAAGTTTCTTGAAAAATTTTATGAGCTCACTTTGAAAGTTTCAGGTTCACGGTATGTTACTTGTAATGTTCAATTTGAAGATATATGTGAACTTGATGCTTATTTGAAATTATGTATAGCAAGCGATGACCTTGATTTGAGTAAAATGGCTTCAAAAATGAAAGAAAAATTCAAGAAATATTGGGGAACTCCTGAAAAAATGAACAAAATGATTTTTATTGCTTATGTTTTGGATCCTCGCAATAAATTTGTGTATGTTAGTTTTGCTCTTGAAGAATTACTTGGGGAAGAAACGGGAAACGTAGTGAATACGAAAAGAGACTTACTTGAGGGATTTGTTTGCGATATATGTAAGTAAGTATGAAAAAGGTTCCAAAAGTCAACCATCTTCATCTGACTCATCTGATTCTTCTGCTAGTGGTATTTCCTAAAATGTGTTCAAAAATTCTTTGAGAACTAAGTTGCACATGAAGAAACAAAAGAATGATTCTGGAAGTTTAGGTGTTAAATCTGAGTTGGATAAATATCTTCTTGAAGACCAAGAACCTGAATCTGAAGATTTTGATATTTTGAGTTGGTGGAAAGTTAATTCTCCTAGATTTCCAGTACTTTCACAGTTGGCTCAAGATGTATTGGCTATTCCTATGTCGAGTGTGGCATCGGAATGTGCATTTAGCACCGGTGGTCGACTTCTAGATTCCTTTAGAAGTTCATTGACTCCCAAATGTGTGCAATGTCTTATTTGTGTCCAAGATTGGCTGAGACAAGAAACCAAGCCTATTTGTGTTGAAGAAAGTTTGGAGTTTCTTGAAAAAATTAAACTTGGTAAGACTTTTTATTTTTTATTTATTTATGGAAAAAATAAAATACTTATTGTGTTGTATCTTGTATGACATGTTTCTTTTTCTTAATTATAGAGATGGCAAATAGTGGAAGAAACTCTTCCATTGTTGATCTATGATTGACTTGCAAGCGGTGAGTTTAATACATCATTTATTTAATCATATCATTTTTTAATCTTAAAAGTAGTATTCTAAGTTTCTAATATTTGATTTTATCTTAAAAGGTCCAAGGGTCAAGACAATGAAGAAATAATTTTGTTGGCATGTGACACTTGAAAGTTGAAAGCGATCTCATGGAAGAAAGTGAAGAAACTCATTATTGTTGTTTGTTATTGTTGACATTTGAATTGAAAGTAATCTCATGGAAGAAGAAAAGAAGTTTAAAATACACTGTTTGTTGCTTATTATTGTTTATTATGAGCTCATGAAAGACTTTATTGTTACTTGTTAGATTGTTATTATGTTGTATTTGTGAAGACATTAACTACAAATCTACAATGCAACTTTTGTTTTAGTGTCATTGTGAATTTCAAATTGTGTGTTTTAGTGATATTGTGAATTTAAAATTTGTGGTGTTAATGCCTAATGGCATATTGATATATTGATACTTGGTAGTAAATTAGTAATGCACTTCTTTGATGTATTGTTTATTTTTACTTTTTAGCCCATTAAGTTGAAAAATCAAACAAAATATTAAAAAAATTGTTTAGTTTAAAACTTTAAAAAGCCCACTAAGCAGGCCCATTAAAAAATTGAACCGAATTAATAAAAACTGAACCGAATTAACAAAAACCGAACCGAACTGAAATATTTCAGTTCGGTATTCGGTACACAATTTACAAAAACCGAAAACCGAAAAAACCGAAAAAAACCGAAACCGAACCGCAATACTGAATGCCCACCCTTAAATTAACGCTTATACTATTGTATTAGTTTGAGGGATTTCTATAATTATAAACTTATAAGGGACATATGGTCTTTTGCCTTAAACGTATGTGATTTTTGTCATTTGCCCTTTAATATATTGTTATTTAAGTTTTACAACCACAATGTGAATTTCAACTCAAGAAAATTTAAAAAAGAAGTTTCAAATGAATGATAAATTCTAGAAGATATAAAATAAGATAGTAATTATATTCAATATAGGAACATACATTATACCAACACAACTAAAGAGTCATAAAACAGATTGAAATAGGAGATTAAATTGACCTCAGTTGAAAATTCTCTTAAATGGGTTAATGCTTGAATGAATTGATATTGAACACAATACAAATCATCATAAGCTCAATCCTTAAAAATATGGACGGGTTGGGCTGGCTACTTCTAGTTGGATTTATTTTTGGATAAATTACTTATATACTCAACTTTACTTATTTTATTCTCCATTTTTCTTACCTTTTAAAAATATTTCTTAAATCCCTTATTTCTCTTAGTTCTTAAAAATTTCAGATACATAAGATTAATCTGCCAAAATCCACATTTACTCTCCCCTTTTCACCCTCGTTTCTCTCCCTAAATTAACTCTATATTCTCAGCAGTTATAACTTTCAAATTAATTTGATTTTCTAAAGGATTCTCTCTCTCAAGTCAATCAATTTTAAAAACTTGTTAATAAGGAGAGTTTTGTCTTCTCCATTGTTGTATTCTTCCATTTTTTTTCTTGTTTTTTTTGCTAATACATATTGGCTAGGCCCCTTCATTTAGTATTAGGGTTACTCAACTAAATCCTTCTAATACTAATATGAGATCTTGGGGTTCATCTCGTTCTGCTCCAAAATGTCGTTGTTGGTAGACTTGTTATGACAATATATTGGCAAGGTTTTTATTGTGTATCCAATGGACTACCACAAATACACTAACAATCTGATACATTATCGATATGTTGAGAAGGAGAAGGAGAAGCAGATCCGATCGTTGAGTTTTTTTCTCAATTTTTTCTTATTTATTTTTTAATATATATGTGGATTAATCAGATTTTTAAAGTATCTAGTTATTTTTATTTTCTTAAATTAATGTATAATGTTTTCTTTTCAACATTATGATACATTACAATTTAATCATGCTAAATATATCGTATTCAAACTGTATAATCTATCATGTATTAATTGTTGTTATGTATCTGTAGAATTTTAGTTTTGTTTAGACTTACTTAAATTATAAGATTATGTGTATGTACCCATTACTCAATAAATATACTTAATACATAAATTCCATTATTCTATAGACAAAGAATCATGTATCAAATTAATTGATAAGATGTAATTTAGGATCTTACTATAAGATTTATGTAAATTACACTAGTTTTATTCATTATTTGAGGAGTTATAATTTTCTGAAATTATTGATACAAAAGTAATGTTAAATAGTAGTGGACATTTATGTATCATGTGTGAAATTGTTGTAATTATGTGAACTTAGCCTCATATGCAGTAACCGACATCCTACCTTGCTCTAGGCTCAAGAACTCATCTCTTTTCCTATCCCTCAAAGTCCGGGGGATATACTTCTCCATAAACAAGCTAGAGAATGATGCCCAAGTCATAGGTGGTGCCTCTGTTGGTTGACACTCAACATGTGACCGCCACACATTTTGGCGTTCCCTTGAAATTGATAAGTCAGAAACTCAACACCAAACCGTTCTACTATACCATCTTGTGTAGTAGCTCATGACATTCAACCAGAAAAATCGTAGGCATCCTCAGATTCAGCACCCTTGAAGACTGGAGGTTTCAATTTCAAGAACTTACTGAAAAGTTCATGCTGATCATTTGTCATTATAGGCCCTGTAGTCAGACGAGGAAACGTGCCTATTTCCAATGAGGCATCCATACGGGGAGCCACAGTAGCTGCATGTTGTACCTCCGGAACCTGAGGTGCTGGTGCAGAGAAAACACTGGAGGTGTCTGGCCCTGATCAGATAACCCGCCTAAGATAAGCAAGAACCTGATTGATCATCTCTGGGGTAGGTTGGGGTGGAAATCCCTCATTCTGTACTTGTTCATTCTCCCCTTCCTCACCCTCTCTTACCACTTCCTCAGTTGGTAGAGGAGTCACCGCCCTAGTACCAGATGGGCTAGGTGCTTGTCCTCTTCCTCTAGAGGACGTCCTCCCACGACCTCTTCCACGACCTCTTGCCGCTACTCCTCTTCGAGCTACAGCCCCAGTGGCTGGCTCAGATGCATCTTGCCTTGCCGGTGTTGGTGTTGGCGCAGTCGTTGCTCTAGTTCTAACCATCTGCGAAATAGAGTGAAGATGGTCAGATACCAATTTGTATCACCTAGATACCAATTGGATCCAAGTAATAGCACGAAAGAAAGAAAGAAAGAATGGAATTTTCCTAAAGTCTTATAGCCTCTCAAAGAAAAGTAAAGGCGTCCCCCTACCGTTCCTTAAGACTCTACTAGACTCGTTCTTGTGTGATGAGACCAACGAACCTAATGCTCTGATACCAAGTTTGTCACGACCCAAATCGAGTCGCGAGTGGCACCCACACTTATCCTACTATGTGAGCGAACCAATCCATCTAAACCCCAACGTTTTCAGACATAATGAACAAAATACAACGCGGAAGACTTAAACTCATTAATGAAAATCAATTCAATAAACTTCTAAAAATTCAACATCTATTATTCCCCAAAATCTGGAAGTCATCATCACAAGAACATCTATCCTCAAATTACTAACCTAAGAGTATCTAAGAAGCTAAAATAAGTAAAAAGCTAGTCCATGCCGGAAGTTCAAGGCATCAAGACATGAAGAGGAAGATCCAGTCCAAGCTAGAAGCATTAGCTCACCCTGAAATCCGGTGTAATGAAGACTGGCTAGAGTTGCGGTTGAGTTGAAGACGACGGCACGTTTGCTGCACTCCACAAATAATCAAGAAAACAAATACAAGTAGGGGTCAGTACAAGGCACAAGTACTGAGTAGGTATCATCGGCCAACTCAAAATAGAAAACAGTATATATCAGATAATAACATAAAATCAACCATATTACTCAACAGGTGAAAGCAACAAGTTCACAAATCATGTGTAACCACATCAAACACACCTATGAGAACTCAAGTCTCCACACCATACTCATTTGGGATATAGGTTCTTCTCATTCGAATTTATTAACATAATTTCAAGATTCATTATCTTTATTCCTCTTGTGTCGGTACGTGACACTCCGCTCCCCTACTACTATGTGTCGGAACGTGACACTCTGATCCCCTAATTCTACGTGTCGGTTCGTGACACCCGATCCCCTAATTCTATGTGTCGAAACGTGACACTCCGATCCCCTAATTCTACGTGTCGGTTCATGACACCCGATCCCCTAATTCTACGTGTCGGTTCGTGACACCCGATCCCCTAATTCTACGTGTCAGTTTGTGACACCCGATCCCCTAATTCTACGTGTCGGTTCGTGACACCCGCTCTACTAATCTCATTCTATCAATTCATCAATCCTTCTTTTATACCAAGGCATCATCAATCTCATTACTTTAGTTCATCAAGCCTTCTCTTATACCAAGGCATCATCAATCTCATTACTTTAGTTCATCAAGCCTTCTTTTATACCAAGGCATCATCAATCTCATTACTTTAGTTCATCAAGCCTTCTTTTATACCAAGGCATCATCATTAACAAGGTAAATTTAGGATTAGAGATTCAATAGCTTCATCATGCTTATTCATCACAATTATATAATCACATCATGTAAGCACACAATTAAGCATATAGAAGGTTTTATAATACTACCCAACACATATCATTCGCTATTAAGAGTCTACTACGAATAGCATAAAAACCATAACCTACCTCCACCGAAGATTCGTGATCAAGCAAGCAAATTCCCCAAAGCTTTGTTCCTCTTCATTCGTCTCTCTCTTGATCGTTTTCTTTCCCTCTCCTTGTTCTTCTATTTTTCTTATTCAAACCCCTTTTTCTTTTACCCTAATTAGCATATAATTAAGTATAAAAGATGATAAAAATAACCCACTAATTTTCCCAAGGTTACCTCCTTTAACCCCCAAGTAATTGAGTTATTAATATTAAACCACTAACTTTATAATTATAAGCAGGAATAGTCCAAAACGCCCCTTAAATTACTTAACAGAAATCCGACCCAGCCTGGGATTACGCAGCCTGTGACGGCCCGTCGTGCCTGTGACGGCCCGTCGTGCCTGCGACGGTCCGTCCTGCTGCTTCCGTCGCAGAGTTCAGAGACTCAATTTCACTAAAGGGTCTGTGACGGTCCGTCGTGCCCACGACGGTCCGTCCTGCCATGTCGTCACGAAGTTCAGAGAGTCGATTTCAGTACCCAAATTTCAGAATTCTAAGTGTTTTGGAACGAGACCCCTCGACGGTCTGTCGTGCCCATGACGGTCCGTCGTGGGATCCGTCGACTCAGTCAGTTTTTCCAGAAATAAAATCTGCTGCTCAAAACGACTAAACAGGTCGTTACATTAAAACATTAACATTATATAATTAGATGTTATAAAGACAAGTATCATATTCATAACTCTTTTGATTCAAATGTCATTACAAAGAACTCATTAGTTATGACATAATGTATACGATATGATATATATAAGTCACAATAATGTATATAGAGTAAACACTTATGTATCATATACATGTAAATTCTCTATTAGAATGCGCTACATTTAAATTTATTTTTTAAAAACACAACATGTTACAAATTATCTATCAGATACACCATTGATACATAAAGATGAAAAAAAAGTAATGTATATTCACATTTTTCTTAGTTACTACAATTGCTTTATACATCTTAATTGATACATATTAACCTTGTCTATCAATTACACAATATTAACCTGATACATTTTGTATGAAACAGTAATTTACATACATCTGACATAACTCAATTCTTAATCCCTTTGTTACATGTATCATATACAATCAGATACAAAATAATGATCATACCATAACTCACAAAATTACTATACACACTCTTTGTTTACTACTAACAGAGTAATGAATCATAACCTACATATTCATATAAAGAGTTTTAGTATTTTTCTTAACCTTCGATACACACAATTTCTCCTGATGTAGAAACAACGTAATGTATTAGATTTCCAAGTGAAGTATCCAACCTCATTGTTCTTTACATAGATGTACCAACTTACTCACATATCATTCTAATAATTAATGGAGAAGAATTACTTTATACCGTGTATCAAATCTCAATTTTTTTTCTTAATGCATCAATGTTCAATTCTGCGGTAGTGGCTGAAACTAAGTTGATGAATGAAATATTTTCACCAACGACGACTTCTTCACTCTAGTATCATTCATAGCTCAATTCCCATATTTTTAAATGCTTCAGCAACCTCAAAATATTCATTATGTATTTTATGAAATTATCGGCTATTGAATGAACTACTACTACAATAATCATCATTTAATATTTGTAATCTTGATTTTAAATTGTCACTAATACATACACTCTATTAGCCATAGCTGCACCTCAATCGTTGAACTACAAATATTGCCTTCCCATTCGGCCTTGAAGAGAAAAGAAAACTAATCTGGATATTAATCTATTTTTTTTTTATTAAAATTGGTTAAATGAAGAACAGGGAGAAGAGATTTGAATTTTCAATTTTCAATTGTTTTAGATCAGGTATGATCTGTGAGTGGATAATTGATGATAATGTGAAACTGAAAAGCGTCAATCATGGGATCTGAATTTAATTTTTAAATTTCTTCCCTTATCACGTTTAACAGACGTAGTTTATGTATCAAAATAATGTATCCGCTCAATTAGTTATGTATCCGAATATCTTTAAAAATATGGGATTTATGTAATTAGAAAAAAAGTAGGGATATGATGTAATTTACTCTTACACTACGTGATTTTTAAAATTTATATTTAATTGTAATTTGTATACGCTAAATTTATTTTATGTGAATATAATAAATATGATACATATATTAATAAGGTACATAAATTAATAAAATACAATGATTTTGATGTAATCAAAATTAAACCTTCCATTACATCTCATAACACTCTCTAAATTAGTAAATATTAATTTATCGATTGAATAGTATCTCTATAAATTAATAATAATATTTCATAAGTTATATTAGTTTAGTGAAGTTTTACTAAATAACTGATGTCTAGATCTAACTTATCAAAAACTTTGATTATTTCACACATAGTTGTTTATTTCCTACCAACATAGATATTTGATACTTTGTCCATTAAAATTTACCTTTTTAATTTTAATTTTTATTATGTGATATAATTTGTCTAATATAATTTTTCTGACATCAAATTTAAAAAAATATAAAAAGACTACTAATATTCCAAATTGACCCTTAAAATAAAATGAACTTTTTTTAAAAATAAATGTGTATTCTTCTATAATTTTTTTTGCCAAATAAGTAAACCTAAAATAATGATATTATTATGGAAAAATAACATGAATAATATATTTTTAAAAATAATTACTGATTTTAGCGATATATTTTGTTTATTACCATTTATAGCAATACTGTAATATGTATCAAAAATGAATTATGTATGCTATATATTTGAATTATAATTGTTTTTGAAATATCTTATGTTTGCTTGGTAAAAAATTGTCACATTGTATTATAAGTGTATTAAAATGTGTGGTAAATGCATTATCCATCATTGAAGCTTTTATTATATGTGAATAATAAATTGTTCTTTGTAATATGTATTGAACTTGTATTATAAATGAATAAAAAGTGATCAAGTGAAAAAAATGTTATTACTGTAAATGGTAATTTTTTTTTTATTATAGTATATTTATGTAAGTTTCCCTATTATTATTGCATGTGTAGTCTAATAAGGAATTGAATATCATTTTTATTACATTTTAGGTTTAACAAACATAAAAATTATATTTGTATGTTATAACTATAATTTGTATAATTGTGCTTTATAGTAATTTTTTTTATGTTTGTTATGGAGCTTCTGATTTGTACAAATCGCTATATGCATCCAATTTATATATAAATTGATCAATTTTGTATAAATTCAGTTATACAACTGGATAGTTTGTATATAATACGTTTTAGTTTTTTCTATATTTATATATGTATCTAGTAATGTTCGTTTTTAATTATGATAATTGCGTTTGTATATTAGATGTATTTGTATATGTATATGTGTTTTTTGTTAGGCTTGTCCATCAATGTACATATACATATAACTGTTATTTGTATATATATGTGTTCTTTGTATAAGTGTATATGTGAAATATGCAAATAAAAAATAGTATTAGTTGTAATTTGTATAGGTATATGTTTTTTTTGTTGTGCTTTTCAGTTGTATAGATATGTATATGTGTAATATGTATATAATATAAATAATAGTTTATATTAGTTGAATATGTATATGTATATGAAAATTCATGAAAAAAATTAAAAATATTATACAAAATACAAAGAAAAAAAATAAAGTTGATTTCAACATGTTTTTGACGGTATTGAAATTTTAATAGTACAATCGAGATGGTAATGACGACAATTCAAAGTTCAAAGATAATGTTGGTGAAAGAAAACTAATCTGGGTGAGATAATTTAGGAGAAAATTGTGTAAATGGAAAGAGAAAAGAATGAAATTCAAAATTCAAAAACAATTTGATTGAGAGGAAACTAATTTGTATGAGAGAATTTAGGAAGAAATTGTGTAACTGAGAGAGAAAAGAACGAAAATTCTGCTTTGATTTGTAAATATCCTTATACAAATATAGCTTTCGCCTCTTTATATAAAAAGATAGATAGTAAATTATGTGGAGCAGTAGCTGCGAATCCAAAATAAAGTAAACTATAGTTATTGCATTTAATATGAATTAAATGTTTGCTATTTCATACAATTTTTTTCATTTATTTTCGATGCTAACTAAAAAAAGATGTAAAATATTGATAGTGTTATTGTATATATCATCAAATAAGGAATTTAGTCATTTCTTTTGAAAAATAACGAAAAACAATGTATCACATAATTTGAGAGAGAATATACCAACAGAAATCGCCTCACCTCTTTTGTCTCAATTGAAATTTAAAGTTTGAACTATTTCTCTGATAAATTCCACTTCGCTAAAATTTGAAAATCTATCTTCAAATCTTTTTTGACCATAAAATTAATTATTCAAAAATTCAAAATTTTGAAGTTACCAAAACTAGCTTAGACCAATTTTTGGGTCTTTAAGCATGTCCAAAAATCACTACTTACAAAACTCAAAAATTTCGTACCTTATACCTATAGTCAAACCGTTTATTTACCACTTTAAAGTTCATCATGCATACAAGGGTAGATCCAATGCTTCCAAAGCAGAACATAATTTTTTATTAAAAAAAACTCATAAAATTATCAACAAGCTTTAATATAAAGTCATAATTGTTAAAGCATAACCAATAATTTAGTGTTACGGATGATACGGGTTGAATCCATCAATTTTAAATCACGAATTCACCTCCGAGGACATAATATAACATGAATAGATTGTTTGATACTTAATATAAGAATACATTTTGTAATTAAATTTTTCCATGTTTGAGAGATATTAGCTAATTCTAGGACCATTTTATCCCACCATATGTACTAAAATGGTGATATAACTATCCCATAATAAGGTGGGATTAAATAGCCTATCACGAAAGAGATATCCTTATTTATCCCATCCTCCGTACCAAGTCGAAAATGCAACAAAAAAAAAAAAAAAAAAACCAAACAAGAGAACAATTAGAAAAACAAGATGCATCCCAAAAGAAGAGCACAAAAACTTCAAATGGTTAAAATCCCCTTCTTACTAAATAAATTCACAAATTTTCTCTAGCATTCCAAACCCAACCCTCTCAATCGTCGAAGCCAATGTCAACACATCTACAGCATAATCCTAGTGATTGTAGTGTGTATTGGAGGCAAACATAGGATCTAAAGTCCGTGAGTTCAGAATGAGTCATTAGAACATACATGTAACTATGTTTTGTCAATCTACCAGAATAAGATAGAATCGAAAGGTTAAAATGAGGAGCAAATAAGTTAAAAATCAACCTTAACAAATTGTATCAACTATTTACTTGCTTGTGGCCAAGAGCCAACAAATTCTTAGGAGGTTAAACTTGTGCAGATCCTAAAAACCTATGCTTCTTCACAATCGTTTTGTTTTCTATTTACAGATGGAAATTGAACAGCAGATATAATGCACGATGAGGTTAATGAGAACGATAAAACTAGCAATGCATAAATATGTGAAAGAGCAGGAATAATAATGGCCTATGTTTAACTGAGATCAATGTCAACCCGCTCTGGTATTGCCCTTTCGGTTTGGTTGACACTGAGCTCCACACCTAGCTGTCCCTTATCGCCCGCGCCAAATGCATATAGCTTACCAGATTCTGTCAATGCAAATGTGTGGGCATTCCAGTATATTGAATTAGTCAGACTTATTTGCACCACTCTTTCATTCAGCTGCTTCAATGTTGTTACAACCTCAGGGAATAAAACATTTGAGTGCCTGTTACCCTGAAATTTCAAAGGGTCATTCCGTAAACAGTGAGTAAGCAAGGCAAACAGACTTTTAAAACTATATCCCGCATCTCATTGTGGACGAGAAAACAATATTATGAGAAGGCCAAACCTGTGCTTCAGCAGCAGCAGTATTATGTCCTAGACTAGAGGATTCTCCACAACCAAATGAATAAACATTTCCGTCATCAGAAACCACAAAAGTTGTATAGTCCCCTGTAGCAACATAAACAGCCTTTACGTTGCTTAGTGCTTCCACTACCTTAGGAGCTGATTCACAATCTTCATTACCGTGACCCAAGCACCCATAACGGCCCCAACCCCATGTACAGACCCTTCCATCTTTCCCAACAACAGCAGCATGCCAAGCCCCAGCTGCAACAACTGCAGGCTGAATATTCAAAGTCTGAAATTGTTCAATTAACCTCGGGACTTTTTCATCAGTTCGTGTTCCATGACCAAGCTTTCCACCCAATCCACAACCAACAGAATATACAGACCTGATGTTGGCCAAAAAAAAAACACGTCAAAGAAATCATTTATTGATATGGTACTCATAATATGATGCTTAAGGAGAAAACATTCCGATTCTTGTAAGAGTATTTGAAATAATCACTCGCTAAGGTTGCACATTGAGTGATCAACATGTGTATATCAGCGTAATTTGGTAACACACTTTCTAAAAGATGACTTACATGCCACTAGGTTGACAAGCCAGAGCAAGAAGGTAGCAATATCCTGCTGCAATTTGTACCACTGGAATATTCTCTAATGCGCCTAATAATGGACGGGGTTCCAGATCAGCTTGCTCAGTTTGATGACCAAGTTTAGTTTCATTTCCCCAAGAGAATGTATAAACCCGTCCTTCTCTTGATAATACAGCAGTGAAGAAATTCCCAATTGCAGCTTGTACAACAAAGATGTCTTTTAAAGATTCAACCAGCTGAGGAGTCGTCACTACTTTACTTCCTTGGACACCATACTCAGCTTCGCCAAATGATTCTTTCCCAAATGCATACACCTTCCCAGTGTCACTGATCAGCATAGTCCTGCCAGCCCCTACAGCTGCCTGAATAACACGAACGCCTTGAAGTGATCTGGAAAATAGAAAGCTTCTATTAAACTCCCTGCGTTTCTCAATTCACTTAGCCATACAACTTGAGGTATATATATATAGAAAATTAGGAACCTAATCGGGTGAGGCCGCCATTCCTCTTCTGTGGTTCCATTTCCAAGCTGCCCTGAGCTGTTAGACCCGAAAGAGTACACTACTCCTTTTGAACTCACAGCAATACTATGACCAGGGCCAGCTACTGCATGTGATTTTTCCCGCCTGGAACATGCTTCCCCAGCTAGCAGGAATCTTAGAACAAGCTTCCAGGAGCCCCCACATTTTTGCTTCAGATCATGACATTGCTCCTGAGTCATTGGCTTAAATATAGCTCTTTTTCGGCACATATCAAGAGCTGCCAACTCCGCTAAGGAGAGCTCATTATCGGGTGCAAAGTTTGCAGGCTGCCGAAAGAATGAGCAAGTAGCCTGCAAAACACATTATAAAGGAAATGAGCAGCACCATCAATTCTAAGCCAAATAAATGACATAATATATACAACACCAAGTAAATAAACACTTGCCTCTAGAGTTGCAAGGTCCTGTGGATCTAAATTACATCCAGTAAGCACATGAAGAACGATAGACGGGTTAGCTGACAATGGGAATTCACCAGGAGTCGCATTCCCAAAACAGTGCCTCACTTGTCTTTGAAATGTTGAGTTTACAATAGTAGCAGCAATAGGTTGTTCAGCAATGTTATGGTATTGAACACTCGAGGTTCCACTCGTCGAGGCGTCCATGGGCACTGCTAGCTTCTGCAGTGCCCAAATCAAGCAATGGGAGGATGTCTAAATCACTATAAAAAAAAAACCCAAAAATGCACATACATAGAAAAACCAAATTACTCTGTGAACACATTCCAACAATCATCCACCAAAAAGTTTCCATTTTTAACAAGTACCAATTCAAGAATCTTGAAGTTTTACCTTAAATTAGAAGCTGATCACAAAAATTTCAAGCCTCAGACCTACAAACAATAGAAAATCATCATCACTGAACAAATTGGTGGACTTGCATTCAAAACCATAAAAAGTCAAGAAAAAACAGTAATTTACAGCAACAAGCAACAAAGACAAATTCTACAAGAAAACCCAACTCAAGGGTTGCAGATACAAAAAGCCAAAGATAACTGTAACGTCAAGGATACCAAAAATACCAATTCTTCAACAGAGGATATTCCTATTCCACCCCACCCCACCCCACAGAACAAAATTGATCATCCATCAATCTGTCATAATAAAGTTTCAATCTTTATTATGCTAAAGGTCTAAAGATCATCAGATGATCCTAGCTACAAGTTCAATTCATCATCAAAATCACCACACAAGTGAGAATTTTGATGGGTAACTCTTAAAGTCTGTACATTTTGATCATCAAAAAAGATCCAATAAAAAAAGAAAAAAACATAAAATTATTACACGAGAAAGAGCCCCAAAGATTCCTCAAAACCCATATGAATTTTTCCAAGAAAATTTTGATCAAACAAGATGAGTAACCAAGTGGGTATCAGATCAAAAAGACTGATCAAAGATTTTTTTTTTCACTTTTATTTTTACTTTTTTGGATAACAATATAAGCAGAAAAATAGGTGATTTGATGGGATGTTGTTTCTTGAAAGAAATTAAATTTTCAACAAAGAGAGAAATTTTTATTCATATATATATATATAATGTAAAGGGAACCGAAGGGAGGATGATGAGGTGTTAAAGGCAAAGCTAGAGGCTTGGATGGCCTTTGCTTATATATATTTGTGACACCCACACATTGCATATCCATCATTGCTGTGTACCCTCAAACTACGCTAGCTAGTTGCTTTTGGCACGTCACCTCTCTTTTGTTACCTTATGGCTAATTCTTTACACTACTAGTAATTTTACCTTGGAGGATGGGAATTACTATTATACTTAGGATTGTTATATTAATAGAGTTTAAGTTTCAATACAACACTCATATTAAGGCAAGGGCGGCTCAATGTCTTTAAAAATAAAATATCACTTAAATTTTCAAAATCGAAGAGTCCTAATTTTATTTTAGTAACAATAAAATTATTTAAGTTTTTTTTTTAAAAAAATAAAAATAAAAAAATATTTTAATTTGTTTCGAAACATTAAAAAATATTTTATTTCCATAGATTAGTTTTTAGAAGTATTGATAGAGTTAAGTTTTGTAAAATAAAATGCTTTGCATAAAATATAAGTCAAGGAATTTAAATCGCCGTTAAATGACAGTAAGACCCATATTGAAATATTATGACGCCTCTAAACATAATTGAGTACTATCTACCAGAACAAGACCCTGAATATATCATAACTATATAAACAGAAAGTATGGAAAAGATATAGACTAAGCCCCGTGAAAATAGAGAGGGCTCATTAATAACAGAAGATATGAAACTTAGTGAGCGATCTGATAACGCGTATGTACATCAATTCTTGCATCAGTAAAAAGTTGCAGCGTCTCGACAAGAGAAACGTAAGTACATTTGCAATAGTACTATATGTAAAATGATGAAATGAACCATAATATAGTAATATACTGTAACGACCTGTTTAGTCGTTTTGAGTAGCAGATTTTATTTCTGGAAAAACTGGCTGAGACGACGGACCCCACGACGGACCGTCATGGGCACGACGGATCGTCGAGGGGGTCTCGCTCCAAAACACTTAGAATTCTGAATTTGGGTACTGAAATCGACTCTCTCAACTTCGTGACGGAATGGCCCACGACGGTCCGTCACACATTTTCCACAGAAATTAAGTCTCTGAACTCTGTGACGGAAGCAGCAGGACGGACCGTCGCAGGCACGACGGGCCGTCACAGGCTGCGTAATCCCAGGCTGGGTCGGATTTCTGTTACATATTTTAAGGGGCGTTTTGGACTATTCCTGCTTTAATTATAAAGTTAGTGGGTTAATGTTAATAGTTTAATTACTTGGGGGTTAAAAGAGATAACCTTGAGTTAATTGGTGGGTTAATTCCTCATCTTTTATACTTAATTATATGCTAATTAGGGTAAAAGAAAGAGGGTTTGAATAAGAAAAATAGAAAGAACAAAGAGAGGGAGAATCGATCGAGAGAGAGGAACGAAGAGGATAACAAAGCTTTGGGGAATTTGCTTGCTTGATCACGAATCTTCGGTGGAGGTAGGTTATGGTTTATGCTATTCGTAGTAAACTCTTAATAGCGAATGATATGTATTGGTAGTATTGTAAACCCTTCTATATGCTTAATTGTATGCTTGCATGAATGTGATTATATAATTATGATAAAATAAGCATGATGAAGCTATTGAATCCTAAATCTTGAAAAACCCTAATCTACTTTGTTAATGATGATGCCTTGGTACAAAAGAAGGCTTGATGAACGAAAGTAGTGAGATTAGGGGATCGGGTGCCACGTTCCGGTACCAGGATAGTATATGAGGATCGGAGTGTCACGTTCCGACACCAGGATAGTATATGGATCGGGTGCCACGTTCCGGTACCAGGATAGTATATGAGGATCGGAGTGTCACGTTCCGACACCAGGATAGTATATGGATCGGGTGGTGGATAGTATATGAGGATCGGAGTGTCACGTTCCGACACCAGGATAGTATATGGATCGGGTGCCACGTTTCGGTACCAGGATAGTATATGAGGATCGGAGTGTCACGTTCCGACACCAGGATAGTATATGGAGCGGAGTGTCACGTACCGACACGAGAGGAATAAAGATAATGAATCTTGAAATATGTTAATATACTCAATTTAATGAACCTAATTCCCAAATGAGTATGATGGGGAGGCGTGAGTCCTCATTGATGTGTTTGGTGTTGTGACCAAGAGTTATGGTAATTGTAAATGCCGCATGTTGAGTTTTGTAGTTGATTTTATGATATTATCTGATATATACTGTATTCTATTTTGAGTTGGCCGATGATATCTACTCAGTACTCGTGTTTTGTACTGACCCCTACTTGTATGTTTCTTTCTTTTTTATTTGTGGAGTGCAGCAAACATACCGTCGTCTTCAACTCAACCGCAACTCTAGCCAGTCTTCATTACACCGGATTTCAGGGTGAGCTAATGCTTCTAGCTTGGACTGGATCTTCCTCTTCATGTCTTGATGCCTTGAAGTTCCGGCATGGACTAGCTTTTTATGTATTTTAGTTTCTTAGATAATCTTAGATTAGTAATTTGAGGATAGATGTTCTTGTGATGATGACTTCCAGATTTTGGGGATAATAATAGTTATTGAGTTTTAGAAGTTATTTAATCGATGTTCATTAATGAGATTTAAGTCTTCCGCATTATATTGTATTGAAATGTTGGGGTTTAGATTGGTTGGTTTGCTCACATAGTAGGATAAGTGTGGGTGCCACTCGCGGCTCGATTTGGGTCGTGACAAACTTGGTATCAGAGCATTAGGTTCGTTGGTCTCATCACACAAGAACGAGTCTAGTAGAGTCTTAAGGAAGGTAGGGGACGCCTTTACTTTTCTTTGAGAGGCTATAAGACTTTAGGAAAATTCCATTCTTTCATTCTTTCTTTCGTGTGCTATTACTTGGGTCCAATTGGTATCTAGGTGATACAAATGGTATCTGACCATCTTCACTCTATTTCGCAGATGGTTAGAACTAGAGCAACGACTGCGCCAACACCAACATCGGCAAGACAAGAAGCATCTGAGCCAGCCACTGGGGCTGTAGATCGAAGAGGAGTAGTGGCAAGAGGCCGTGGAAGAGGTCGTGGGAGGACGTCCTCTAGAGGAAGAGGACAAGCACCTAGCCCATATGGTACTAGGGCGGTGACTCCTCCACCGACTGAGGAAGTAGTAAGAGAGGGTGAGGAAGGGGAAGATGAGCAAGTGCAGAATGAGGAATTGCCACCCCAACCTACCCCAGAGATGATCAATCAGGTTCTTGCTTATCTTAGCGGGTTATCTGATCAAGGCCAGACACCTCCAGTGTTTTCTGCACCAGCACCTCAGGTTCCGGAAGTACGACAGGCCGCTGTTGAGGCTCCCCGCATGGATGCCTCATTGGGAATAGGCACGTTTCCTCGTTTGACTACAGGGCCTATAATGACAAGCGATCAACATGAACTTTTCAGTAAGTTCTTGAAATTGAAACCTCCAGTCTTCAAGGGTGCTAAATCTGAGGATGCCTACGATTTTCTGGTTGACTGTCATGAGCTACTACACAAGATGGGTATAGTAGAACGGTTTGGTGTTGATTTTGTGACTTATCAGTTTCAAGGGAACGCCAAAATGTGGTGGCGGTCACATGTTGAGTGTCAACCAACAGAGGCACCACCTATGACTTGGGCATCATTCTCTAGCTTGTTTATGGAGAAGTATATCCCCGGGACTTTGAGGGATAAGAAAAGAGATGAGTTCTTGAGCCTAGAGCAAGGTAGGATGTCGGTTACTGCATATGAGGCTAAGTTTCGTGCATTATCCAGGTATGCCACCCAACTTTGTTTCAGTCCACAAGAGCGGATTCGCCGTTTTGTGAAAGGGTTGAGGTCAGAGTTGCGGATTTCAGCCTTACAGGTAGCGGCTACAGTGAAATCCTTTCAAGAAGTGGTAGACTTCGTGATAGAGGTAGAAGGAGTGAAGCCAGATGACTTCACCATGGCATCGACATCTAAAAGGTTTCGAAAGGGAGGTGAGTTTAATGGTTCTTACTCTAGAGGACAGGGTTCAGGAGGTTACTCAGTCCGACCAATTCAGTCTTCACTACAGACTGTAGTTGGGGGTCCACCTCAGACCGGTCAACACTTCTCTGAGAGACCTATGCTTGACTCCAGAGAGTATTATGGATGTGGGGAGACTGGACATATTAAGAGGTATTGTCCAAAACAGAGTTACAGACCCCAATAGTCAGAGGTAGAGGTGGTCATGGAAGAGGCCGTCATTCTAGAGGACGTGGTGGTCACCAAAACGGCCGGGGTGACGGGCAAACTGGAGCCACTACAACAAAACATGGTAGGGGCAACGGGCAGACAGGTGATAGGGCCCATTGTTACGCTTTCCCCGGACGGTCTGAAGCGGAGACTTCCGATGCTGTTATCACATGTAATCTTTTGGTTTGTGATTTCATGGCTTCTGTATTATTTGATCCTGGCTCCACCTTTTCATACGTATCTTCTTCATTTGCTACTGGTCTTGATTTACCTTGTGAATTACTTGACATGCCTATTCGTGTGTCTACTCCGGTGGGTGAGTCTGTGATAGTTGAAAGGGTATATAGGTCTTGTCCTGTGGCTTTTGTAGGGAGCAATACTCATGTAGACTTGGTTATTTTAGAAATGGTTGACTTCGATATAATTCTGGGTATGACTTGGCTTTCTCGAAATTTTGCAATCTTGGATTGTAATGCTAAAACTGTGACGTTAGCCAAGCCTGGGACAGATCCGTTAGTGTGTGAGGGCGACTACACTTCCACCCCGGTTCGTATCATCTCCTTTCTTCGTGCTAAGAGAATGGTTAGTAAAGGGTGTTTAGCTTTCTTGGCACATCTCAGGGACGACACTACCCAAGTACCTTCAATTGAGTCGGTTTCGATAGTCCGTGAGTTTCTGGATGTGTTCCCTGCAGAACTTCCTGGTATGCCACCAGATAGGGCTATTGACTTTGGCATTGATCTTGAACCGGGTACTCGCCCCATTTCTATACCCCCTTATAGAATGGCTCCCGCTGAGTTAAGAGAGTTAAAGGTTCAACTTCAAGAATTATTAGGAAAAGGCTTCATTAGACCAAGTGCATCTCCTTGGGTTGCTCCTGTTTTGTTTGTGAAGAAGAAGGATTGGAGTTTTCGGATGTGCATAGACTACAGACAACTGAATAAGGTAACTATTAAGAACAAGTATCCTCTTCCTCGCATTGATGATTTGTTCGACCAGTTACAAGGTGCTTGTAGCTTCTCAAAAATCGACTTGAGATCTGGTTATCATCAATTGAAAATACGGGCAACGGATGTGCCCAAGACTGCTTTTCGGACCAGGTATGGGCATTATGAGTTCTTAGTAATGTCTTTTGGGCTTACGAATGCCCCTGCTGCTTTAATGAGCTTGATGAATGGGATTTTTAAGCCATATCTGGATCTCTTTGTCATTGTATTCATTGATGATATACTAGTATACTCAAAGAGCAAGAAGGAACATGAGGAGCACTTGAGAATTGTATTGGAAATGTTGAGGGAGAAAAAGCTTTACGCCAAGTTTTCCAAGTGTGAGTTTTGGCTAGATTCAGTGTCCTTCTTGGGACACGTGGTTTCTAAGGATGGAGTGATGGTGGATCCATCTAAGATTGAAGCAGTGAAGAATTGGAAGGACCTACAAATGTTACAGAGATAAGAAGCTTTGTTGGTTTAGCTAGCTACTACCGCCGATTTGTCAAAGGGGTTCTCTTTTATTGCTTCCCAATTGACAAGCTTGACTAAGCAGAATGTTCCATTTGTATGGTCGGACGAGTGCGAAGAAACTCAAGACTTTATTGACTACTGCACCCATTCTCACCTTGCCAGTGGAAGGTAAGAATTTCATTGTCTATTGTGATGCATCCTATTCGGGTTTGGGTGCAGTGCTAATGCAAGAGAAGAATGTGATTACTTATGCTTCGAGGCAATTAAAAGTGCATGAACGTAACTATCCGACCCATGATTTGGAATTGGCTGCGGTAGTGTTTGCGTTAAAGCAATGGAGACACTATCTATATGGGGTTAAGTGCGAAGTCTATACGGATCATCGTAGCCTACAGTATGTTTTTACTCAGAAGGATTTGAACTTGAGACAGAGAAGATGGATGGAACTACTGAAGGACTACGATATCACTATCTTGTATCATCTGGGAAAAGCTAATGTTGTGGCAGATGCCTTAAGTAGAAAGGCAGGAAGCATGGGAAGTCTAGCTCACTTGCAAGTTTCTAGACGCCCTTTGGCTAGAGAAATCCAAAACTTGGCTAATGACTTTATGAGGCTGGACGTAAATGAGAAGGGAGGATTTTTGGCTTGTGTGGAGGCAAGATCTTCCTTCCTTGACAAGATTAAGGGAAAGCAGTTTAATGATGAGAAATTGATCCGGATCCGAGATAAAGTGTTGCAAGGAGAGGCTAAGGAAGCACAAATCGATGAGGAAGGTGTTTTGAGAATTAAGGGAAGGGTATGTGTACCCCGCGTCGATGATTTGATCCACACTATTCTTACAGAGGCTCATAGTTCAAGGTATTCTATACATCTTGGTGTAACCAAGATGTACCGTGACCTAAAGCAACACTTTTGGTGGAGTAGAATGAAGCGCGACATTGTTGATTTTGTTGCCAAATGTCCAAACTGTCAACAAGTAAAGTACGAACACCAGAGGCCCGAAGGATCACTTCAGAGAATGCCCATTTCTGAATGGAAGTGGGAGAGAATCGCAATGGACTTCGTGGTTTGTCTTCCAAAGACATTGGGAAAGTTCGATTCTATTTGGGTAATTGTGGACAGATTAACTAAGTCTGCTCATGTCATTCCGGTCAAGGTGACTTACAATGCAAAGAAGTTAACCAAACTTTACATCTCGGAAGTGGTGCAATTGCATGGAGTTCCACTCTCCATCATATCAGATAGAGGTACGCAGTTTACTTCTAAGTTTTGGAAAACGTTGCATGCTGAATTAGGTACTAGGTTGGATCTTAGTACCGCATTTCACCCTCAGACCGATGGTCAGTCTGAGCGAACGATTCAAGTGTTGGAGGATATGCTTCGTGCATGTGTGATAGAATTTGGTGGTCATTGTGATAACTTCTTACCCTTAGCAGAATTCTCATACAATAATAGCTATCACTCAAGCATTGGTATGGCCCCATTTGAGGCACTGTATGGGAGGAGATGTAGGTCTCCCATTGGTTGGTTTGATGCATTCGAGGTTAGACCTTGGGGTACTGACCTTCTGAGGGAATCGTTTGATAAAGTGAAATGCATTCAAGAAAAGCTTCTAGCAGCTCAAAGTAGGCAAAAAGAATATGCAGATCGAAAGGTTAGAGACTTGGAGTTCATGGAGGGTGAGCAGGTCTTGCTGAAGGTTTCGCCCATGAAAGGGGTGATGCAGTTTGGTAAGCGAGGTAAGCTTAGCCCAAGGTATATTGGTCCCTTTGAAGTTCTGAAGCGAGTAGGGGAGGTGACTTATGAATTAGCCTTGCCTCCAGGGCTGTCAGGAGTGCATCCGGTATTTCACGTGTCTATGTTGAAAAGATACCATGGGGATGGAAACTACATCATTCGTTGGGATTCGGTTCTGCTTGATGAAAATTTGTCTTATGAGGAGGAGCCTGTTGCCATTTTAGATAGAGAAGTCCGCAAGTTGAGGTCAAGGGAGATTGCATCCATCAAAGTTCAATGGAATAATCGACCAATTGAAGAAGCCACTTGGGAGAAGGAGGCAGATATGCGAGAAAGATACCCACACCTGTTCACAGATTCAGGTACTCCTTTTCGCCCTTGTTTTTCTTCTTGTGATCGTTCGAGGACGAACGATGGGTAAATTGGTATCTATTGTAACGACCTGTTTAGTCATTTTGAGCAGCAGATTTTATTTCTAGAGAAACTGGCTGAGACGACGGACCCCACGACAGACCGTCATGGGCACGACGGACCGTCGAGGGGGTCTCGTTCCAAAACACTTAGAATTCTGAATTTGGGTACTGAAATCGACTCTCTGAACTTCGTGACGGAATGGCAGGACGGACCGTCGTGGGCACGACGGGCCGTCACACATTTTCCACAGAAATTAAGTCTCTGAACTCTGTGACGGAAGCAGCACGACGGGCCGTCACAGGCACGACGGGCCGTCACAGGCTGCGTAATCCCAGGTTGGGTTGGATTTTTTTGTTACATATTTTAAGGGGCGTTTTGGACTATTCCTGCTTAATTATAAAGTTAGTGGGTTAATGTTAATAGTTTAATTACTGGGGGGTTAAAAGAGATAACTTGAGTTAATTGGTGGGTTAATTCCTCATCTTTTATACTTAATTATATGCTAATTAGGGTAAAAGAAAGAGGGTTTGAATAAGAAAAATAGAAAGAACAAAGAGAGGGAGAATCGATCGAGAGAGAGGAACGAAGAGGATAACAAAGCTTTGGGGAATTTGCTTGCTTGATCACGAATCTTCGGTGGAGGTAGGTTATGGTTTATGCTATTCGTAGTAAACTCTTAATAGCGAATGATATGTATTGGTAGTATTGTAAACCCTTCTATATGCTTAATTGTATGCTTGCATGAATGTGATTATATAATTATGATAAAATAAGCATGATGAAGCTATTGAATCCTAAATCTTGAAAAACCCTAATCTACTTTGTTAATGATGATGCCTTGGTATAAAAGAAGGCTTGATGAATGAAAGTAGTGAGATTAGGGGATCGGGTGCAACGTTCCGGTACCAGGATAGTATATGAGGATCGGAGTGTCACGTTCCGACACCAAGATAGTATATGGATCGGGTGCCACGTTCCGGTACCAGGATAGTATATGAGGATCGGAGTGTCACGTTCCGACACCAGGATAGTATATGGATCGGGTGGTGGATAGTATATGAGGATCAGAGTGTCACGTTCCGACACCAAGATAGTATATGGATCGGGTGCCACGTTTCGGTACCAGGATAGTATATGAGGATCGGAGTGTCACGTTCTGACACCAGGATAGTATATGGATCGGGTGCCACGTTCCGGTACCAGGATAGTATATGAGGATCGGAGTGTCATGTTCCGACACCAGGATAGTATATGGAGCGGAGTGTCACGTACCGACACGAGAGGAATAAAGATAATGAATCTTGAAATATGTTAATATACTCAATTTAATGAACCTAATTCCCAAATGAGTATGATGGGGAGGCGTGAGTCCTCATTGATGTGCTTGGTGTTGTGACCAAGGGTTATGGTAATTGTAAATGCCGCATGTTGAGTTTTGTAGTTTATTTTATGATATTATCTGATATATACTGTATTCTATTTTGAGTTGGCCGATGATATCTACTCAGTACTCGTGTTTTGTACTGACCCCTACTTGTATGTTTCTTTCTTGTTATTTGTGGAGTGCAGCAAACATACCGTCGTCTTCAACTCAACCGCAACTCTAGCCAGTCTTCATTACACCGGATTTCAGGGTGAGCTAATGCTTCTAGCTTGGACTGGATCTTCCTCTTCATGTCTTGATGCCTTGAAGTTCCGGCATGGACTAGCTTTTTATGTATTTTATTTTCTTAGATAATCTTATATTAGTAATTTGAGGATAGATGTTCTTGTGATGATGACTTCCAGATTTTGGGGATAATAATAGTTATTGAGTTTTAGAAGTTATTTAATCGATGTTCATTAATGAGATTTAAGTCTTCCGCATTATATTCTGCTTATATTGTATTGAAATGTTGGGGTTTAGATTGGTTGGTTTGCTCACATAGTAGGATAAGTGTGGGTGCCACTCGCGGCTCGATTTGGGTCGTGACATATACATATAAGATTAATAAAAACAGCTAACATAGTCATAATAGTATTATATAAAGGTTAATAAATGAAGTCTTTTAAATTACTCTATCATATTTTAGTTCATTATGAGCGTCTAATAGTGTAAAAGACATAAACCGCCATATGAACACATGCCGTTTAATCTCTATCTAATCCGTTAAGTAATCACATACCTTGCTAGGTATGAGACTATGTGTTCATATCATGTGGATCCATAATTTTCCAATATTAGGTACATAAAAGGAGTAGCCCGAATCAATGGTATGATCCTTGACCTATGTCAATAAACATAATTCAGAAATTTACCATTTAGATTTATGTCTTATCAGTTAAATATTTAACTCCATTAAGCTCATGTTATCATGGGTTAGCTCGAAGGCTCATATTCATAACATTCAAGGACCACATTTCATAAACTTCATTCATAATATTACGTCATGCGACTACAATTCATATATAATAATTTTACATTCAAGAGAAACATATACCATATCATAATATTTTGATCAATAGACATATGATAACACCATAAAATGTATATAGGGGAAAATCATAGTTCATAATTCTAGGGTTCATAAAATAATCATTTCCATGAATTCAACAAAAAATGATTAAAAAGCTATTAAAAAGTCATTATGAAACCATTAGACTTAATTTTCAAGATATAACTATTATCAGAACTTTGGAGTTTCTTGAAGTTCTTTCGCGTAGAAATTTAGGAATGAATGAGAGGGTTTAATTATGAAAAAATTAATTTCCTACACGTTTAGGTCCATTAATTATATAACTCCGTAATGATTTTTAGGATAAAATATCTTAAAAAGGTAAAAATCGATGACTTTTTTGCTCGACTTCACATTAGCCCTGTGCACGAAATTGAACGATGAAATCTGCTATAGTCAATAGTGAGGTCCGCTTCATCCCCATGACACGGATTCGGTCGTGACCAGTGATATACCGTGGTTTCACGGTATTACTAATACTTTTTCCTTAAGTTTAGTGTGTCCAAAAGCCTTTTTGTGCTAATGTTTATATAAGTTTCTCTTTATTTTGCAGGAGATCTGTCCAAAGATGAATGCGGAGATTTGAGCGAAAAAATGCAGAAGAGACCACCTACGGAGCTTGTGACGGTCCGTCGTGCTTGTGACGGTCCGTAGGTGGTAGCGTAGTGCAGCTGCTGAAGGAAGATGGGAAAGTCCGACAAAGTGTGGGGTTACGAAGCTTGCGACGGTCCGTCGTGTCTATGACGGTCCTTCCTGCAGGTTCGTCAAGAAGTTCAGAGAAGTAATCCCAGTACCCATATTCCAAGAGTTGAAGTATTTTGGAACGAAGACCCTCGACGGACCGTTGTGCCTATGACGGTCCGTCATACTTGCCGTCGAGGGTAATGAAGAGAGCAGTAGAAGAAATTGCATAAGTATGGGACGACGGAGTCCATGACGGTCCGTCGTGACCACGACGATCCGTCGCGAGGTCCGTCGACCCAGCCGCGTTTTGGCAGATTTTCAGCAAATAGAGTCCTTGTTTAATTAGGTTTTTATTTTCTATAAATAGTTCGAAAAACCTCATTTTTGAGGTTAGACTCTGGATCATTGTTAGACTCCGTATTGTTAGACATCATATTAGTAGACACTGTATTGTTAGACTTTGGAGAATCATTAGACTTTTTGTGAGATTGTTGATTACTTTGAGATTCTTGCAAGTGATTATTGGTGATTAATCAAGCAAACTTTCGGATTTTACTCTTTCTCATTGAAGTAAGTACATGAATTCTTATTTATTATATTTGAATATTGTGATTATGACTATGAGTAACTAGCTCGATAACTAGGGTTGTGGGAACCATAGGCAAATAATGAGATAAAACCTAACTAAAATAAAGATATTAGGAAATAATTGTTATAGTTAGAATTATCAAGTTATGAACCTGTGGGGAACATGTAAACCCTAGTTACTTTGATTAATTGATTAAAATCCAACATTCAAAGCTGTTAAGTGTCTCTTTCAATTGCGTTAGTTATTTTCATTCATTTAGAAATAGAAACCCCCTTTTATTGTTTTTACTTTCCAAGGAAGTAATTGACTAAACAATAGTAATAATAGATTGAAGTTAAGTCTAGACTATTTTCCTCGTGGGAACGATCCCAACCTCACTAGTTGGGTTATTTACTTGACACGACCGCTTTACTTCTTATTTGAGAAGTAAGTTTGAGCGTATCAAATTTTGGCGCCGTTACCGGGGAAAGTAGCTTTTAGATTAACTTGAACGTATTACTATAGTTTAGTTGATATTTTCTTGATTTTACTTTATTTTATTGTTTTTGATTTTTTTCAGAACTATCCTCCTTGTATGCCAAATACACGGAGAGGAAGAGAACCATTGTTTCCCTACGATCACGAATTAGAGCGTACACTACGCAATATGAATCAAAACTTGGGAATCAATAATGATGATCCAAACCAGAACATCCCAGCTCTGGTTGATGTTCATGGTCAGTTGTTACCCGATGCTCCGTGTGAACACCAACAGAGGGGACAAAATCCCGCTCCACGGCCCCAAGCATACTACAGAGGCTATGATAACATAGCAGACTCCGATAGGCCACTTGTTTTGCCTCCTCTACCCACAGGCCATACTTTTGTGGTAACTAGTAGCCTGATGCAAATGCTCACTGCTAGAGGTTTGTTTTCAGGGCTACCTTCTGAGGATCCACATGCCCATATAACTAAGGTAAGGGCAGTGTGTAAAAGCTGTGTAGGGAGACCTGACTTGGACTTAGATGTAATAGGGCTCAGAGTTTTTCCTCTCTCACTGACGGGAGAGGCTGCTATATGGTTCACTGAGCTCCCATACAACTCAATCTTCACTTGGAACCAACTAAGGGATGTTTTCTTAGGACGCTACTATCCGGTCTCCAAGAAACTAAACCACAAAGACAGAGTGAACAACTTTGTGGCACTACCAGGAGAGTCAGTTAGTAGTTCTTGGGATAGATTCACCTCATTCTTGAGAAGTGTTCCAAATCACCGTATAGATGATGAGTCACTGAAGGAATACTTCTATCGGGGACAGAATGATAATAATAAAGCGGTATTGGACACTATAGCAGGTGGATCTTATGGGGAATGTCCTTATGCTGGAATTGCCAAAAAATTAGAGAAAATCTCCCGGAATAATAAAGCTTGGAGTACTAGGTAGTCTGATACAGGGAGAAACACCTTCGCACTGCAGTCCACTCACAACCTAGCCACAGATGAGATTCGTGAAGAAATGGCTCAGATGAGAACTGAGCTTGGGTTGGTACTAAAACATGTCACTAGGGGTGCAGAAAAGATAAAAACAGTCAACTACTTGGCTAAACCACCACCTCTTAATGATGAATGCTATTATGCGGAGGACACTTATGCAGTAAATGAGCAGACGAGGGGTTTCCGACCAAGAGCCCAAGGCTCAAATCAGGATAATTGGAGCCAAGGTCGGAACTATGGTAACTATAACCGTGAGGGTCATTATGTCCGATATGGAAACTACAACCGCGACAACAACTTCAACAGGGGTAACTACGGTAACAGAAATGATAGGAATGGGCCCTATGTCCCTCCTCAAAATCGTGAAGTTACTCCTAGGGATGGTGGAGATAGTACAACGCGAGTTGAGGATATGTTGCACAAAATGATGAGGAGGTTCGATGCTAGTGATGAACATATTAAAGAGTTAAGGTATGATTTAGCTAGTATTGGGCAAAAAGTTGATACACATGCAATATCGATTAAACAGATTGAGTTGCAAATGGCCCAATTATCTGCGACAGTGAACACACGGCAACCGGGCACTCTTCCTAGAAACACTGTCCAAAATCCAAAAAATGATGCGCACTGTATGGCGATCACTACTAGGGGTGGTAAGCAAACCATTGACCCACCTATGCCGTCTGATGAGGAAAATGTGAGAAAAGATGATGATACGGTGGTAAAGGGTAGTGTTGAGGAAGAAGAGAGCAATGAAAAAGATGCAGAAGTCCCTATGAAGGTAATTCCCATGCCTAGACCACCACCACCCTTCCCTCAGAGATTAGTGAAAAAGACCGAGGATGGTAAATAGCGGCGTTTTATAACAATGCTAAAGCAGCTCTCTATCAATGTCCCTTTGGTAGAAGCTCTAGAACAAATGCCCGGTTATGCCAAGTTTATGAAAGATTTGGTCACAAAGAAAAGATCGGTTACTTTTGAGGATGATGATAGAATGCAACATTGTAGTGCTATTGCTACAAGATCTCTGGTACAAAAGAAAGAAGATCCGGGTGCGTTCACTATTCCTTGTACAATCGGGCTATTACATTTTGCGAAAGCATTATGTGATCTGGGGGCAAGCATAAATCTCATGTCCCTCTCGATCTACAAGAATTTGGGTTTGGGTGACCCAAAACCCACTGCGATGCGGCTACTGATGGCTGATCGGACAATGAAACGGCCTATAGGGATACTCCATGATGTGCTAGTAAAAGTGGAGTCATTCATCTTTCCGGCTGAGTTTGTTATTCTTGATTGTGAAGTCGATTTTGAAGTGCCTTTATTCTTGGGAGGCCATTCCTTGATACAGGTAGAGCCTTAGTTGATATGGAAAAGGGGCAGATGAAATTTCGGTTGAATAATGAAGAAGCGACCTTCAACGTGTGTAGGACTATGAGGCAAAGTGGTGAGCTCCAATCAGTATCCTCCATATCCCACAAAGAAAAGATGAAGAAGGAGAATAAACAAAAAAGTGAAAAACAAGAGTTTAGGGTTGGGGATTTGGTGCTTGTAGACAGTTCTGGGTCGCCTTGTCTTCCGGGCAAGCTCAAGTCCAAATGGACTGGCATTTACTTGATTACCCAAGTATTCCCTCATGGAGCAGTTGAGTTAAAAGCCAAGGAGGGAGTGCGGTTTAAGATGAATAGAGATCGAATAAAACTCTATTTTGGGCATAAAGCATCGAGGAATGAAGTGATAGAGGCATACCATCTTGATGAAGTCTGAGTAATCAATGTCCCCAGTCGTGCCGCGACATTAAATCAGGCGCTTGTTGGGAGGCAACCCAATACTTATAGTCTTTTTAGAAATGGTAGCATTTTTCTACTAATGGGTTTTTAAATTTGCAGGCACATCACCAGGAAATTCTGCAGAAAATTACTCTGCAGCAGTCACTGACGGATACATCGACGGACCGATGCGCCTGCGACGGACCGTCATATGCCTCCGTCGTACCAGGTACGTCTTTCTGTTATTCTCAAACTAGGGCACACACGACGGACGCAATGACGGATCGTCACAACTGAGAGGGACCGTCGTCGGGGAGTCGTTGCATCATTAATAAGTCGTACCCGACCCGACCCGGCTGGAGTCTTTTTTCAAAATCAGATCGTTTAAACCCCCCAACCCCTCATTTCACCCCCATTCCTTCACTACTCCCCCTATTGCCCTCTCTTTTCAATTTCCACAATCTCTCCCTCTATCAACCGATCATTGCCCCCTCTCAAAATTCTCCAAAGCCCTAAAAGTTATCATCTACTAGTCGGAGTTGCTGCTGTGGGTGTCTTCTTGGTCACCGAGTACTTGACCATTTTGTTTTTCTCCAATTCTAAGGTATGTGTCTCTAATTTCTACTCATTTATCTTGCATTTTTGTTTATTAATTAGTATTAGCTTAGTTCTTCGTCATATGTTCGTTTCTTTTATATAAGATTCTATCTAACCTAGGTTAAAAATGTTTGAAATTGTCGTGTTTACAACCCTAGACATAGGTGATTTCGTATTTCTAGTTTCCTAGGTAGTTGGGTTAGACAAATGTAGGTCCAAAACACTACTAGTTGATTTGGGTTCATCGGGACTGTATGGGATACCCCCAGTTCTGTCACTGATCTACAGAACGAGACCCCAATGACGGACCGTCGTACCCACGATGGACCGTCTTAGGGTCCGTTCCAAAAGCCCTAATACCCCACTGTCCATTTTTTCCAAGTGTCCTTCAACAGACACATGTGACGGACCGTCATACCCACGACGGTCCATCCTGCACACCCGTTTTGGTTGTCAGAGACCCTCTTTCTGAGGGTCTCTCACTTTTTCTAAGTGTCCTTCAACGGACACATGTGACGGACTGTCGTACCCACGACGGTCCGTCCTGCATGACCGTTATGACGCTCGGATACCCCTCTTCTAAGGGTCTCTCACTTTTTCTAAGTGTCCTTCAACGGTCACATGTGACGGACCGTCGTACCCACGACGGTCCGTCCTGCATGACCGTTATGACGGTCAGCGACCCCTCTCCTAAGGGTCTCTCATTCTTTTCTAAGTGTCCTCTGACGGACACCTACGACGGACCGTCGTACCTGTGACGGTCCGTCCTGCACATACCGTCATACTAGTCAGAGACTCTCCTTCAGGGTTCTCCATATATACATAGTCTAAGTAAGACACGACGGACCCCATGATGGTCCGTCATAGTCACGACGAGCCGTCACCAGGCCCGTCGTGTGTCACTGTTACCATAGAAATGACATACTGTTATAATTTTTTTGTGTGGTTTTGCTCGTCTTGTTTGCCACTTCTCGTAATAATATTGATCCTTTACAGGTACTATCTACTATGGCACCCAAGCAAGATCGAATATATGCATGCGGGCGATCGAAGTCTGTCGCCCCGTCTGCCCGCATGGTCATTGGCTCTGATGATGAGCGTGACCCTGAGTACGTGCCCCCAGGCACTTCCACCCCTTCCCGTGCTGCACGTGCTCCCAGAGCCACACTAAAAAAGGTGGCGTCCGGCATAGTCACTGCCTCCCAGTCTGATGAGGAGCGCACACTGACCGGCACACACTCTGGGTTAGCCACAAATGAAGAAGGAGCGTCTGGCTCCTTAGGAGTATCCTGGTCGGAGGAAGCCTCCGGCTCTGCTGAGGTTCCCGCACCTGCCACCGCTGCAGCTTCGGCCTCGTCTGATGAGGCTGACATTTCGGAATCCACATCAGGTTCAATAGCTCAGGCCCCTACCCCAACTACTGACCAGCCCAACCGGTGGTGTGTCGACGGGCAATTTCAAGTCTACTCCGACGCCAAGTTCCTCACTGACAAAGGAGTTATAACTCGAACACTCACCTTGAAGCGGCGGGTCCTTACAGGGAGTCTCCCGATGATGCCTGAGATCCACAATCTCTTCACCAGGCATCGCCTGGAGTGGACAGCACGTCCGTTGGGACGCTACAGTGAAGAAATGGTCCGAGAGTTCTACGTATCCTACGTTGCGACTCTCCAATCACAGATAGATAGGCGGTTTGCCCCCGCCAAACAGGCCCCAGTGGAGCAGGTCTGAGTATGGGGCGTGCAGGTTGACATTTCCCTGCCTGCCATCCGCCGGTTTCTATACAACGAGGGTGTTGATGCTACTTGGACCCCTCTCACTGCCGAGTTTGACTACCGATGACAAATTATTAAAGATGGCCAGTTCCTGCGCGAGCCATCGCTGAGAGAGACCACCAAGAGGTGGATGGCCCTACACCTGTCAGTTGATGGAGAGGGTGTCGACTGGGTGACGGAGCCAAAGGGGGCCATCAAGAAGGCCAACCTAACTTTCACGGCGAAGTTCTTGTGCCTGATTGTCCGCCACTGCCTTTCCCCCACAGCCGCTGATAATATCGTTACATGGGATCATGCAGTGTTGATGGCGGCGATGATTGCTGGGTTCGAGGTGGATTTCACGTGGCTTCTACAGGCAGTCATGCACGAGAGGGCTTTCAAGGTCACTACTACTTATCCTTTCCCGTGCATGATCTTTTCTCTCTGCAGGTCCGCAGGTGTGCCTATATGGCACGTAGATCAGCGCAAGACCCCGCAGGGCACTGTTGACGTCGGCCTCATCAGAGATGAGGCCAATGAGTTGGCTCCACGCAAAGGGCCCCGTCCAGAGCTGCCCCCACTTGCTGATGATCTTGCTGATACGGTAGCCCAGGCCTGCACGGCTACACAGGGGCGTCCACTGACACTACCCCGATCGAGTCTATCCGGGTAGTAGCACTGCCCCGAGCTTCCTCTCGCACAACCCCTCTACCGGCTCTGGTCCCGCTTGCTAGAGTCCAAAAATTAGAGGCGCAAATGGCTACACTTCTGCATCATATCCAGCCGTGGATGCAGAAGTCTATTACTGCGTCAGAAGAGCGCCTAGAGCGGAAAATGGTCCAGTATACAGAGCGGAAGATCGCTGAGGTTCACCAGCGCTTGGACGCCTTTGAGTTGAGGGTGCTAGCCCAGCCAGCCCCTCCAGTGGATGTGTCGACTCTTCAGGTTGCGGTCGACAGCCTTCGCACAGATATTGACACGATCTTAGAGGCTAGGGTGCTGGAGTCAGAGGCCCCTTCTATCGAGCCTGCTGAAGACACAGTGTTGGCGGCCCTATTCGTTACTTCAGAGATTCCACCACCTCCCCCTCGCGAGCATGCCAAGAGGCATAGGGGTAGAGCAGAGGACGAGGCGTGAGCACGAAAAAAGGAGCACCGAGGAAGGAGGCTGCGAGGAGAGCCTCACTTGCTGAGGAGGAGGCGCACCAGATGAGAGCATCAGAGTTAGAGGCTATGGCGTCTAGCTCCCGAACTGTGGATATAGCAGGAGGCACTACTGATAGTGCAGTTGTTGCTGAGGACACCACTGAGGGTGTCCAGATTGCAGAGGACATGGGTTCCGGGGAATCGGACCCACCAGCTTGCTGAACGACGGCGCTTTGCGCCACAGGTTTGCTTCACCAACCACTCTAGTATTTAAATTTTTATACATTTGGGACAATTGCAAGTTTTTTTGTTGGGGGTAGGGTAAATGGACAGTGAGTGTTAGGGTGAAGTCTGAGTAGCCCAATTCACTATCCTCTTTTGGGGTTTTCTTGCTTGTGTTCTTTTTCCCCAAAAGACCGATTACTTTTTCTGTTGAACTGACATGTCTATATCTTTTGTACATAGTCTAATTCTGGAGCATGATGGCTAAAATGATATCCTGACAAATTGGAAAATGATACATGACTAGGCATAGTAACTGATAAATATGTGGCTCTAAGCATGACATAGAGGTACACCATTGCATTACCCTAAGTCTGAAATTCGAACTAGATGTCTGATAATCTGGTAGAGTGATGAGATGTCAAGTGAGTGTGAGGAAGATTTGAATAGTCCACTATTTGTACTGAGCTAGAACTTGCCTGGTTAGTCCTGCTCAAAGTAAGCTATAATAGACAATTAGGAAAGGATCATAGGCGCTTATTCAATATAGACCATTTTTAGCCTAAATAAAAGAAAACCAAATAAAATCTATCCTTCTTTGATCAAAATGATCTGAGCTTAAATTAGACCTTTTTTTTTCACCCCAACTGATCTTTTCTGGGAATAATGTGTTGGCCCTGGTCCCTCCTTGGACATGTGCACCTCAGCTTATGCCAAAAGCATAAGTTGAGGGTGGCTAATGCAGCAAACAACCTTCGTTATGGCCCTGACCCAACTTTGGGTATTGTGTACCTTGACTCATGGCAAATCCATTAGTTGAGGGTGACTATTATGAGGAATGCTCTGGAAAGTGGGGTTAAAAAAACAAAGAGAAATAAAGAACAAAAGTAAAATGAATCAAGAATTAGTTGAAAGATAAGTAAAGAAAAAGAAAAATATACAAGAAATACAAGCAAGAAAAGAGGAGAGTCACGTACACAAATGAATAAAGAAGAGAAAATAGCAAGGTGAAAGAATATGAGAAACTGGGCGAGATAAAATGATAGAAAATGGTATGTTTAGCCGATATGTAAAGGAGGGCAAAAAGTCACTAAAGTATACCTAAATGTACCCTACCTGACCCTGAGCCTATGTAATAATCTAAGAAAGTCCTATCGTGATCCTAAGGGTTGTATAGCGAACATAAGGCAGTGAAAATAAGGGCAAGCTTATGGCAATAGGTATGAATGAGTGTGACTTTGTTCTGAGAGCGAGTGTTGAAAAGTAATCTTTATACTCAAACTTAAATCATTGTGCGAAAAATGAGGATTTTGTTTTAAAGTGAGGACACTAGTTGCAAATACCGGAATTGTTAGCACCTCGGTGAGAAAATGAAGAGGATATGTGTTAGTGCATGGTGAGTCTATGTCATGTTCTAATCCTACATAATTCAAGCCTAATAGTGATAGTATGCATAGATTTGATGAGATTAATCGGGATTGATAGCCAAATGATTGCAAAGGATAAAACATGGATACTATTGTACAAAGATTTTGTATTGAGTCATAGTGCATCGCTTGAGGACAAACAACGAATTTAAGTTGAGGGTGTTGATATACCGTGGTTTCATGGTATTATTAATACTTTTTCCTTAAGTTTAGTGTGTCCAAAATCCTTTTTGTGCTAATGTTTATATAAGTTTCTCTTTATTTTGCAGGAAATCTGTCCAAAGATGAATGCGGAGATTTTGAGCGAAGAAATGCAGAAGAGACCACCTACGGAGCTTGTGATGGTCCGTCGTGCTTATGACGGTCCGTAGGTGGCAGCGTAGTGCAGCTGCTGAAGGAAGATGGGGAAGTCTGACAAAGTGTGGGGTTACGAAGCTTGTGACGGTCCGTCCTGCAGGTTCGTCATGAAGTTCAGAGAAGTAATCCCAGTACCCATATTCCAAGAGTTGAAGTGTTTTGGAACGAAGACCCTCGACGGACCGTTGTGCCTATGATGGTCCGTCATACTTGCCGTCGAGGGTAATGAAGAGAGCAGTAGAAGAAATTGCATAAGTATGGGACGACAGAGTCCATGATGGTCCGTCGTGACCACGACGATCCGTCGCGAGGTCCGTCGACCCAGCCACGTTTTGGCAGATTTCCAGCAAATAGAGTCCTTGTTTAATTAGGTTTTTATTTTCTATAAATAGTTCGAAAAACCTCGTTTTTGAGGTTAGACTCTGGATCATTGTTATACTCCGTATTGTTAGACATCATATTAGTAGACACTTTATTGTTAGACTTTGGAGAATCATTAGACTTTTTGTGAGATTGTTGATTACTTTGAGATTCTTGCAAGTGATTATTGGTGATTAATCAAGCAAACTTTCGGATCTTTCTCATTGAAGTAAGTACATGAATTCTTATTTAATATATTTGAATATTGTGATTATGACTATGAGTAACTAAACTCGATAACTAGGGTTGTGGGAACCATAGGCAAATAATGAGATAAAACCTAACTAAAATAAAGATACTAGGAAATGATTGTTATAGTTAGAATTATCAAGTTATGAACCTGTGGGTAACACGTAAACCCTAGTTACTTTGATTTATTGATTAAAATTCAACATTCAAAACTGTTAAGTGTCTCTTTCAATTGCGTTAGTTATTTTCATTCATTTAGAAATAGAAACCCCCCTTTTATTGTTTTTACTTTCCAAGGAAGTCATTGACTGAACAATAGTAATAATAGATTGAAGTTAAGTCTAGACTATTTTCCTTGTGGGAACGATCCCAACCTCACTAGTTGGGTTATTTACTTGACACGATTGCTTTACTTCTTATTTGAGAAGTAAGTTTGAGCGTATCAACCAGCTGACCAGGTTGGCATATCTATGGTAAACCAACCACAAATTATTCTCTGGACTTCGATTGAAGAATGATGAATGATTGATGACATTGGATAGAAGACTCATAAATCATTAATTCAACAAGTCATGGATAGTTTGAACGAAGTCTTAATATCATCAAATATATTTTTATGGATAGTTTTTATCACCACTTTATCCACAATCATTGGTCATAGTCACAACCACCATTACTATTGTCAACCATCATCACTTTTGCCAACTGTTCCAGTAACGCAATCATATCTACCATCACAATCACCATTTTTGTCAATCAATATTGTATATTGCTATTACACCGATAATATTCACTTATAATTATACTCTGTCGCTGCCACTGCCACCACCATCACTATCACCATCACATCACCACCACTATTTGCAATTCTTACTACCAATTACCTCCAGAATCACAACTAGCACAACCACTAATTACCATCAACACATCGTCAACCACAATATATTCTCAGCTATCACTATCAACACTACCAACTACTAACACCATTATTAGACATTAACACCAACCATTATAGGAAAGTTTGCTAAAATATGCTACTACCTTCGTTCACTATTAATCGTCACACTTTTCCATTTTAGAGTTAAATTTTAAAAATTTTGACTAGCATTTTAGAATATATTTTTTCATCATATTGATATGCAAAAAATTGCAATGTATAGTACTTTTTGTGTAGTTTTTGAATATCTATTTTTTCTTATTTAAAAATAATCTAATTTAACTTTAAAAATTAGTCAAATTGACTTTCGTAAGCGCAATATGACAAATAATGTGGACCGAGAGAGTATTTTCATGTCACTACCAAGTTTTAAATAAGCTATGAGAAAATAGATTTGATTACAACTTGATTGCAAACTCTTAGTGTAAATTTAAAGTTCAAATTGATTCAACTCATGAAGATCATCAAGAGTTTAATACAAATTGTTTTGACAGATTACTAAGAGTTTCTTATGAATAAATTTGCCTCAAGTCATGGATCACCAAGAATATATTTAGTACATTGTCCTAGCAAATTATTTGAAGTTTTTGATCGATAGACTTATCGGGAGTCTTAGCTAATCATTATGACTTACAATACGAATTCATCAAAACTTTGGAACAAACTATTCATAAACTATGGAAAAATTATATATTTCTTTTTAGTTACCATGATTTTAGTTAAGAGACATACTTAGAAATTTATTCGTTCTAATTTTAATTCTTTTTATATTCATTTGTCATTATCTATAATGGTTCTTGAACATGAAAGGAATGAGTGATCATAGACAACTTAGGGAAATAAAACGCCTAAGCACATTATATATATATATATATATATATTATATATATATATATATATATATATATATATATATATATATATATATATATATATGTTGTTGATGTAAGGAGGTAGAAACGTAAGCAAGATTCTAGGAACATGGACTTTTGGGCTTTCCTTCTACCACGATTTTTGTAACATGTAACTTAGCATCTAAGACAACTTTGATTTTTTTTTCACGTACTTTATTTATATCAAAATAAGTTACATTTTATATACACAAAGAAGATATTAATGATATTTTTTTTTAATCTTACCGTTATTTAAATAAATTAAAGCTTACAAAACCAAGAAAAATATCAAGGAATTACATTTTTTAGAGATATTTATCAAGGATAAATCAGTAAAAATTTATTTTATGTAGGAATAAGTAATTTCTCTTAATGAATATGTGTAAGCTAAAAATATCACTTATTTTAAGACAGAAGATGAATATAATTTTCAAGAGTCTTGTATTTTGAGTAAGACCTCATTTGTTTGCTGATGATAGTTTGAATCTGAATGGTTTAACATTAGATGTGCATTCGTTTTTATTAAGAGTTCAATCACTTAATGGGTTTGAGTAGGTCTTAATCATTAAGATCTAGAACTGAGTTATTATCATTAAGTGATATTCTTGTGTAGATGATATTCATCATCATTCTTTTCACACTCATAAGTCACCACCACTAACAATCTTTGTCATCAAAGCCACCACTAACCACCCTTGTCATCAAAATCACCACCAATACTACCATCGTTTACCACCAACCATAACTGTTGCTAACTATTGCTACCAGATGCTACCACACTTGCCTCCTCCATCATTATGAGTATATCCATTTTTATCACCTCCACCGCCACCACAATCATCTTTATAGCCACCACCATCTCCACAACCACTATCAACCACTATCACCACTATAATCAACTTTACTACTAATAAATTTCCTCATCACTACCTACTACTATCATACATTTTCACACACCACCACCTCCATTTACCACTGTTGTCAGCCAGTACCACTACTATGGTCAATCTCTACTACCAATCACCTCCATCATCATATCTAGCACCACTGACAACCATCATAAATGCATCACCAACCACCATAAATTATTCAACCACCGCCGACTATTAAACTCAACCAACTTCATCATCACACCACCAACACCACTACCAATCACCATCAGTATGATGATCTCCACAACACCAATCACCTCTATTGTCACAATTACCACCACCATCAATACTAGTCACTAACAACTATTACCATCACTAGTACCACTATAAACTATCAACACTATCACTAACAAGTATAAGTGTTTCATTTTTTAATCATATAATGATATTATTTTATTAAATCTTTTGAAATATTTATTTCCTTTTAATTTAAATTGTAAATTTATTACTCTCCAACAATACTTGTGCTGGGTTTTATTTACCCTGATTTCTTAACATAAATTGGTTTTCCTTTTAGGAAAAGGTTTTGAATTGACTAATCCTTTTTCTGATAGGAAAAGGTTTAGGACTCTATAAATAGAGACATGTTCCTTCTAATTTAACCAGCATTCAAAATGTAGTCTTAAGGGCTTTGAGAGTTTTGGTTAGTGGGAGAATTTGTGGGTCACAAGCTTGATACGTTATCACTTGTGTGAACCTCCCATGTATTCTGAGTGAATTGGTGTAGGTTGTTTCTCTCTGTATTTCGTAATCTCATATTTATAGTGGATTATTGCTCATATCCTTTGTGGACGTAGGTCGATTGACCGAACCACATTAAATCTTTGTGTCTTTTGGTATATTTCTCGTTGTCTTTTTACTTGTGGTCTTTTGAGGTTTGCTTTGCTAGCTTCCGCATTTACACCTACTTATTTCGGTCCTAACAAATGGTATCAGAGCCAGATTCAATGACGGAGTCAGGTTCAGTGGTTCGATAATCGATTATTGAACAAGGTTAGAACGAGGTGTTCATCTTGGCGGGTGTGGTTTCTAGCCGCAACTTTTTTGACAATAATGAAGATTTTGTTGGAGAAATTATTTCAGAGAGGTTCTCTGTGTTGAGACATGAATTTTTCAAAGGAGATTATGGAGAGGAGAAGCAAGTTGTTGAAGATGAAGTAAAGAAGGTAGACAAATTTATTTTGTCAGAAATTCAGGACAAGGGGGAGATTTGTTGGGTTTTATTTGCCCTGATTTCTTACCATAAATTGGTTTTCTTTTTAGGAAAAGGTTTCAAATTGACTAATCCCTTTTCTGGTAGGAAAAAGTTTAGGACTCTATAAATAGAGACATGTTTTTTTTAATTTAATCAGCATTCACAATGTAGTCTTAAGGGCTTTGAGAGTTTTGGCTAGTGGGAGAATTTGTGGGTCACAAGCTTGATACGTTATTACTTGTGTGAACCTCCTATGTATTCCGAGTGAATTGGTTGAGGTTGTTTCTCTCTGCATTTTGTACTCTCATATTTATAGTGGATTTCTCATCTCCTTTGTGGACGTAGGTCGATTGACCGAACCACGTCAAATCTTTTTATCTTTTTGTATATTTCTCGTTGTCTTCTTACTCGTGATTTTTCAAGGTTTGCTTTGCTAGATTCCGCATTTACACCTGCTTATTTTCGGTCCTAACAAGTGGTACCAGAGCCAGATTCAATGACGGAGTCAGGTTCAATGGTTCGATAATCGATTATTGAACCAGGTTAGAACGAGGTGTTCATCTTGGCGGGTGTGGTTTCTAGCCGCAACTATTTTGACAGTAATGAAGATTTTGTTGGAGAAATTGTTTCAGAGAGGTTCTCTGTGTTGAGACATAAATTTTGCAAAGGAGATTATGGAGAGGAGAAGCAAGTTTTTGAAGATTAAGTAAAGAATGTGGACAAATTTATTTTGTCAGAAATTCAGGCCAAGGGGGAAATTTGTTGGGTCTTATTTGCCCTGATTTCTTACGATAAATAGGTTTTATTTTTAGGATAAGGTTTTGGATTGACTAATCTTTTTTCTAGTAGGAGAAGGTTTAGGACTCTATAAATAGAGACATGTTCCTTCTAACTTAATCAACATTCACAATGTAATCTTAAGGGCTTTGAGAATTTTGGTTAGGAGAGAATTTATGTGTCACAAGCTTGATACGTTATCACTTGTGTGAACCTCCCATGTATTCCGAGTGAATTGGTTGAGGTTGTTTCTCTCTGTATTTTGTACTCTCATATTTATAGTGGATTACTCATCTCCTTTGTGGACATAGGTTGATTGACCGAACCACATTAAATCTTTGTGTCTTTTGGTATATTTCTCATTGTGTTCTTACTCGTGGTCTTTTGAGGTCTGCTTTGGTAGATTCCGCATTCACACCTGCTTGTTTCGGTCCTAACAACTTGTCCACTATATATTGACTGTGCACACAGTTCTTAAGAAACTGTATATAAATAGAAGAGTAATTTTATCATATCACCCTTTGAATATAATAAATACAATGTCTTAAAAAATATAATAACTAAATGATTATAATGAACTATAAGGGTAAATTAGGAACTAAGTGTAAATATCCATTGATTTCTTGAAGTGAAAAAGTATTGTTGGACATCCTAAAATAGTATAGTGGACAATTACTATTGTTGGACAGAGGAGTATATGCATATGAATAGATTATGTACATTCAGATGTACGTTGAATAACAAACAATCTTAATCATTCAGCGTTTAAATCTAGAGATAACATCTTATCAATCAGTGCATTTAGATTCAGACATATAAATCTTAATGAATACAAATGAGGCCAAATACTTTTATTTTGGTCATATCGTGCGTCTCTCTTTATTTCTCTTTTTTCTTTCTCATGTAATAGGAAATCTCTTCTTTTTATATAATAATTAAAAAAAAGAAAGAAAAAGAGATGTATGTTTATCTTGTATTTTGTCTTTCACAATTGATAAGGCTTAATTTTTCTGTCTATTCCAAATAATGTCATATTCTTTTATTTATCTTAGAAATAATTAATTTTGGTCCACCAATAAGAAAATAAATCTTAAACTTTATGACCAGCTAAATGTTGTCACAATAATATTAACGAAAAGAGTAGCAACCAAAAGATTAATTGGAATAGATCAAGATAAGAAAAATAAGAATGGTATTATATAGAAGTATTCTTGTACAAATGTAGAAAACCATAATGATATTTTTCAAATTAAAGTTTGATATTTTCCCAAGTACTATTGGGTGTATTATTTGTTTTTCATTTAGGTAACAAAGACTTAGAATATATTATGAAATGATTGACGGTATTTTCTTTTGGTATGAAATTCATATAGCTAGTGGAAAAGTGATCACTAGTAAAATTATGAGAGGCTTGACTGCCCTTTTGTTTTGTATAAATAATTTGAAGTTGAAATTTATCTAATTCAGTAGAGAAGAATTTGCATTCGTATCTCAATTTCAGTTCAAACATGGGTTTGATTCACACTTCATGTTTTGAAAAAGATTTATCATCCGAAAATAGAAAAAAATAGATGACTTGCCTAAAAAAATGTGTCGAGAAAGGGAATACATATATTTTTATATATATATAGAATATTTCAACAAGATAGTGTTTTTTCAACTCTCTCAATATAGAATCTATTCCAAACATATATATCATGGTTCTTTACTTTGACATGGTACAAATATCTAAAATTTGATATTTTTAGATAATTTTTTAGAATCTATTGTAATACAAAGTAGCAGTAAGAAATTGTAGCCATTTTTTCAGAAAATTTGTCTCTTCCATAATAGAATCTGATAAGTGAGATCTCAAGTACATGTTTACGTAATTTTATTCTGTCTGAAGAAATGATTCATCAAAATAATGAGTCACCTTTATGAGGTACAGAAACTACTTTTGATAAAATATCGACTAAAATAATGTTAAAGACGCAGGTAAGAAAGAAAGAAGTACAAAACAAGTGTAGTGATAGATATTAATACACACGGGAGAGTTAATGAGCAAATATTACACATTGGAGAAAAAATATCATGCAATACATAAATCATAATACTAGAAGTACAATAATACTTGACTACGTACTAACCTATGACCTTGTTTTTCACCATCAACCTCTCTATCTAGGGTTATGTCTTCAGTTAATTGAACTCATGACAGGTCTTGTCTAATTACCTCACTCAAATTTACTTCGATTTACTTCTACCTCTCCTAACTCTTAATACAATCAGTCTCTTCACCTCCTTATAGGTGTATCCTCACACTTCTTTTTCTTATATCAAACCATCTCATTGTGGCATTATTAATATTGTTTGCCACAAAGGTCATTCATATCTTATCATGTATAACTTCATTTTTAATCATATCTCTTCTAATATGAACAAACATTCATATGTGCATCCTCATTTTCATAACCTCCACTTCTGAACATTGACATTCTTGACTAAAAAAACACTTTGCTTATACAATAATGTTCACTCTGTCGAACTTACTATTAAAACTCAGTGACATGTTCTTATCATATAACACCTTAAAGGTGAGCCTTTGTTTCAGTCATCCGATTTTAATACAGTGTGTGACATCATGTTGATTGCATTTTATCCTTGAATTAGGGACCTAAGATACTTTAAGCTTTCAATCTTAGAGATAACTAGTGCATTGATCTTCAACTCTACTTCCATCCCATACTTTACGTTACTAAACTTGCACTTTAAGTACTCAGTCTTAGTCCTACATAACTAGTGCATTGATCTTCACCTCTACCTCCATCTCATGCTTTAAGTTACTAAACTTGCACTTTAAGTATCAGTCTTAGTCCTACATAACTTAGAAACCTAGAGATTTTGGGTCTCTTTCTAAATTTTTAGTTTATCGTTAATTTCATTGTGTGTCTCCTCAATTAATACTATATCATCTACAAAATATACATTAAGACACCTCCCCTTTAATATATTGAGTAAATTTGTACATCACTAAGACAAAAGGGGACGATCTAAGAGTTGATCCATGCGCAACTCCATAAAGATCGGAAAGTGATTTGAGCCACCTACCTCTGTCATTACTCAAATTTTACCATCAGCGTATATGTTTTTAATATCCCTAAAATAAGAAAAAAATATATTAAAGCGATTGAGGATTAAAGCAAACTTGAATGATCTTTATTCAATCACGGTCCGTAAACCCTGTTGTGGTTCTAGGTCTGGTTTTCGAGGTGTTACAAGGGTAGAAAGATAGTAGGGGTAGTGTGTTGTCTTGCCTTGTGATGGTTTAGTGTCAGTCGTAGGACTAGTCATTTTTTTTAAAAGTTCTTACCATATGTTATTCATTCAATTTCAATTATCATTTTATTTTACAATTGTTATTGTTTCTCTCTCGTTGACTTTATACTTCTTTTATTTTCATTCTTTTAAAATTTGAGATTGATACAATTAAGCTGAATGTCTTCCAAAAATAACCTATGTACCTCCACAAGGTAGTGATAAGATTTGAGTATATTTTACCCTCCATAAACCTCACTTTATGGGATTTCCCTAGGTATAGTGTTGTTGTATGAATCTTTAAGGAAAGTTATTGATTCATATGTATGATGCAATCATAAGTGACTACATATCGACATTCAATCAGTAATATTCAACGTACATTTGTAGAAACTAGTTAGTAATAAATTGTTTAATATTGAAATCATGTATTGCTGCATTAATTATGCAAAAGTTTCTATCGATAATCATAATTTGTAACAGCTCATTATAAATAGAACTATATAGACATTGAATTATATTCAACTTTATACCCAACAACATTGAGGACATAAAAATTTCATTAATCCCAATATTAGAATTACATTTGACACATGTGTTCTCGCTCAAAGATAGATGACCTTAAAAAATGTCGTTTGGTGAAAGACAAAATTAAGAGCAAGACAATAAAATTGACAATCCATATATATATATATATATATATATATAAATCATTAATGCAACACCCCTCAAATGACTTAGGTGAAGCTAGAGTCTAACATGTTTTTCATGATGGTCTAAAGTCCTAAAATGATCTATAATGTGGTATTGAGGTAGTGTCTAAGAGTTTAGGTGATTTGGAAGTGAAACGTCAAAGAGTGACCAAGACGTTCGACGACTAAGTAACCTATGTGCCTCATGTGTGGTTATATGCTTAATTGTGTGTTTCATGAGTTAATGAGGTCATTATATGAGTTATTATGGTGTTTATAGGCAGTGTGTTAAGTTTTGTGAAGTTTGGAGGTCAAACGTCCATGTGTGTCTATGCATGTTTCGTTGAGTTTTACGTGTTCGTTTTGGATAAATTTCATGTGAGAGGTCCTAACTCATATACCAACACATTTGGGTTGGAAACGTCCTGGTGAAAGTCCCCAAGGACCAACCAAGGGTCCTTGAGGAAGGACCCTTCTCAAGATCAAGGTTGTCTAGACCAGACCCCAAACGACTGACGCAAACGATGGATCAAGGTCTAGTCGACGCCCCGTCAATGCGTGTCGTGGTTCAAGCCTAGGGAGATCAAGATTCCAAAGGCAAGTCTCTGAACTAAACGATGGGAGGACAGGACGGTCCGTTTGTGGACAAACGGTCTGTCGTCTGCCAACCGTCGATGGTACTGGTTTCCTGCGTGCAGTCACTGTTAAATTATGGGTGAAGTTGTAAATTCACCCCACGTCAAAATAAGAGAAATGGTGGTTACTTAGGGGTATTTTGGATATTTTAAACATGTTTATAAGCCTTTAACACTTAGAAGATTTCATTCTTTAAAGTCAAAACCCAAATTCCCTTAGAAATTCTCTTACAACTCCATTGGAGCCAAAACTCAAGGAAGGGATTGGATTGGAGAATTGATTGGGGATTCTTCATCAGGTTGAAGGATTAGCTTTATTGAGGTATGATTTTTTATCCTTGAAACTCTATTCATCATGGAGCCCAACTTTCAAAGAAGTTTTCTAAAGTTTTCAAAGATGAATTGTCCAATTTCATGATCCATCCATCGGTTCTTGCATTAAAGGTTTTAAAGCATTGTATATTGATTTAGTTGTAATTAATTTGATGAGTTTTAACTCAATTAACCTATGAAACCATGTAATTGATGAACCCTAGTTTTTTCACTACTTTATGGGTTAAATGGTTTGGACTTAATGCTTATCAATTCTAGTGTAGTTTTCTATGGGCTATTGATTGATTTAATAATTGTATTAAATTGATATCTAGGTTGTATTAGATTGATGAATCTATATTGAATTGACCTAGTTTCATTGAGTATCATAGTTTTTATATGGAATTAATGTTCATGGCCATGGGTAAGGGCCTTATGGCATTGAATCGGATGATTTGACATTGGATTGAAGTGGAGGGAATGGATTGGTGGTATGCTGCCCTAATTATCTTTAAATTTATGTTAATTAGACTTCAATTATGTTGTGATTGGTATGATCCACTTATGATGGCAGTGCTATGTGCTTTATTTTCAATTGATGTGACCTTGTCGGCGTTACTTTATGTACTATGATGATCATGGCCTTGTCGACAACTACTTGAAGTATTATGATGATTTGTGTAGTTGATTTATGTGAAGTATGATCATATCTATCTAAATGTGAAGTAATGTGAAAGTATGTGTTCTTTCTATGAATGTTAGGAGATGATGTAGACTATGACTATGTGCTTATATGTGTAGTCTTAGATGTAGATGCATGATTGTTCCTACTTGACTATATGAGTCTATGAAGTTTATATTAATGATGATGTGGTAAACTATAGGATGACATAAAGATGATAAGGGTCATTACTAAGCGATTGAAAGAATGATATGCTATATGGAATATGGTAAAAAATGTTGTGTCTTGCTTTGGTAAACTTGTCCCTCTTGATACATGTATGAATGATATGTGAATATGAGATGTCTTGACTAGGTAGGCTTAGTGCACCCTTGTCATGTATGAATAAATGATATATGAGAACTTAAATGATTTTAAGAAGTGCATGTACGTAGAATCTTAAACGTAGTGGTAAGGTTATGAATGTTGAAGTAGAAGAGTCGTAATGGTATCCATCATGTAAATGATGATGGACTTAGGGTAGGTTGGCTGGAATAGCATCATATCATCCTTAGGAAAGTCATAATCAGATATCTTAGTCTTTATTGAAACGTATCCCTGGTGGACCTCTTTGGTAGGGGTGAATGTGATTGAGTTATGAAATAGATAACGAACCTCTTCATTAGATCCTTTAGTGTCAATTACTCTATGAGAACAAAGGCTAGCACCGAGTGATTATGTTATGAGAAGTAGCTCTACTTGAGAAGGAGACTAGAGTATAATGTAGCTCTACTTGAGAATGAGACTAGAGTGCATAAAAACCCGTCATATTCCTTAACCATATGCCTACATGGGATATGTCTTAGTTCTACCCTTGGCAAGTAGAACACCCTCATAGGAGTAGGTTAGAACTCCGAGTTCCATGATTAGCTATCGTGGTCTTTGTCGGTTATTGCCTATTTTCATAATATGGGATACCTACTAGCATTAGAGAAGTTCTATGATGTTTAGGTGGTGGTATTGGACGCTATCTAGACATTGCACAATAGGCTCTGAAGGTGTTAGATAGAGTCTCTTAGTCTTGTCCAAGACTAATACTTGAATGTCCTTATGTGATTAATGAGTCTTAAATGAACTAATGAATGTAATTAATTAAGTTAAGAAAGCATGTTAAATGAATAATTACTTATCTAGAGTAGTTAAGGATTGTCTAGATAAGGTGTGAAGGGGCATAGGAATGGTCACTTCGTATCTTACCTAGATAAGTCTTAAGAACTCTAGTTAGGGAAGATGATTGATTATGTGGACATGATCTAAGCCTTAGGTAGTCTTAAGGATTATTTAGGTAATCTTGAAGAGGTCAATCATGGACTTTATCTTCTTGATTTACTTAAGTAAGTCTTTTGGTAACCTTTGGAAGGAGAATGTCTTATTATCTATATGTTTATGTATTAAGTAAGAATGATTCTATCCTAGGTAATTTATAGGATCTCTTAAGTGTGTGTGTAAGGTATTGTATGGGCGGTCGCTTCACAACTCACTCGAGTGAGACGTAGAGTCACCTTTGATAGAAGAATTTCATGTTCATGTGTATGATGTTTTGTAAGGGTGTTGATCTCATTTTATGTGGTCTTAAGGATCATTTAAGTGTTCCTAGAGAGGTTCTATGGGCGGTCTCTCTTTGTCTTACTTAAGTGAGTCTTAGGATAACTTTTAGTTAGGGGATTATATGCTAGAAGGTGTCTAAAGTGAAGCTAAGAAAACTTCACTGTAACAGTGAAGGGGTTCACTGTACAGTAAATGGGGTTACTGTAATGTGGCTCCTAAAATTGTGATAAATGGTCTAACTGATTTCTTATGTGTTTCTAAGTTGTTAAATATTATTCTTATCATTATATTATGATATTTAAATGAAAAAGATGCATATTTCCAATAAATATCCGTTTTCATGATTTTATGCATTATGCCATACTTAGTACATGTGTTTGTACTAATTCCATGATTTTATCTATCTATATAGTAGTTGGTAGGTGGGGAGTATTTGGGAAGCAAGACTTGTATCGTGACATTATTCAAGTGAAGTTGAAGTATGTCCTCATTTGACTCGAGGGCATAGATGTCTTTTATGTCTTTTATTGAAGTATTGTAATAGACTAAGTATTTCTATGTTCGTATTATATGGGTCGTGTCCCAAAGTATTCTGTGTCTAAGATTTGATGAAATGAGACTTAGTATTTCGTATGAGTTTTAAAGGAAAGATATTTTAAGGGCTTATAGAATGTTTATGAAAATTTTTAATTCCGCACTACTTTTCATATGTTTTTTATGCGATGAACGATACGGAAGGTCTTGTACAAGACCTACGAGAGGTCAAGTACGCCGGTTGCACTCCGAGAGTGTCATATCTTCTAGGCTGGGGTCTCGGGATGTGAAAATTAATTATAAACTAAAAATTATAGGCTTAAGTTATTTGTGACCCCTTAAAACTATCCGCATAATTCATATAGATAACTCAACTAGGACTTGTATATATATGCCTCTACCTTTCGGACATAATTCATGCGAAAATTATGGATTTTTTTCTTCTTGTTGTTTTGAAAATTATGATGCCTTTAAATATTTGTCACGCTGGAGCCTACACCTTGGACGTGGCCGGCACCAAATGACCATTGCTGGCCTTGAGAGGACCCTTGGCCTGTCTCACTTAACTCAGCGAAAGACTTAACTTAACTCAAGTATAATATTTGAACATTCTCATGAGAAAATACTTTAAATCATTATCTTCGCCAAAATGGCGCTTAAGTCTCAAAGTTAAAACATCTGACATACAAGATAAAAGAGACTAAAACGAACTGTTGACTGTCTATTTGTCTATGAAGCCTCTACTACTAATAAAATGAATGTTGGGACAAACCCCACAACATTCTATAAAGAAAATACGAAAATAAAGCAATTAAAAAGTCCTCTAGAATGCAAGGAGGCTCACCACTAATTCTGTATGCTCAAGCTGGATCAACGGGGCGCTGGATGCTGATGATGCAGGCCAACTGACATCAATACACTGAATATACGAGTATGCGAGTTGGAATAACAAACAACAACTACTAAGCATGAAAGGATTAAGAATGAACTTACTTTTGTCTCTGCTCAACTCAAGAAGTCATAACTAAATATAATGTTGTAAAGACACATGCAATAATATATAAAACTCGTAAAACAGTGTAAACACTTATTCATTAGAGGTAATGCAATAATAAGCTCAACTTTACCTATATATGAAAGTAATATAGTTTCTGTGAGAGATTCTCTAACCAAAAACCATCACTATGAGCCTAAGCGATGGTACAACGTCTTACCTTACGTTGCAAGAGGACGCTCTATACCTTGTCGTCATTATAGAACCTGAACTAATAAGTGGATCCACTAGTTTATGCTTAAAAGCACTAAGAAATCATCTAAAAGTATGACCTTTTATCTGTCCATGCTGGCTACATGGTTTATGGAGACTTGAGTTGAATATGAACTCGCGTCCCCATATCAGTTCTCAATACTACTCCTAAAATACTTAGCACATATATTTTCAAAACAACTTCTTCTCTGGTTTGAGGTAATTGCTCAAACTTAGCTTTAAAAGCTCTCTTGGAAATCATAGTTCCCATTTTCTAAAACTAGCCAAAGGCTTTGTGGAAGTTTATCTTCCTTTCTTTCTCAAAATGTGAAAGCATTTGTAACTCTTAGGGATTACTTAGTTCCCTTATAGCTTTTGAGAAATGAACTCACTATTTGCTCATTGCTTTAGTTGAAAGTTAACTCTTAGGAAATTCTTAGTTCCCTTATAACTTTCGAGATTTAAACTCAACTTATTAATCTTTGCTCGACTTGTGGTTTGAGACATAAAACAAATTTACAATGTTTGTTTAAGACTCTTGAATGTTTAAGAACTCACTTGGACTTGCTTCTTAAGTTTTAGGCTTGACTCTTAACTTTTTCGATGTTGATCTTAACTTTCCTTGAATTGGATTATGGATTCAAGGATCATGATCTCATAGTTATGGATGATTTCATGATGTTTAGATGTACTTTAGAGTGTTGATATTAACTAGGATTTATATGTACATCACTTAGGAACTCGTACGAATATATGGGGGAAAAATTGGATCTCAAGGTGACCTTGGCACTCTGAGAGGCATGGGGAACCACAGCTAGACAGACACAGAATGTCCTGAGGGAATCTGGCTGGTGCGGCGTGCCAGGCCATGTTAGACAGAGGCTGCCCCGAGGGGCTTGTCAGACGGGATTTTTTATTTTTCTTCTTCGATTTCAATTCTAAACCTTCTAAACTCCAATGGATCTCACCCCAAATACTTAGGATCACTAAAATCCTCAATACTAAACAGTTTAGACTCATAAAACATCCTGAAAAACACGAATCAAACAACCAAAGGTATACTACAACTCAACCAACAAGAATTCAACGATTTTTCATCAAGAACTTCAATGTTCATCATTGAATATACTATAATTGCACTGAGTTAAACATATTGTTGTGTGGGTGGACGAATTATCATAGAAAGATCTCATATACCTTAAAGGGATCACCCCTGACGAAACTCACTCATCGATCTTGGCGAAATTTTGGTCTTTTTTCCTATCTTCTTCTTCTTATCTAATCTCCCAAGCCCTAAGCGTATTCAATCTTCTAAAAACTGACTTAAGGCTTAATTTACACCTGATAAACCCTTAAAACAAATTAGGAAATAGTAGGGTAAAAAGACCACTTTACCCTTACTAAAATCCGGATTGGATTTTTCTCAAACCAATTGCCCAACTTTTGATAGGCATATATTCCTCATACAATATTGAAAATGTGTAAACTTAACGGAGTTGGAAATGTATCTTCAAGGGCTTTCCAACCATATAAAGAACTGGACCTAACTCATCCTGAGTTAGAAGTTATGACCGTTTAAAAATGATCAAAAACTTACTTTTACACTTACGAAATTTTCCAGATTTCTTATTTTCTTTCCAAAAATAACTACTCTTAGTTTATTTGTTTAATACTAGATATTTCGGTTTACAAGATGTTACAATATTGTTGTGTGATGTTAAGATATCTCTTGATTAAGCCTGCACTGGAATAATATTATGTACACTATTATCAAATATTTAACTAAATAAATATTTTAAATTACAGTGAGTCTATATAAATATAATTATTGAGATCATTATTAATGTAGCCAAAAATTATTCATGAATTTACATTTTATGCATGCATTAACCGTGTTTAAATATTTACACTTCTAAAACAATAATGATCTTGTGGATTCATATTTATTATTTGAGGGATAATATATGCAATATTTTATAATCTGTTAAATTATATTTGGTGATATAATTTCGGCTTAAGTTATCGATGACCCCTTATAGTTTTTTGTATATTTCAGTGAGAAATTTCAGTAGATCTTGCATTCTATTAGAAGCTCTAATCTTAAATATAAATACCCATTGAAGATTTTTGTGATAGTTAAATAGATGAAATGTATGTAATACACTTGCATATGTTGTGTCAAAATAACAAATCAAATGAAGACACGTGACATTGTAATTTAAAAAAAACTATTAAAAATGATTTTGAATATAAGCAAGTCAAAATTTAAAAATAAAAGAATTTTTTTTATTTTTTTAAAAAAAAAGATAAAAAAATTATGCAGCCCATCCTAGACCTCCCCCTTTCTTCTCTTTCCCTAACAATCACTCTAAGAGGTTTTAAGATAAATTGTATATGAATTTATCATTTTTATTTCTCTTTATATTCCCATCTAAATTGATAGTGTTTTCTTAAAAGATCGGTTCTTGCTTTGTTTTTATTTATTTTGAATTTGCTTTTCTTTTCTTTTTGTTTATTGCATCGATTTGTTAGGAAGACAGGTGTAGATCGGGGCGGTGTGTGAGTGTGTGTGGGGAGGGGGGAAGGTGAAGAGGGAGCAAAAAAATATTTAAATAATAATTTCCATTTTTTCAGCAAAGATAATGTAGATGGTTGTCTCTATTATTTCTGGCAAAACCACGGTACGTTGACCTGCCTGTGGTGGGGAGTTATTATCCCCAGGTCCAAACCCAAAACTACGAGACCTTTTATGGGCCATGGTCTTGACAACGTATTGTGAGGGCGTCGAGGCAGTAGCCTCCTTATCCAGCCCTTAGACCCCACACCTAAGTAAAGACCACGAGGATCTTCAAAGTCCGTGGTTTTTCACATGACCGTAGGATGGTCAGTGATAAGTTAGGCAGTAGCGCCCCTTTCCCCCCTTTCTAGTCCCTCGACCCCTCACTTTTGAGGACCACAAGGGACTTCACCTATGGTCCTTCACATGGCCCGTAGGAGGGTCCATGAACCCCTACCAAACCATAAGACCAAGTGAGGACCACGAGGACCTAAATGGTCTGTGGTATTTAACACGTTCACAGGTAGGGCCTGTTTACCAGACCCCTAGATCCCATAAACTCTGGACCAAATACCATGACCTACTTCACGGTACGTAGTCCCTTTCATGGTTCGTGAAAGTGGCTGTGGTCTGCCCCTTTAGCAGTTTAAGTCAGGGATATTTGGTCTTTTTCTATTTTGTTCGAACCCCTAAGTACGTCCTTTTAACCCTAAACTACGTGATTTTGGTTAGTTTTAGCCTAGAAATATAACTAGAACCTAGTGAGAAGAAAGAGGCAACATAACCCCAGTTCAAGATCACAACAAGATTCCATCAGTTGAAACCCCAAAATGAAAAAATTTCTCCATGGAGTTCCTCACCAAGTATGTAATATTTCACTAGTGGGTTCCTTTCACCCATTAGGTCTCTAGATTTTAGTTATATTCTTGATTCCCTATTACCAAACCAGACCTAAGGTTTCTAGAACTTCAGTAGATTATCATGTTATTACTTCGTTTCTTGCATTAAATCCAAAACCCTAGTTATGTATTTGTTTAGTTCTTCAATTACATATGCTAGGTTAGATATTTCAGATAACATGCTTTATTCTTGAATGTATCATTATCAATATATTAATATGTATTCTCAGTTTACATATCAATTTTGGGCTATGTAGTACATCACAGAAATTCAGTCATAATACGTTAGACATTTAATCTATTCGGAGTAACATAATACCGAGTTAGACTAGGGTCAGTCATCTATATAGTCCCAGTTTTAAAATCCTAATCTACACCTAGGGTGTTAGTTGAGAGTTCAAGAAGAGGCAATAAAAGAAAAGAAAAGAAAAGAGGAGAAAAGATCAAAGGATGAAGGCGTTCATCGACGTTCTTAAGTTTAGTTGTGGATTTTTAGCCATGGGTTTAATCCCTAAGAGGCATGTAAGCTTCCATAGTGTTGGTGTAGCTTACCCACACACCAATCATGTTATCTTTCAACGAAATTTCATTCTTAAATTTTAAAGATTTGAGTTTTTTTACGAGTTCTTGATAGGTATTCTTGAGGTTCATTCTAAATCTTGTTGTGTTGGGTTTTTGATGAATTCTTGAAATGGAATTGAGTAATTTGAGTTTTATATTAAGTATATTAAATTTTAATTAAATTAAGTAATTAAATCCAGGCGATTAGGGAAGAAATCGTTTGATATTAGGCGAGTTAGGGTGAGAAACAAGCAAGGACTTTCGGTAGATTTCTGGGTTGGAGCCTGGTGCGACGCACCTGCCAGATAAAACCAAACCCTTCTCTGTACTCCAGGGGTTGTCTCCCTGCACCACCTATAGCCCCAGGGTCACCTACCTCTTCCAGTTTGCTCCAGTCGCTCCGTTTGAGCTCATTTAAAGTGTATCTTCACTCCTTTTGATTCTAAACACTTTAAACTACTTCTAAACATTTAGAAATGATTCATAACATAATCATAACCTTGAAATAATAATTCAAATTCAAGGTAAATTTAAGATTATGTTTTTTGAGTTCTTCCGAACCTTTTGAGAGAGTCCTTTGGAGGAGTCTTCTACAACTTCTAGTAACTTATTTCAAGACTCAAGCAAGTGAGCATGAGAGTGAGAAGGTATTAATGATTCTACAATATCGCCTAGATCATTAATATCATGAATGATAACTCTTGAATTCATAATTCACATTCAAGAGAGAGTTATGATTAGAGTTCAAGAAAGCATTCAAGTTAAATTGTGAATTCTTTGAGATCCATTATTGATTAGTAAACAAGAGAATGAGAAGAGTCATATACATGAGTTTCACGTAGTTATGTAGTCCTTGATGTGAATTGTTCATGCTCATAATTCCGCATGAACTTTATGTGTCGAACAGTCTTGAGATGAGAGGTACCTTTGAGTTCTTGAGTTGAGTAGTTTCATGCTAATAATTCTGCATGAACTCTCCAAGTTGAAAAAATCATGAAATCATCCATAAAAATGAGATCTGAGCCTTCAATCCATACTTCAATTCAAGGAAAGTAAAGAGTCAAGTCTAGAAGTTAAAAGCAAGTCAAAGTAAAGTTTATAAACTTTTAAAAGTCTTTCACGAATATTTTTACTTTGTTTTAAGACTGAAAGTTCAAGTTGAGTAAAGAGTCAAGATTGAAGCCAGTTCTTCGAAAAAGTATATGGGGACTAAGTATTTCCAAAGAGATTAAAAATGTTTTCACATTTAGATAAGAACGGAAACTGAGATTTCCAAAGAGCCTTCAAGCTAGTTTTTCAGTTTAAGAGAAATAACTTCTAATTAAAGCAAGCAGGGAAATTGATATTTCCAAGACATCCTTTGAGCTAAGTATTTTGAGCATTAATCTCAAAGCACAGAATCAGTATGTTTTGAAACATAAGAGCTAGTATATTTTTGGAGTAGTATTGAGCACCGATATGGGGGAGAGTTCAGAAAACTCACAGCCCCTATTAACCATGTAGCCATCATGGGTAGAAGAGGGTCATACTTTTTAGATGAACCTTTTTCACAGTAGACTAGTGGATCCATTAGGTAGTTCATGTCTTATACCTTTGGCCGGGTGTAGGATGCGCTGGCAGCTTGAGGTAGATCGATGTATCATCATTGCAGCTCTTAAGTGATGGTTGTCGGTTAGAGAAACTCCCACAAAAGTTATTGTATTTTTATATACATCAGTTAATTGTATTTTCATATACATTTCAGAATTATGTTGTATCCTTGTTATATACACAGAGTTGACATCATATTTTTAAATAACTTTTCTTTATATTGCAATTGTTTTAAACTGTTTTATAGAAATGAATTCACAGTAAAGTATTTCGAGTTGAGTATCTAGAGTTGATTTGTGCTTCATTGAGTCGAGAATCATATATTTGAAGTTGAGTATCTAATCTTTGAGTTGAATATCTTATTCTTGATTTGAGTTGAGTTAAAAGAGGTAAGTATGTTTGCTTTTTATCAAGTTCAAGCTTATGTTATGCTTTACAATTCCCCTTACATGACTCATATATTCCACGTACTGAGTCAATTGACCGGTATCTTCTCATAATGTAGACACATGTACACAGGATCATCAACAGGTTTTTCGTTGATACATCTGAGAGTTCGAGTTAGCTATGGTGAGCCTCCTTACTTCCGAAGGATTTCATTCAATTTTCGGTTTAGTTAGGGGGTTGTGAGTCTTTTACCAACTTTCATCATTATCAGTTAGAGGCTTCATAGATAGTCGGTTTAGTTGAGGATTCTGTATTAATAATTTATTTTATTAAATGTTTTAAAGACTAAAGTTGTCTATTTATGGCGAGTTTAATATATTATTTTATTCAGAGTTAATCTTTTTGAGTTTAAGCTTTGTATTTGTTTTATTGATTTTTATTTCAATTTTAAAGCTTTTGCATGCTTAAGTAAGTCTGCCGCTTTTAGTCAGCCAAGGTGAGGGTTCACTTGGGAATAAACAATGGTTCTTGAGTGTCGATCATGTCCAGGGTGTAAACTCGGGTCATGACATGTATGATCTCAAAATTAAGGGTACATCAAATTTTATTTGACTTTTCCTTTTCGCATAAATTATCTTTGACCACTCATTTGTCGCCTATATCAGTTAGTCTAAGATAGAAAAAATTATTAATTTTGCATTAACTGCAAAGTAAATGTGGACATATGTGGTAGGTAGATACCTCTTTAAGTTTCTCTATTTAACTTGTGAAATAGCCTCATTTTTTTCAACACAACATTTGATTTATAATTTCTTACTCACTAAAAAGTTCTTATCTAATCTACTTCCTCCATAATTCATCCCCCTCATTGGATCCTCTTTTTCATCTCTGATTTTATAGAAAAACATTATTCTTATAATATCATTTTTATTTTAGCATTTAACTAGATATTATTATATATAGATCTAAAATGGGGGATTGTGATCGGGATAGAGGTGCGATAGAAAAAAGTTGTAATATTAGTATACCTTACAATATTGTAGCTCCTAAGTTAGGTTTGAAATCTTCTCATGTTTGGAATTATTTTGACAAACCTTTAGCTCCTAGCATGACTAGTTTTAATGGTTTATCTGAAATTGTTTCTTTAGATTTTCCAATCGCTCGTCAGGAAAGATCATATGATCAGGTTATTATCACGAACCAGAACAACAACGAGAAGTTGTACTTACATACAATTCAATCAGTTCAATTTATCCAACAAACTGTTGTTTCTCAACCACAAACAATGGTGGCATGTGTGCCACCAATTACAACACCACAAAAATGTATTGATCTACAACAACAACCTGATATACGGGCAAACATTCATCCTAATTTAACTTTTTCCATGAAGACTCCTTTGACCCAATCTAGAACAAGGTAACCACTCACTTCAATTACATTTTATGTGTGTATGTTCAAAAATTTTGACTTTAGTACTTCTGATTTAGGAAAAACCAGTCGATAAGGCTTACCTATGAATCATTGCAAGAGGAACTTACAAATGACATATGGACATGGCGCAAATATGGTCAGAAGCATATCAAAGGTTCTCCATTTCCGAGGTTTTTTCTCTCACTATTTTTTCATGTCATAGAAAGTTATGTTTTCTTCTGTTTTTAATTTTCGTAACAAAAAGCAAAAAAATATATTAATAGTGTATACATATATAATATTTGACTAAATCTGATTATTAATTTATGTATATGACAATACAGGAATTACTATAAGTGTAGCACATCAAAACACTGCGAAGCAAAGAAACAAATTGAGAAAAGCCCAAAGGATGAGAACATGTTCGTGGTATCTTGTTCCGGTGGACACAATCATGATCCACCAATGAACCGTAGATATCTTGCTAGCTGCGACAATGATTCCAAATTCAAGATTCCAAAAGGCATCAATAGTTTGCCCAAAGCATCAATCTTGAATGCATCATCATCCTCGTCCATGCGCGTTAAGCATTCAAGAGTTGTTACTTCTCCAATTATCGCAACTAAGCCTCCACTTGAAATCGGGAGCAAAAACAAAATGGTTGTTGCGGTCGTGCAGAACAAAGGTGATGATAAAGTAAAGGTGAACATGACTGAAGATATTTTCATGGGTATTGATCAACTCCAAAGAGCTACTACTTCCACCTAATAGGAGGAAAATGACTAGAGAAATTAATCTTTTTGTCATCTCACCAAATCTCTATGCCGACATATGTGGTCTTTTAGTCATGCTTCTAGTTTAGGTTTTTAGCGTGGAAAGTCAAAAATTATAGCTTTATTTTTCCTATGATTAACCATTTACATCATAGAAAAATGGATCTTTTTTAGTTTAATTATTTTCTATTGTTCTTCAATTCGAAAATCTAGTCTTTGTAGTAAGTTGTTGTTCCTTTTTGTGAAATAGTTCTCTCTTTAAGAAACCTCGCTTGACTTAATTTTTACATATAATTATATAGAGTAGTAAATTATCATTGTTCAATAAGAGATGTTCAATTTTTACAAATGAAAATCTCTTGTAAAACGAACTAAAAATAATACCTAATATATAAAAATATATATATGCCTCCACCTTTCAGACGTAATTCATGCGAAATATTTTGGATTTTTTACTCTTATTGTTGTTTTGAAAATGATGATGCCTTTAAATATTGTTGTCATATGTTAAGAGATCTCTTAATTAGGTGACATGAATAATATTATGTATACTATTATCAAATATTTAACTAAATAAATATTTTAAATTACAGTGAGTTTATATAAATATCATTATTTAGATCATTACTAATCTAGCCAAGAATTATTCATGAATTTACATTTTATGCATGCATTAACCGTGTTTAAATATCTTTACATCTAAAAAAATAATGATCTTATGAATTAGTATTTACTATTAGAAGGATAAATATGCAATATGTTATAATCTGTTAAATTATATTTGGTTATATACTTTTGCTTAAGTCATCGATGACCCCTTAAAATTATTTGTATATTTCACTTAGAAACTTGAGTATACCCTGTTTCCTATTAGACACTCTAATCTTAAAAATGAAATACCCAGTGAACATTTTTGTGATACTTAGTAAAATGATGAAATGTGTGTAATACACTTGCATATGTTGTGTCAACATAACAAATCAAATGAAGACATGTGGCATTTTAATTTAAAATAACTATTCAAACAATTCTGAATACAAACAAGTCAAAATTTACAAAGAAAAAACTTTCACAACTTTTTTTTTTTTAAAAAAGAAAGAAATTATGTAGTCCACCCCAAACCTCCCTTTTTCTTCTCTTTCCCTAACAATCACTCTACGAGGTTTAAGATATATTATATATGAATTTATCATTTTTATTTTCTTTATGACTTCTTTCTTATTTCCATCTAAATTGATAGTGTTTTCTTAAAAGATTGGTTCTTCCTTTGCTAATCTTGATTTTGAATTTGTTTTTCTTTTCTTAAAAAAAAAATTTGCATCGAGTTGTAAGGAAGAAAGGGTGTAAATTGGGGCGGTGTGTGTGGAGGAAGGTAAAGAGGGAGCAAGAATATATTTAAATAATGATTTCCATTTTTCCAGTAAACATGATGTATATGGTGGTCTCCATCTTTTCCGGCAAAATTGACGTACATGATGATTTCCATTTTTTCAAGCAAAGAATTTTGGATAATGATCTTCATTTTCTTCTGACAAATAAATGACGGGAGTAGTTCTACCTCTATATCTACAAAATTAATAGTATAATGATAAGAAGATTTTCTTAAAAGGGACGAGAGTTATTTTTTGAAGAAATTGGTAGCGAAAGTAGTTGCAGGTCGACCTTTCTTGAAAGAGAGAAAACAGAAAATATTGTTACTAATTTTTTCAAAGGGTAAATAGTAAAATATTGATTTCACGTGCTCTCATGATAACTACAATCTCAACACAACCCTTTAAGTTAGTGTGGTGAAACAACACCTTGGATAGATAGCGAAGAAAGGCAGGCTTGGGCAGAGACTTAATGAGAGTGTATTCAACTTGATCCATCGAGAGAAAATATTTGACGATCACTCTGATTGCACACTGTTGTGGAGGTAATAAAAGTCTACTAAAATGTGTTTCATCTTAGTGTGAAAGAATGAATTTTTGTTGAGATATGAAACACTAATGTTTTAACAAAAAAATACGTGGAGTTTGTGAGACTTGGTATCATAGTTCATTCAACGGGTTATGGACCCAAGTAATCTCAAGGAGTGTGTTAGTTATCGATTTGTATTATGTATCAGTGGAAGATTGAGCAACTGATTGTTGTTTCTTAGAGGACCAACAAATAGGATTTGGCCTGAAAAAATGTATATAACCCGCCCAATCAACATTAATATACATATACAAATTCCTATTGGAATGATGAAAAATTACAAGTATGATTTGTTGATGACTTGAGATATCGAAGAAATCTTTTTACTGCTTTTCAATGCTCCAAACTAGGAGATTGAATAAACTAAGATAATCCTTATTGAAATGCAATATCAAACGCGTGAATAACAAGTATTGCAACATATCCAAAATGTGTCGATATAGAGCTGATCAGTAGGAGGTGAACTTAAGCACATGGTGCACGTGCTCAACATGTCAGGATAACATAAATTGTTCTTCAAAATTTGTATAAAATAGAGAAATCTCATACGATGCTAATTGCATCCTATTCAGGAGGTCTTCTTAATTTCAATAATTTTAAAATCTTCATTTCTCTCATATACGTTTCTCGACTGTCTGATACATTACAAATGATATATTATTTAAGATTCAGTTACGTCAGATATATTCCTCTATTATCGAATACATTGATCTCTACTCTATTTTGTTAGATACAAACTTCAATTGTCAGATACATTGATCTCTATTGATTCTGTTGTGTCAAATACATTCCTCTACTATTGGATACATTGGTTTCTACTATGTTGTTGCGTTGGATATAATTTTTATTGTCGGATACATAACTATGAACAGATTCATAATGGAGGAATGTATCCAAGAGGAAAATTTTGAAGTTTTTAATAAATGGGTGAGAAATTTTGTGATTATGATATCTTAAATTATATTAATGTAATTATTCCTAATTTTGTGGTACTAAACTTAAGATATTTAAATATATTAAATATACTTTAATCTTATCATTTTAAATATAGTACGTGAAAAGATAAAATAAAATAAAATAATCAAAAAATTCAAAATGGATGGAGCATTAAAGATGAATCAACATATGTATACATCTTTATTGCAGTGTACCATCCATAATGCAGTGTTCATCCTCAACTGTCATTTCTAAATAAGATAGATTAACAATGAGAGAATCTCAAGAATGTATTTGAACTGTGATAAGATAATCTCATTGAAAACATCTTTAATTCCGAGCCCCAAAATATGATTGAGTTTAATAACAGATAGTATTAAATAAATAGTATAAAATAATATTAGTATTTACTGTGTACTAATCCTAGTTCTATTAGGATTAGTACTCATTAATCCTAGTCCTATTAGGATTAGTACTCCTTCCTATATCTCCTATATATATCTCCCATGTATTCCCTTAACACCTCAATACAATCAATATTCCTTCATGGTATCAAGAGCCAGAAAACCTAGATCTTCTTTTCTCTAGGTTTTTTTTCTCTCTTTAGGGCACCGATCGTTCCCTCTCTTCTCTTGGGAGGCGGCATCCATGACAACCGAGGTGGATCCTCTCGATTCACTTCCTTTTGGCGTTAAACTCCTTCTCAGGCATCTTCATGCCCTGATTCCCGAAAAATTATCAGACATAAATTACCCTACATGGAAAATCACCGTTCTTACAGCCCTTGAGGCCAATTACCTTCTCAAATACGTCGATGGAAGCACAGAACCTCCGCCGGCAGTCATCACCGCCACGGACAAATCAGAAAAAAAAATTCGGCCCATGCCGCCTGGAAAGCCGTGGATGGCCACATCCGATCATGTTTGATTATGGTCATCTCTCCCACGGTTCAGAAACACGTCCGATCCTACACAACTGCTTCAGCCCTATGGACGGCCCTCGCAACACGCTATGCATCAATTTCCGACTCTCATATTTTTCAATTGTGTGATCGTCTCCACACAATTACCAAAGGCACGAACACTATGGCGGAGTATTTAGACGAGGTCTCCACCATCATCACAGCCCTCGACACCGTGAACGAAATCATTCCCGAAAAAGATCTCGTCATGTGCGTCGTTCGGGGGCTCCCATCAGCTTACTCCTCCATTAAAAAGGCGGTTCGCATCAGTCCAATGCCCGTTGACCTGGCCACTCTCTCCTCGTGGCTAAAAAGTGAAGAAATCAACGTGGATCTGGAGAGCAAACTTCTTCTCCGAGAAGCCGCTGTTATAGAGCCGGCCACCGCCCTCAACGCAAGCCAGAACTATCACGGGGGGCGTGGTGGCGGCCGGCAGGGGAGCCGCGGCGGCTACGGCAGAAACAGCGGAGGCCGCGGGCGCGGCGGTCGGCAGGGCAGTCGTCCGCTATACGACGGTCAGCAGCACGGCAGCAACAACAGCCTGCACTCCTTCGGCAGCGGTGGGCAGTTATCTTCCAGCGGCGGGTAGGGCACTTACGAGCGGGATCGTCCAACTTGTCAAATCTGTCAAAAAACAGAACACACCGCTGTTCGTTGCTGGTTTCGGTATGAGGAGAGCCGAAATAGTGATAACCGTGCCAATTATGCATCTCAAGCCGGCCCTTCCTCTGAATGGTTGTTGGATATTGGGGCCAACATGCACGTTGCTTCTGATCTATCCAAGCTTAACGCTCCAAATCCATATCATGGCTCCAATGGTATTACTGTTGGCAACGGTGAGTCCCTTAATATTTTTCACACTGGCACGGGTACCATTAAAACCCCCACCGCTATCTTTCACCTAGGTAACCTTACCCACGTCCCTTCTATTAAAATCAATCTCCTTTCAGTTAACCAATTCACAAAAGACAATAATTGCTCACTCTTGTTCACCTCTAATGATTTTCAGATCCTAGACCATACTACCAAGAGGGTGATTTTTCAGGGCCCCTGTGAGCATGGTCTGTACGTTCTTCCTGGCACAAGTTCGTCTGCCCACCCAATTTCAGAAAGCGTTCCTGTGGCTCCGGTGGCTCTTTTGGCTGATGGCCACAGTCTGTTGTGGCACAGTCGTCTGGGTCACCCGTCTACTCAAATAATAAATTCTTTAATGTCTCAATTAGGTTTTTCTTCCATTCATGTAAACAAATGTGATTCCTGTTCAATTGCTAAATCTCATAAATTACCTTTTACTTTATCTGAGAAGCGTACAACTGCACCTTTTCAACTTATTCATTCTGACCTATGGGGTCCTACTGATGTTCCTTCATTTGCTGGTTTTCGCTATTATATTTGTTTTGTGGATGATTTTACAAAATACACTTGGTTGTACCCACTAAAACACAAATCACAGGCATACACCACCTTTGTCACTTTTGAAAAAATGGTCAAAACACAATTCAATTCTCATGTTAAACTTTTTCGAAGTGACAATGGAAAGGAATATGTAAATAACATCTTTGGCCAGTGTCTGCAATCCCTGGAAATTATACATCAAACCTCCTGTCCATACACTCCCGAACAGAATGGGGTGGCTGAGCGTAAGCATCGTCATCTCATTGAAATGGTGGTTACTCTTCTACATCAATCTCATCTCCCTGTCTCCTTTTTGGGAAGAAGCTCTAGCCACCGCAAACTACCTCATTAACAGAATGCCGAGTCACTCCCTCTCCAACAAATCACCCTATCAACTCCTTTACGAAGAACTTCCCAATTATACCAACCTCCGCGTCTTTGGGTGTCTTGCCTACCCTTGGCTACGCCCTCATATTACTCACAAATTACAACCCCGATCCCGTTCTTGTATTTTTTGGGCTATCATCCTACCTCCAAGGGTTATCGCTGTCTTGACCCACAAACTCATAAAGTCTACATATCTCGTCATGTCAAATTTGTCGAAAATAAGTTTCCCTATGAGTCTATTTCCTCTTCCACAAATGCATCATTCATTGGCGTCCTTCCCATTTTTCCAACATACTCACAGGGTCCCTCACCACCTTCCCCCACATCTCCACCCACTACCCAACCACCCCTCATCACCCCTTCGACCGTCACCCACAATACACCCGCAACCACCACCCACACTCACAACCAACCCGAACCACCCCATACCCACAACATCTCCAGCCCGATCCGTTTTGGGTCCTTCCCGGCCACCCCCGAATCACCACCGCCCGTGCCACCCCCCAATACTCATCCCATGTTAACCCGTGGCAAAGCCGGTATCTTTAAACCCAAAACCTTTCAGGCTACCATACTACCAAATACACCCTTTCCCGATAGTGAACCAACAACCTACTCTGTTGCCTCAAAAAATGCTTATTGGTGTCATGCTATGGATGACGAGTTTAAGGCTTTGACTGATCAGAAAACTTGGGTTCTTGTACCTAAGCCCCATGGGCGGCACCCAGTGGGCTGTAAATGGGTGTACAAAATTAAACACAATGCAGATGGCAGTATTTCCAGGTACAAGGCTCGTTTAGTTGCTAAAGGCTACAATCAGGAGTATGGGCTTGATTACTCCAAGACATTCAGTCCTGTTATTCAGCAGGAAACCATTCGCCTGGTACTGTCACTCGCCGTGCGCAACAATTGGCTCATCAATCAGTTGGATGTTTCCAATGCTTTTCTTCATGGTATGCTTGATGATACTATCTACATGACGCAACCACCGGGCGATGTTGATCCCCGCTTCCCTCAACATGTTTGAAAACTCCAGAAGTCTCTGTATGGGCTCAAGCAAGCCCCCCGTGCTTGGTACACACGTCTGAAAATGTTCCTCCAGGGACTCGGCTTCATGTGTTGCGTACACGACACGAGTCTGTTTACTCGACATTCAGCACACGGTACAGTCATTCTTCTTGTCTATGTAGATGATATCATTATTACAGGCTCTACTGCAGCTCTCATTCAGGATGTCACTCGAGCTATGCATACTACCTTCAAAATGAAGGACCTTGGCCCGTTACATTATTTTCTGGGAATGGAGGTTTCTCGGACAGGCAGCGGCTTGTTTCTTCATCAGTCAAAATATGCTCGAGATCTGTTACAGAAAGCTGGACTGGAAAAATTCACCAGTCAACCAACACCGATGGCAATCTCTTCGTCTACGAATGGAGCCGACACCCCTTTTGCCGATATCACCCACTTCCGCAGCCTCATTGGGGCTCTACAGTATCTGGCCATTACCCGTCCTGACATCTAGTTTGTTGTCAACCGAGTTGCTCAGCGCATGCATCAACCAAGTGAACATGATTACCATTGTCTAAAACGCATTCTCAGGTACATTTTTGGCACTCTTGGTCGTGGTTTACTCATTCGACCCGGGGACTTGGAGCTTTGGGGTTTCTCAGATTCAGATTGGGCGAATGATAAAAATGACAGAAAATCTACATCGGGGTTTCTCGTTTTTTTTGGGCCGAACCTAATCTCCTGGTGTACAAAAAAGAACCCAAGGTCTCTCGGTCCTCGACTGAAGCTGAATACCGCGCCCTTGCTCTTCTTGCTACTGAGACCATGTGGGTCACATATATTCTTCGCGAACTCCGCGCCACTCACACTGTTCCTGCTCTCTATTGTGACAACAAATCAACCATCTGTGTGGCCAAGAATTTAGTCCTACACACCAGAATGAAGCATGTTGATATCGATTGTCTCTTTGTTCGCGATGAAGTTCAGGCCGGCACCATGACTGTGCAGTATGTACCCACTGAAGAACAACCGGCTGATATTCTCACCAAGCCTCTCCCGAGCCGACAGCACGATTACCTCAGTTCCAAGCTTCCGTTTGCTTCCGCTCAGCTCAGCTTGAGGGGGGTTAATAACAGATAGTATTAAATAAATAGTATAAAATAATATTAGTATTTACTGTATACTAATCCTAGTCCTATTAGGATTAGTACTCCTTAATCCTAGTCCTATTAGGATTAGTACTCCTTCCTATATCTCCTATATATATCTCCCATGTATTCCCTTAACACCTCAATAGAATCAATATTCCTTCAGAGTTCATCAAAAAATTATGGAGAACATGTCAATCACAGATTTATTGATATGTTCAACAAGGTTTGGGTGATTTCTTGTTAAAAAATGACAAAAGTCCCACAACGGTGGTTAATGATATGAATGAACTCCTTATAAGGCTTGGGTAATCCTTCTCCCTTTGAGCTAGCTTTTGGGGTGTGAATTAGGCATAAGACCAAATCACATGGTATCAGAGCAGGGTCTGTCTCAACCGATGTTGGGACGCCCAAAATCAAAATTGCCCATGCACCAGATGCTAAACACTAGGCATGAGATGGGTGTTAAAAAATGACAAAAGGCTCACTTCGGTGGTTAATGAGATGGGTGAACTACTTATAAGGTTTGGACAATCCTTCTCCCTTTGAGCTAGCTTTTGGGGTGTGAGTTAGGTCTAATACTTAATTTCACATTTCCAATAATGAGAATATCGTCAGAATAAACCATAATAAAAATAACAACGGCCTCAGATGTGAAGATAAACAAAAGGCATTTAATTCAGACTTAAAAAACTTGATATCAGTCAAATGATATTTGAGAGCATTATTTACGTAGTCCTTCGATTAAGTTATAGATATATGATCTTGTAAGTTACCTTGCAAAATTGCAATGTTTACGTCAAGTTGGTGAGCCTTTCATTTGTTTTGATTAGTGATGGTTAGAACAAATTTGCAAGTTGTTGATTTGACAATTGGACTAATGGTTTTATGAAATTTAAATCCTAGACGTTGCGTGAAATCTTTTTCTACCATTAGTGCCTTGTACTGCCAATAGAACTATCAATTTTTCCTTTAATTTGAAACAATCATTTACAATCAACATCTTTTATTAGGTTCCTAGGAACTAGTTGCCAACATTTATTTCTCATTAGAACTTCATATTTCATATCCATGACTAGGGCAGAACCACATGGAGTCCACCGGGTGCTCGAGCATCTATTAACTTCGTTATGATATATATATATTAGCCATGAATAATTTTGGTCATTCCATTTTAGGAATCAAGATCACAAAAATTCAATGGATTATAGCACAAGAAAATTGACTAAATATGCATTTGTCTGCTTTGAGCTCATTTAAACTTTAAATTGCGTCCATTTTCCCCGCAGGATGAACTGGATACATTGCCAACATCTTAACAAATGTCCATGAAAGAATTTGGTCATTTCGTTTGAAAAATTCCAGATCAAAAAAATTTCATTGACTATATAGCAAACTAAAATAAGAAAAATCATCGTTTACCTGCTTTGAGGCTCGTTTGAACTTGAAAAAGCATCTAATTTGTCCGTGGGACGAACTGGATACATTACAAACGTCTGAACGGTCGTCCATAAAATTTTGCATAATAAAATTTTATTAAATATAGCACAAGAAAATCGATAAATTTTGCATTTACCTACTTTGGGACTTATTTGAACTTGGAAATTCGCTCACTTTTCCTGTAGGACATAATGGACATTGTCAACTTCTTAACGGACATCCACAAAAATTTCGTTCATTTTGTTACGAAAATTTTGGATTATAAAAATATCATGAACTATAGCACACGAAAATCGATAAATCTGCATTTACCTACTTTGGGACTTATTTGAACTTGAAAAAGCATCTAATTTGTCCGTGGGACGAACTGGATACATTACCAACGTCTTAACGAACGTCCATGAATAATTTTGGTCATTCCATTTTAGGAATCAAGATCACAAAAATTCAATGGATTATAGCACAAGAAAATTGACTAAATATGCATTTGTCTGCTTTGAGCTCATTTAAACTTTAAATTGCGTCCATTTTCCCCGCAGGATGAACTGGATACATTGCCAACATCTTAACAAATGTCCATGAAAATTGTTGGTCATTTTGTTTCGAGAATTTGCATTAAAAAAATATCAAGGACTTAGCTCACGAAAATCGATAAAATCTATTTTTACCTACTTTGGGACTTATTTGAACTTGGAAATGCAGCTGTTTTCCCCGCTGGACTAACTGAATACATTACCAACGTCTAAACGGTCGTCCATAAAATTTTGGATAATAAAAATTTCATTAAATATAGCACACAAAAATCGGTAAATTTTGCATTTACCTACTTTGGGACTTATTTGAACTTGGAAATTCGCTCACTTTTCCTGTAGGACATAATGGACATTGTCAACTTCTTAACGGACATCCACAAAAATTTCGTTCATTTTGTTACGAAAATTTTGGATTAAAAAAATATCAAGGACTTAGCACACGAAATTCGATAAAATCTATTTTTACCTACTTTGGGACTTATTTGAACTTGAAAATGCGCATGTTTTTCTATCAGGATGAATTGAATACATTGCCTACGTCTTCACAGACATCTCTAAAAAATATCATTCATCTCATTTTGGTAATTCCGAATCACAAAAAAATGCATACACTATAGCACACGAAAATCGGTGTTGCCTGCTTTAGGACTTATTTGAACTTGGAAATGCAGCTGTTTTCCCCGCTGGACTAACTGAATACATTACCAACGTCTTAACGAACGTCCATGAATAATTTTGGTCATTTCGTTTACAAATTCTGTATCACAAAATTTCATTGACTATAGCACAGGAAAATTGAAAAAATATGTGTTTACCTATTTTGGGCTCGTTTGAACTCAAAAATGCACTCATTTTCCGCACGGGACAAATTAGATGTGCCAACATCATAATTAACGTCAATGAAAAATTTCGTCATTTCATTGGGGAATCAAGGATCACAAAAGTTTCATGGGCTATAGCACACTAAAATCAGTTAAATCGTGTTTACCTGCTTTGGGGCTCTTTGAACTTGAAAAGTCACTCGTTTTTCCTGCAGAACGAATTGGATACGTATTCAACGTCTTAACAGACGTCCATAAAAAATTTGGTGTAGGATTTTCGAACCACAAAAATTTCATGGGCTAAAACACAAGAAAATCGGTAAAATCTACATTTACCCGCTTAGGGGCTAATTTGAACTTGAAAATGTGTCTGAATTATTCATTTACCTGCTTTGGGGCTCGTTTGAACTTGAATATGCGTTTGTTTTCCCCGCGAGAAAAACTGGATACGTTTTCAACGTCTAACGAACGTCCACGAAAATTTTTTGTCATTTAACTTCGGAAATTCCATATCACAAAATTTCATGGACTATAACACATGAAAAAAGACATAATTTATGTTTACCTACTTTGGGGATTGTTTGAATTTTAAAATGCGTCTTCCCCGCGGGTCAAACATGATACATTTCAAACGTCTTAATGGACGTCCTTGAAAAAATTTCATCGTTTGCTTTTGTGACACCTCTAAAATGACTTAGGTGGAGCTAGATCCTAACACGTTTTTCATGAGGGTCTAAGCTCTTTAAATGGATTATAATGTCGTAATGATCTAGTGCCTAAAGATTTAGGTGCATTGGAAGTCAAACGTCAAGGGACGATCAAGACATTCAACAACTAGTCACATATGTACCTCATGCGTGTTTTTATGTGCTTATGTGTATGTCATGATCTTATGAGGTCCTTATATGACTAATAATAGTGTTTATAGGCAGTGTGTCAAGTTTCATAAAATATGGAGGTCAAACATCCATGATGTTCGAAAGGTTTGCCTTGAAATGACCTTGTGTGTCTTAGCATGTTTCGTCTAGTTTTATATGTTCTTTTTGGATAAAATTGGTATGGGAGGTCCAAAACTCATATACGATCATATTCAGGTTGGAACGTCCAGGAAAACATCCCCAAGGACCAACCAAGGGTCCTTGAGGAGGGACCCATCAATGTGGCAAAAACTACCAAAAGTAGTCCCACCTACGGATGGCAATCAACGGCCAAATGCCTGGTCGACACCCCGTAGGTGGAGGGCGTCGGTCAGGACTTCAGATAGGGAGGATGGACTTCCAATGACCATCCTCTGACCCAAACCACGTACCAGCAGGATGATCCGTTAGTTGGGAGACGGTCAGGGGTTGATGGTGCCTGAAACCTGCGCAATTCACTGTTAAATGCAGGGGTAAATTGGTAAATTCAGCGTACATCCAAATAAGAGATTGGGAGGTTTCCTAAGGGTATTTTAGGTACTTTAAGTGGGTTTATAAGTCCTAACTACCTAGATGAATTCATTATTCTAAAATCAAAACCTCAAATTCTCTAAGAAACTCTCTATAACTCCATTGAAGCCAAAACTCAAAAAAGAGATTAGATTGAAGAATTTATTGGTGATTCTTCATCAATTTCATAGTTTAGATTCATTGAGGTATGGTTTTCATCCTTGAAACTCTCTTCATTAAGAAGCTCAACTTCAAAGTGATTTCTAAAGTCTTCTAAAGATGAACTTGTCCAATTTTTATGATCTAGCAAGGGGTTATTGCATAAAATTTTTTGAATCATTGATTATTGATTAAATTGATGTTATTTTGATGGTTTTAACCTGAAATATTCATAAACCCATGCAAAAGATAATCTCTTCAAAATTGTTATATTATGGATGTCATAATCTTGTCTAAATGTTTATGCATTCTAGTGTAGTTTTCTATGGGCTATTGAATGATGTAAGAATTGTATTGAATTGATGTATAGGCTTTCTTATATGGATAAATCTACATAGAATTGACCTAGATTTATAGATCATTATGGATTTTTTATAGAATTTATGATCATGGCCATGGGTAAGGGCCTTTTGGTATTGAATTGGATGATTTAGCAATGGATTGAAGTGGTGAGAATAGATTGTGGTGCGCTGCCCTAATTATCTTTATTTTATGTAATGTAGGTCTTGAATTATGTTATGATTGGTATGGTCCACTTATGGTGTGAATGATGTGGCTTTGTCGGCGTTACTTTATGTATTATGATGATCATGGCCTTGTCGGCAACTACTTGATATACTATGATGGTTATATGAATGATGTTATAGTAGTGTATAGGGTGACCTATAGATGATGATGTCTATTCATATGAGCTTTTAGAATAATATGTTATATGTGATAAAGTGAAGTATTGGTGTGTCTTGTGTGGTAGATTTGTGTCCCTTACTTGATACATGAATGAATGTAAATATGTGATTTCTTGACTTAGGATGCTAAAGCCTCTTAGTCTTGTATGTATGAATGATATGTGGCCTTGAACATATAGAGAAGGTAAAATTATGTAGATCCCTCAACCTAGTTGAGGTTATAATATCCTTAAAGTCGAAAGTCGTAATGGTATCCTTTTTGTGTGAATGGTGGACTTAAGGTAGGTGGCTGGAAAAACATGAAATCATCCTTAGAAAAATCATTAAGCTATCCTCTCGCCATTGAAAAGCAGCCCCAGGGGACCTCTTTGGTAGGGTGAATGTGATTGGGTTATGAACTAGATATGGAACCTCCCCATGTGATCCTTTATGTGAATTACACTATGAGAACAAGGCCTAGCATCGAGTGAGTATGGTAAGGGAAGTAGCTCTAGTGATGTGTCCAAGTTCTACCATTGGCAAGTAGAACACCCTCCATCGGAGTAGGTTACAACTCCGGATTTCATGCTTTGCTACCATGGTCTATGTAGGTTATTGTTTATTCTCACATATGAGATACCCTCTAGTTTTTGATAAGTCCTATGAGGTTTATATGGTGGTATGGGACACTATCTAGATATTATATAATAGGCTTTGAAAATGTTAGTGAGTGAGTCCCTAGGTCTTATCCAAGACCATTACTTGAATGTCCTTATGTAATGAATAATTCTTGAATGAACTAATGAAGATAATGACTTAAGTAAGAAAGTATGTAAATGAATTAGTACCTAGATTAGAGTAACTTTAAGGATTGCCTAGTTAAAGTGTGAAGGAGGCATAAAGGATGATCTCTTCATATTTTACCTAGGGAAGTATTAAGAATGACTCTAAATAGGAATGTTGATTTATGAAGTGAGAATTATCTTATCCTAGGTAGTCTAAAGGATCTATTAATTGTGTGTGGAGGAATGGTATAGGTGGTTGCTTCACAACTCACTCATGTTATGGTGTTTTGGTGTATATGAGTGTATTTGTCTTACTATAGGTAGTCTTGAGGATCATTTAGGTGTGCTTAGAGAGGGTGTATGGGTGTTATCTCTTTACCTTAATTAAGTGAGTCTTAGGATAATCATTAGTGAGAAGATTGCATGCTAGAAAGGGTTCATGTAGAGTTGAAGAACTTCACTGTAACAGTGAATTAATTCACTGTAATAGTGACATAGTACATTGTAATGTCCTTAAATTGTGATAAAATGTTTAAGTGTTATCTTATGTGTTTCTAAGGTGTTGAATGTTGTTCTTATGCTTATACTATGATGTTTTAATCAAAAAGAGCATATTTTTTTATTAAATGCTCGTTATCATGGTTTTTATGCATTATGTCATATTTAGTACATGTGTTTGTACTAGTTTCATGTTTTTATCTATCTCTAAAGCGATTCATAGGTGAAGGTGTTTTGGGGAGAGAAGCTTGTATTATAGGATATTTCAAGCAAGGTTGAAGTATGTTCTCATTTGACTCGAGGCACCACTATCTTAGAGTTTCTTTTATTTAAGCATTGTAATAGACTTAGTAGTACTATATTTCGATTGCATGGGTCGTGTCCCAAGTATTCTTGTGTCTAAGATTTATTGACATGAGACTTAGTATTTCTTATGGTTCTTATATGAAATAGATTTTCAAAGACTATTCACATGTTGTGAAAAGTTTTAATTCCGCACTACTTTTCATTTATGTATACCCAATGAATGATACAAAAGGGCTTGTACAAGACCTCCGAGAGGTCTAGTATGTCGTTTTGCAATCCAAGATTGTCCTATATTCTAGGGTGTACTCTCAGGTCGTGACAGGTTTTGGGAATACCAAATCACTAATATTTCATAAGCAGCACACAAAAATCGATAAAATCTGCGTTTATCTACTTTTGTGCTTATTTGAACTTGAAAATGCGCCCATTTTCCCTCCTTAAAAACTAGATACATTGCCCACGTCTTAACAGATGTCTAGATTTCGTACATTTCATTTCGATAATTATATATCACAAAACTTTTATGGAATATAGCACATGAAAACCGGAAAATTTTGTGTTTACCACGTTGGGGCTCGTTTGAACTTGAATATGAGCCCGTTTTCCCCGTGGGATGAACTAGATAAAATGTCAACGTCTTAATGGATGTTCATGAAAAATTTTGGCAGTTTTATTTTGGGAATTTTAGATCACAAAAATTCATTGAACTATAGCACACAAAAAGCAGTAATCTGTGTTTACCTATTTTGGAGCTCGTCTGAACTTTAAAAATCGCCTTATTTCCACCCGGGACTCACTTGATACATTGCCGACGTCTTAAAGGACATCTATAAAAAAAATTTATCATTTCGTATTGGAAAATTTGGATCACAAAAATTCTTGGACAATAGCCCACGAAAATTGACAAAATCTGTGTTTACCTACTTTTGAGCTTGTTTGAACTTGCAAATGTGTCTGTTTACCCCATAGGATGTACTAGATAAATTGCCAATGTCTTAAAGGACTTTCATGAAAAAATTTGGACATTTCATTTTGGGAATTTTGGATCACTAAAACTTCATGGACTATAGCACACGAAAATTGGCAAAATCTGTGTTGATTTACTTTGGGCCTTGTTTGAACCTTAAATGCATCTGTTTTACCCGTGGAACGAACTGGGTGCATTGCTAACGTCTTAATGGACGTCCATAAAAAATTTCAGCAATTTCATTTAAGAAATTCTAGATCACAAAAACTCCATAGACTATAGCACACAAAAAATCGGAAAAAATACGCAATTATATTCTTTGGGGCTCGTTGAACTTAAAAATGTGCCCATTTTCCCCGCGGGATAAACTGGATAAATTTCCAACAACTTCATAGACGTCCATGAAAAATTTTGGCCATGTCATTTTTGGAAATTCGAATCACAAAAATTTCATATACTATAGCTCATGAAAATCGGCAAAATTGTATTTACCTGTTTGGGGATTGTTTGAATTTTAACTATCTCCCGTTTTACCCGCTGGATGAACTGAATACATTGGCAACGTCTTAACGGACATCTATAAAAAAATTTGGCCATTTTGTTTAAGGAATTTCGGATAACTAAAATTTGAATTATTATAACACATGAAAATTAGCAAAATCTGTGTTTACCTGCTTTGGGGCTCGATTGAACTTGAAAATGTGCCCGTTTTCCACGCGGGACGTACTTGAAATATTGCCAACATCTTAACGAACGTCTATGAAAATATTTATCCATTTTGTTTTGAGAATTGTGGATCACAAAAATTCCATGATCATAGCACACAAAAATCGGTAAAATCTATGTTTACCTGCTTTGGGGCTCATTTGAACTTGAAATGATTTTTTTACTCTTAGTGGACGTCCATGAAAATTTCGGTAATTTTGTTTTGAGAATTACTGATCAGAAAAATTTCATTGAGTGTATGTAATAACCCAGAATTTCAAGTAAGAACAAGTTAGAGTCTAATGGAAGTAAGAAGTGACTTTAGAGATTCACATATTAGTTTAAGGTTGAAAGCTTATCTAAATAATTAAAAATGTCTATTTAAGTTAGTTTTGTGATTTTAAAAGTAAAACCTCACAAAACGACCATGACATCCGGAATCTAGTAAGTGAACTAGTGGGACGAACTAGCGTGTTTAAGGGTCTTATAATGGACTTTTGGAGTGTGGTAGGAAGATTAATGTCTAGTTAAATGTTTACTACACTTAGAAGGACATAATTAGGTTTTAAACTTCCGAATACGACCCCCGAAGGACCACTCAAGGGGTCCTTGAACCCCAAAAGCAGTCCCCAAAACTGCTAAATAGAGTGACTTATGGTGGGGAGTTACGCCCAGTAAGTCCACCTTCACCCCGTAGTTCATGGGAGTATGTTAGGCCTGCAAGTTCCTGTAACTTTTTACCCTCGAACTAAACCAAGGAGGCCACTACGGCCAGTAAGTGGACCTACGATCTGCAGGTGACCCCTCATAGGTGCTCCAGTTTTAATGATTTTAGTTTTAAGTTAGGAGTTTGGGGTTGTATTAGTTATTAATTAGGGTTAACGTAGGTCGGTTAATAGGGTATTTAACCACCTATTTAAGCTTAAATAAACCATAAACTAAAAATTCTAACTAACTCATGTAAAGACCCCAAAACTCTCTCCAAATATTCTCTCTCAAGAATTGAAGAAGAAGAAGAAGAGAAGAAAGGAGGAAGAAACTAGGTGGAGTTTCCACCATTGAATCAAGCTTAGTCTAAGACATTGATCAAAGGTATGTTAGGATAAATCATCCTTGGTTCTTCAACCCATGTATCCCCTATAGTTTCCCCCCAATTGTGAATCTAAATACCCAAATCTAGCTAGGGTTGTGATTGGATTGTGGGTAAGTCTTGATTCTGACTCCAAACTAGCGGATAAAATTCAATTATGTTCGAATTATTCTTTTATGATTAATATGTGATGTTTTCATGTGACTTCCTTAATGAACCCTAATCTAAGTTGATGAGGGTGATCATTGCGGGTTTAGGCAATTAGAGACAAGGTTGAAGGTTCTAAATTGATCTTCTTTATTCAATTGTCTTGAATACTAATTGATTATAGTTAGTATCATCTACATATGAATTGAACTAGGTATGTTTGACTAGGGAGGATCTTGACTTTTAAATTTAGCATTGAACTTTTATGATCAAGTATGACTAGAATTACCTTCTAAGTATCACAGTGATTGAATGGCTTGTAATTTAGGCATGGATCATGATAGAATGAAGTGCATATTGAAAATAGGAATTATAGACATTTATGTTAAGGATTTGGAGGTAAAGTAAACATGAGGCTTAGACCTGAACAAGCTAGGAGAAACAAGTTCTCTCACATAGAAGGATTCTAGGTTGACTTAATAACTTAAAGTGAAACAAAGCATGTTAGACTAAAATAGCTTGAAGTTGTGATCTATCCCTTCATGTGTACCTTGATTTTGCAAGACAAAACCAAAGTAGGATAGCTTGAAGTTGAAGATTGTATTTCCTTCATGTATAGCATGGCTTAGTAGGATAAGACCAAGGTCGATAGCTTGGGATGGAGGATGTATAATCTTCTAAGGGATATCTTGACTTAGCATTGTAGAATACATGCCATAGTAGCATGAGTTAGTACTAGTCAAGGTAGCCTAGGATTGAGGATATATGCATACTCTCATATGGGTAGCTTGAATTAGCATTGTAAGGATGTATTCATGGTAGCTTGACTTGGATTGATTGGGATAGAGTACATACACACTCCTAAGGGTAGCTTGACTTGCATGCATGGTGTATTTCAAGGAAAACTTGAGTTAGGTTAGTCATTGTAGCTTGGGTTTGATGACTAATACTCTTTTAAGGATAGCTTAGGGCTGAGAATCATACTCCCTAGGATAACTTGCATTTGTATTCTAGTACACTTGTAAAGATAGCATGACTTAGTTGGTTTCAAACTATTTCATGGTAGCTAGGATAAGGCACTTGTACCTTTCGTAGAATAGCTTGGACTTGCATGATAGTGTATCTTTCAAGGTAGTTACATTAGCTTAACCTAGTTATGTTAGAAAAGAAAATAGTGTGGTCTAGCTTATTAAAAGGTTATTCCTTGGATAGCTTGGACTAGTAGGATAGTATGTCTCCATAGTAGCTTGACTTAACATAGTAGGTCATATTAGTATATGAGTAGGTTAGTCTAGACTAGTGAAGGGTTATTCCTTGCTAGCCTTGAAAAGGGTAAAAAGAAAAGAGGGATTAGACCCAACTAGTGATATTCATCATAGTCTAAAGAAGTACTTAGTTAGGGTGGTAATATGGGATGCTACCCATACATGGCACAAGTATAACTGAGGCTAGTGTTGAAAGGTTGCCTTATATAGTATGACTTAGCTTGGGTTGTTGCAATAGTTGCCTTCTATGACATGATTGACTAAGGTGGTAGTTCCTCTGTCTTCATGAAGTAAGCTTTGTTGCAAGATCATTGTCTTCCATGACATGATTGACTAAGGTGGTAGTTCCCTTGTCTTCATGAAGTAAGCTTTGTAGTAAGACTAGTAGAGGGTGAGTATGACTAAGATGACTTCAAGTCTATGCTTAGTGTGAAGGGTAATATGGAAATTTTTTATACATTGCACAAGTGTGTCTTGGGGTTACTTAGAAGTATGGTGCCTTTATGGTAGAAATACTTATGACTTAACCATGCTCTTAGACTATGAGGGTAAAGTTGACCAAGTGTCTTTCCATGCTTTTATGGTTATAATGTATCTTTTATGCTCATTAACTATGTCTTATGATGACTTATGTTCATATGAAGCTTATATAGGAGATTATGTTATGATTATGATGATTATGTTATGACTATGTTATTGTCTCTTATGCTTATGTCTTATGTTGACTAACCGTTTGAGATACTCTTATGATGTTGTGCTAGCTTTCATGCTTAATACCTTTGTACTAACGCATATTGACTACATTCTAACCAAATGTAGGGTTGGAGCTTTGAGTTGCTATTGCAGGCTAGAGTCTCACGGACAAATCTGCATTTATCTGTTTTGGGGATCGTTTAAACTTGAAAAATGTGTCCGTTTTCCTCGCGAGATGAATTGGAAACATAGTAAACTTCTTATTATACGTCCATGAAAAACTTAATCCATTTCGTTTTAGAAATATTGGATCACAAAAGTTCCATGGGCTATAGCACACGAAAATTGATAAAAATCTATATTTACCTGCTTTCGGGCTCGTTTGAACATAAAATGCATCTTCTTTCCACAGAAAAACTGGATACATTGCCAACGTATTAACGGATGTCTATGAAAAATTTCGTTCGTTTCATTTCGGAAATTTCGATTCACAAAAATTTCATCGACTATAGCACATGAAAATTGGCAAAATCTATGTGTAAATGCTTTGGGTATCATATGAACTTGAAAATATTCTCATTTTCCCTCAAGAACGAACTCGATACATTTTCTACGTCTTAATGGACTTCCATGAAACATACGGCCATTTTTTTTTTGGAATTTCAGATCACAAAAGTTTCATGGATTATAACATTAGAAAATCGACAAAATTTGCTTTTACCTACTTTGGAGCTCATTTGGACTTGAAAATGTGTCCGTTTTACCTATGAGCGGATTGGACAAAATGGTCAACTTCTTACGGACGTCCATGAAAAATTTTGGCTATTTCATTTTGGAAATTGTGGATCACAAAAATTTCATAAATTATAGCACATGAAAACTGATAAAATATTTATTTACTTGCTTTGGGGCTCGCTTAAACTTAAAATGCGCTCATTTTCCTCAACAGACGAACTAGATACATTGCCAAAATCTTAATGGACGTCTATAAAAAATTTCGGCCATTCTGTTTTGAGAATTCCATATCACAAAAAATTTATAACACACAAAAATCGATAAAATATGTTTTTTCTTTCTTTGAGCTCGTTTGAACTTGAAAATGCTCATAATTTCCCTGTGATACTAACTAGATACATTGTCAACGTCTTAATGACGTAAACAAAAAAAATTTCTCATTTCATTTCAGAAATTGCGAATTACTAACATTTCATGTACTAAAGCACATGAAAATCGGTAAAATCTGCGTTTACCTGCTTTAGGGCTCATTGGAAATTGAAATGCGCCCTTTTTATCCCGCCGGATAAACTGGATACATTGTTAACATTTTAACAGACGTCCATTAAAATTTTCAGCCATTTCGTTTTGGAAATTTTGAATCACAAAAATTCAATGAACTATAACATATGAAAATTGGAAAAAAATTTGTGATCACCTACTTTGGGGCTCGTTTGAACATGAAAATGCACCTATTTTCCTTGCAAAACGAACTGAAAATATTGTCAACGTCTTAATTGATGTTCACAAAAAATTTTGGTCATTTTAATTTGAGAATTTGGATCACTAAAATTTCATGGACTATCGCACATAAAAATCAGAAAAAACTTGTACTTACATGCTTTGAGGCTCGCTTAATTTAAAAAAGCTCTCGTTTTTCCCACGGGACAAACTGGATGCATTGGCAATATCTTAACGAATGTCAATTTAAAATATTCATCTATTTCATTTAGGGAATTCCGGATCACAAGAATTTCATGGACTATAGCACATGTAAATTGGCAAAATCTGTGTTTACTTTCCTTCGATTCGTTTGAACTTGAAAATGTGTCTGTTTCCCCGCGAGACAAACTGGATACATTGTCAAAGTCTTAACGCACGTTCATAAAAAATTTTGGTCATTTTGTTTCGGGAACTTTGGATAACAAAATTTCATGGACTATAGTACACGAAAATTGACAAAATTTGAATTTACATGCTTTAAAGCTTGTTTGAACTTGAAAATGCGCTCGTTTTCTCCACAGCGCGAACTGGATACATTGTCAACGTCTTAACGGGTGTCCATGAAAAAATTTTGTCATTTCATTTAGGAAATTTGATATCAAAAAAAATTTATGGCCTACAGCGTACGAAAATTGGCAAAATCTACATTACCTGCTTTGAGAATTGTTTGAACTCCCGTGGGACAAACTGGATACATTACCGTCTTAACGAAAGTCCATGAAAAAATTTTGGTCATTTATTTTGGAAATTATAGATCACAAAAATTTCATGGACTATACCACACAAAAATAGTTAAAATCTATATTTATCTTCTTCGGGGCGCATTTGAACTTGAAAATGTACATGTTCTCCCCACGGATAAATAAGATACATTGCAACGTATTAACAAACATCCATGATAAAATTTTAGCCATATCATTTTGGAAATTTCGGATCACAAAAATTTCATGGAAACATGAAAAAAAATGGCAAAATTTGCATTTACTTGTTTTGGGCTCGTTTGAACTTGAAAATTCACTTTTTTTCCTCGCCGAACAAACTGGGTACATTGTCAACGTTTTAACTGACGTCCATGAAAAATTTAGATAATTTCATTTTAGGAATTTTGGATCACAAAATTTCATTGACTATAGCACACGAAAATCGAAAAACCTACATTGACCTATTTTGAGGCACGTTTGAACTTGAAAATGTGCCCGATTTTCCCCCAGGACGAACTAAATACACTCTCAACGTCTGAACAAACGTTTACTAAAAAGTTTGGTCATTTCATTTTAGGAAATTCAAATAACAAACATTTCATAGATTGTAGCACACGAAAATCGATAAAATATGTGTTTACCTGCTCTGGACTCGTCTGAATTTGAAAATGCATCAGTTTTCCGTGCGGAACGAACTGGATACATTGACAACATCTTAAAAGACATCCATGAAAATTTTTGGTCATTTGTTTCAGGAATTCACAAAAATTCCATAAACTATAGCACACGAAAATTGGCAAAATATGTGTTTACCTACTTTAGGTCTTGTTTGAACTTAAAAATGTGTTTGTTTTCCCCGAAGGACAAACTTGATATATTGCCAACGTCTTAACGGACGTCCAACAAAAATTTCTGTTATTTCGTCTTGGAATTCTGGATCACAAAAATTTCACGAACTATAGCCCATGAAAATTGAAAAAAATTGTTTTACTTATGTTGGGCTCGTTTTCACTTGAAAATGCGCATATTTTCCCCGTGGGATGAACTGGATACATTATCAACAAGTTAAAGGACGTCCATTAAAAATTTTGGTCATTTCATTTTGAAAATTTCGAATGCAAAAATTTCATAAACAATAAATAGCAAACGAAAATCGGTAAAATTTGCGTTTACTTGTTTTGGAGCTCGTTTGAACTTGAAAATGAGTCCGCTTTCCCCCCAAGACAAAGTGGATACATTGCCAATGTCTTCACAGACTTCCATGAAAAACTTTGGAAATTCATATAGAGAATTCTGGATCACAAAAATTTCATTGACTATAGGGCATGAAAATCGGCAACATCTGTGTTTACCAATTTTGGAGCAGGTTTGAAATTAATGCGCTTGTTTTTCCCGCGCGACTAATTGGATACATTGCTCACGTCTTAATAGACGTCCATGAAAAACTTTGATCATTTCATCTTAAAAATTTTGGATCACAAAAATTCCATGGACTAGAGCAAATGAAATCGGCAAAATATGTGTTTACCAACTTTGAGGCTCATTTAAACTTAAAAATATGCTCGTTTTCCCTACGGAACAAATTGAAAACATTTCTAACGTCTTAGCGAACATCTATGAGAAATCCATCCATTTCTTTTCAGTAATTCTAGATCACAGAAATTCAATTGACTATAGCACATGAAAATCAATAAAATCTGCGTTTATCTACTTTGGGGCTCATTTGAACATGAAAATACGTCTATTTCCTCGCGGGACGAACTGGATACATTGCCAACATCTTAACAGACGTCCAAGAAAAATTTCTGCTATTTCGTCTGGGAATTCTGGATTACAAAAATTTTATGGACTATATTACATGAAAATCGATAAAATATGTGTTTACCTACTTTGGAGCTTGTTTAAACTTATAAATATGTATGTTTACCCTAGGAACGAGCGGATACATTGTCAACGTCTTAACAGACTTCCATGAAAATTGTGGTCATTTCATTTCGAGAATTCAAGATCACAAAAGTTCTACGGAATACAGCACATAAAATCAATAAAATCTGCGTTTATCTACTTTGGGGCTCATTTGAACATGAAAATACGTCTATTTTCCTTGCGGGACGAACTGAATATATTGTCAATGTTTTAACGGACATCCATTAAAAATTTTGGCCATTTCATTTTGGGAATTCCTAATCACAAAAATTTCATGGACTATAAAAAATTGGCAAAATCTACATTTCCATGCTTTGGGTCTTGGAAAATGTGTCCGTTTTTCCTGTGGGAAGAACTGAATACATTGCCAACATCTTAACAGACGTCCATGATAAATTTTAGTCATTTCATTTCGAGATTAAAGATCATAAAAACTCCATGGACTATAGCACAAGAAAATGGGTAAAATTTGTGTTTACTTGCTTTGGGGCTTGTTTGAACTTAAAATGCGCCCATTTTTCCAGCGAGACGAACTTAATACATTGTCCACGTCTTAACAGACGTTCGTAGAAATTTCTGCCATTTCATTTCAGAAATATCATAAAATTTCTATGGACTATAGCACACGAATCGATAAAATTAGCATTTACCTGCTTTGGGGCTCGTTTGAACTTGAAAACGCTTCTTTTTTTTTTAGCAAAACAAACTGGATAGATGGCCAACGTCTTAATGGACGTCCATGAAAAATTTTGGCAGTATCATTTCGGGAATTCTGGATCCCAAAAATTCCATGGATTCTAGCACCAAAAAGTTGATAAAATTTATGTTTACCTGTTTTAGAGCTCGTTTGAACTTGAAAATGCGCTCTTTTTTCCTGCAAGACGAACTGGATACATTGTCAACGTTTTAAACGATGTCCATGAAAAATTTCGGCCATTTAGTTTTGGAAATTCCGAATAATAAAAATTTCATGGACTATCGCATACGAAAATCAGCAAAATATGTGTTTACCTGTTTTGGGGCTCGTTTGAACTTGAAAACGTGTTAATTTTTCCTGCAAGACGAACTGGATACAATGCAAACCTCTTAACGGACGTTCATGAAAAATTTCGACCATTTCGTTTCGAGAATTCTGGATCACAAAATCAACAAAATTTGCATGTACCTACTTTGGGGCTCGTCTGAACTTGAAAATGCGCTCATTTTCACCGTTGGACGAAGTAGATACATTGTCAACATCTTAATAGACGTCCATGAAAAATTTCGGCCGCTTCATATCACGAATTTCGGATCACAATAATTTCATGGACTAAAGCACACAAAAATCGGCAAAACCTGCATTTACCTGAGTTAAGGCTTGATTGAACTTGAAAATGCGCCCTTTTTTCCCGCATGATTAATTGGATACACTGCAAATGTCTTAACGGACGTCCATAAAAAGTTTTAGTCATTTCGTTTCGAAAATTTTGGATCACAAAAATTTCATGAACACACACAAAAATCGATAAAATTTGTGTTTACCTTCTTTGGGATCGTTTGAACTTGAAAATGTGCATGTTTTCTCCGCGGGTCAAACTGGATACATTGTCAACATCTTAATGGACGTCCATGAAAAATTTTGTCATTTGGTCTCGGGAATTTCGGATCACTAAAATTTCATGGACTATAGCACACGAAAATGGAAAAATCTGCATTTACATGCTTTGGGTCTTGGAAAATATGTCCGTTTTTCCTGTGGGACGAACTGGATACATTGCCAACATCTTAACAGACGTCCATGATAAATTTTAGCCATTTCATTTCGAGATTAAAGATCACAAAAACTCCATGGACTATAGCACAAGAAAATGGATAAAATTTGTGTTTACATGCTTTGGGGCTTGTTTGAACTTAAAATGCGCTCATTTTTCCAGCGAGACGAACTGAATACATTTTCCACTCTTAACGGACGTTCGTAAAAATTTCTGCCATTTTATTTCAGAAATATCATAAAATTTCTATAGACTATAGCACACGAATTGGTAAAATTAACATTAACCTGCTTTGGTGCTCGTTTGAACTTGAAAACGCGTCTGTTTTCCTAGATTAACAAATTGAATAGATGGCCAACGTCTTAATGGACGTCCATGAAAAATTTTGGTAGTTTCATTTCGGGAATTCTGGATCTCAAAAATTCCATGGATTCTAGCACCAAAAAATCGATAAAATTTATGTTTACCTGTTTTAGAGCTTGTTTGAACTTGAAAATGCGCTCTTTTTTCCTGCGGGACGAACTGGATACATTGTTAATGTTTTAATTGATCTACATGAAAAATTTCGGCCATTTAGTTTTGGAAATTCCGAATAATAAAAATTTCATGGACTATCGCATACGAAAATCAGCAAAATCTGTGTTTACCTGCTTTAGGGATCGTTTGAACTTGAAAACGTGTTAATTTTTCCTGCAAGACGAATTGGATACAATGCAAACCTCTTAACGGACGTCCATGAAAAATTTCGACCATTTCGTTTCGAAAATTCTGGATCACAAAATCAACAAAATTTGCAATTACCTGCTTTGGGGCTCGTCTGAACTTGAAAATGCGCTCATTTTCACCGTTGGACGAACTAGATACATTGTCAACATCTTAATAGACGTCCATGAAAAATTTCGGCCGCTTCATATCACGAATTTCGGATCACAATAATTTCATGGACTAAAGCACACAAAAATCGGCAAAACCTGCATTTACCTGAGTTAAGGCTTGATTGAACTTGAAAATGCGCCCTTTTTTCCCGCATGATTAATTGGATACACTGCAAATGTCTTAACGGACGTCCATAAAAAGTTTTAGTCATTTCGTTTCGAAAATTTTGGATCACAAAAATTTCATGAACACACACAAAAATCGATAAAATTTGTGTTTACCTTCTTTGGGATCGTTTGAACTTGAAAATGTGCATGTTTTCTCCGCGGGTCAAACTGGATACATTGTCAACATCTTAATGGACGTCCATGAAAAAATTTTGTCATTTGGTCTCGGGAATTTCGGATCACTAAAATTTCATGGACTATAGCACAGGAAAATTGGCAAAATTATGTGTTTACCTTCTTTGGGGCTTGTTTGAACTTGAAAATGCGCCCAATTTTCTCGCGGGACGAACTAGATACATTGTTAACGTCTTGATGGACGTTCATAAAAAAATTCGGTCATTTCGTATTGGAAAATTCGGATTACAAAAATTCAATAGACTATAGCACACGAAAATCTGAAAAATCAACGTTTACATGTTTTGGGGCTCGTTTGAACTTGAAAATGCGCATATTTTCCCTACGGGACGAACTGGATACATTGTCATAAGTCCTTGAAAAATTTTGGTCATTTCATTTCGAGAATTCAAGATCACAAAATTTCATGGACTTTAGCACACGAAAATTGACAAAATCTGCGTTTATCTTCTTTGGGGCTCGTTTGAACTTGAAAATGCACTTATTTTCCCCGCAGGACGAACTTGTTATATTGTCAACTTCTTAATAGACGTCTGAAAAATTTCAGCCATTTCATTTCGAGAATTCTGAATCACAAAAATTTCATGGATTATAGCATACGAAAATCGATAAAATCTGCGTTTATCTGCTTTTGGGCTCGTATGAACTTGAAAATGCAACCATTTTTCCCGCGGGACGAACTGGATACATTGACGATGTCTTAATGGACGTCCATGAAAAATGTTGGTCATTTCATTTCGGAAATTCTAGATCACAAACATTTCATAAACTATAGCACGTGAAAATTGACAAAATTTACGTTCACCTGCTTTGGGGCTCATTTGTACTTGAAAATGCATCTGTTTTCCCTGTTGAACAAACTAGATACATTCTCAACGTCTTAACGGACGTCCATGAAAATTTTCAACAATTTCAATTCGAGAATTTCGAATCAAAAAATTTTTTATGGGCTATAGCACATATAAATTGACAAAATCTGTTTTTACCTGTTTTGAAGCTCGTTTGAACTTAAAAATGCACACATTTTTCCCGTGAAACGAACTGAATACATTATCAACATCTGAACAGATATTTTAAAAATGAATAATATTTAGCACTCCACCGCAATCATTATATACCAACATATAATCATAAGAAAAAATCATCATCACCTAGGTTTCACGTGGCAAAAAGTGAAAACTGTATCCCAAATTATATTCCACAATTCATACGATTTTATAGTACAATTTTTCTCTACATTTTTTACCCTCAAAAGCCATAACCATAGCTTTTTTCAAATACAGAAATTTAAAACTGAGACAATTTTAGAAGGAGAGAAATTCGTAGGAAATATTTTTGAACACAATAATGGACCACTCTTTAATAATCTGAAGAATAATTTTACACATATTCTCCTTCAATAATTGCCTTTGACCTTATATCCTTTTGACTACTTTCCTATTTTAGACATTTAAGAATTTTAATTGGATTGTTTTCTAATTTTCTCTTCTTTCTAATAAAATATTGAATAATAGCACTCTAGTTTAGATGGAGATTGAGTCATATTCAGTACCAATAATTGTGAAGTTTATCCATATACAATAATACTACTATAGGATATATATAATTATATATAATAATCACTTGAATAAACAAAGTAGGAATCTTTTGTACTTACGTCAATGTTCTTTTCTTGTTCTTTTCTTCTTCTTTTTTTAACTTGGGGCTCGAAGTCCATATTAAAGCTTTGACTAAATCTTGATCAAGCATTGCAGCGCCCATTCGAGGTAGCACTCTCAATAAGATTTTCTTCATACCCAAAGCTCGAAACTAAAACTGTTGATTTAAGGATGAATCGATCAACCTTAGCAAGAAGTTTTCTATATTTTCTTATTGTAACATTAACAACCCAATTCAGATTCTCTCCAATCAACATTTTTAAATTCATATTTAATTTTCTATAAAAACAATAATTTAATCTAAGGGTATGTCACAACAGAAACTGAAATAAAGAATTTAATTTTCAAGTGAATGCATATATGACGTTAAAATAATCGGTTAGAGGGGTTATAATATTAATAAAACTTATGATTAATATTTACGTGGTTATAAAAGTTTAAATGGCATAAATCAAACTTAATTATTTATATTTATCGTTCTCGCTCGGGAGCCAAATCGAACACGCCTGCTACCTACTGTACTGGACCTTCGACCAGGCATTCTTCCTTTGTCGAATCGGAACCAACACCACTTTTGGAGAAAAAAAAGCGTCACAAAAATTGTACTTCTCGAATATGAAAATAAATTTAGAAAAAGAGGGAAAATAATATCAGAGCCAGGTTTCGATCCTGGGACCTGTGGGTTATGGGCCCACCACGCTTCCGCTGCGCCACTCTGATACCGTTGTTAATAAAATGCACAAAACATTTATAGTATATTTCATATTCAAAAAGGGATGAAAGTGCAACATTTACAAAACAATGGGGGTGCAACGTGAAAATTTATCATATTTCATTATTTAAATATGATAAATTTGATAGTTTGAGAAATGATTATAGTTATTAATAAGGATAAATTAAAAAATAAGTAATAAATTATCTCTTAAATTTCTAAAGTAAACAAATAAATAGACATTTAATTTTTAATCCATTAGACGAAGTATCCTTTGATGCCAATTTAGGCTTCTTTAAATCCGTCAACTTGCCTTAAATATTTCATTTAATGCATCATGACATAAACAAAGCTTAAAGAAAACATTTAAAAGCATTAAATGAAGGGCATCTTACTAATTTACCCTTTAACTCTTTTTTAATGTACTAATTTATGTATCTTATTATTAATTAATATTAAAATTAATGATGAAGTAATTTGAAATAGATATCTTTAGTAATACTCTATAAGACAGGGATAATCCACTAGATTATGTGATTTTTAAGGGTTTGACACACCCTTTAAAACAGTCACATAATAAAATTAATTAAGCAAATTAATCCTTTTAAGGCATAAAAAGAAGTTATCAATTTGGAATGCTGGAGATTGTGAAACACACAAACATAAATGCTGACAGGTTATTATAAAAGTAGAGTAATATATTCTCTTTTAAAACAAATAATACCATCAAACTAATTAAAGAAATAAAATGTTATTTTAATTACTACTTGTAATGTTTCGAACCTTGCAAAGCAAGCCCTTCTTCCCATTAAAAATATAAAAACCATGTTGCGTATGTACTTTTAATTTCCATATGTACAATTACGTAAATTAAGAGGGTTCTAATATATATATATATAAATATACAATTCCTTGTCCCACAAGTTAAAAGCAAGGACCACCCACAAATAAAGTTGTGAGCATTCGAAGTAATAGAATGAATGCCCTTTAAAACTGTGATCTCTTTCGTTTCTATTTGTATGATCTATTTAAATTTAATACGGAATGTTAAAAAAATATAAATTTTGTGGACATTTTGTGGACTTAAATTATAGAAGTATTAAATGTATTAAAATGTCCTATAGTTTATTAGTCTTAACATATTATATGAAAAGCTAAAATTAAAAAATAGTTAAACGAGCTAAAAAGAAAATATTGGTCAAATGAATTGAAACGAAAGAAGTAATTGAGATAGTCAAGTCGGTCATTGACTTAATTTCTTGGGTAACAACGGTTCTTTGAGATCATTCAGTATTTCTTCTTGGTATATTCGATTAATTAGTTTGGTATTTATTTTATGAACCAATGAAATATTATGATTTGATAAGTAACAAATTATGGAAACTTTTCTTTTCTAGCCTTAAATTAAAGTATATAAATGGAACTTTTTCTTTATCTTCTCAACGAGTCGTTATTATATGCATACAAAATTGTCTATTTAATCAAATACATGGTTACAAATCAAGTTTAAATGTGTATATACTGATACATCACATTATTAAGGATGCTTGCATTGGGACAATCATTGACACGTAGTAATAATAATTAGGGCAACTTTTACATATAGCAAATAAAAAATTTATATTTGTATGTTATAGCAAAGTTTGCATAATTGTGCTTCATAGCAAATATAGAAACTATATAATTCGTTATACATATACAATTGAAGCAAATTGTATAAAACGAAGTGTATAAACAAGAAAGAGAAAGACACTTAGGCAGAGAACTGTATAAAAACGAAGTGTATAAAACGAATTGTATTATTATAAATGTATAGAACGATTATATACAATTTGAATTTGTATAAAATGAGAAAGAGAGAAAGACAAAAGAGACTTGACAAGGAATATATAATTGAATTTAAACGAGAAAGAGAGAATTTAGATACAATTTGAAAATTGTATAAAACAAGAAAGAGAGAAAGATAAAAGAAATTGGGCAGGAGAGTATTTTTATTGTATAATTATAAGTGTATAGAACAAAAATATATGTACTTGCATGTGTATATACAATTTTCTCACGCTTTATACAAACAGAAACGCAATTTATACATTTCGCTGCTGTTTGTATAAGTGAGAAAGGCGAGGGTGATGAACGAGATTTGGGAGAGTGACGAGCGAGAACTGAAAGAAGGGAGAGAGGAGAACAAAAATATATGTATTTATATAATTTTCTCTACTTTATACAATTAGAAACAATTTTCATACATTTGTGTTTGTATAAAATGTGAGGAAGCGAGCGAGAGATTGGAGAAGAGTGGCGAACAAGATATTTGAGAGAGAGACGTCTGGCAATTTTTTGCAAACGTTTACTATGGAGCACAATTAAATCAAATCCTAGCTACTCCATTTATTTTAGGTTATTAGTTTGCTATTATATACAATTTTCCCTAATATCATTTAAATATTCGCTCAAAGTTATAAACATCGCCACTCTTAGAAATTTCTACACAAGCAAGTCGCCTATATCTGAATAACAGGTAACATGTCTTATTTTCAATATAACAAATTTTCTGTTCTACAGAAGCATATGTACACGCCAAGTCATGACATGTTATGTTACAATTTTACAGATGCCCCAAAAAGGAAAATGTTCTTCCTTTCAGCTCATAGCCCAATATATTTCTAATAATAAAAACATTAATAACAAGAAAATAAACTAAAGTTGTATGGTAGATGCAGAAAATTTGCTCATATCACTTTCCAATTCCTGGGTCCAAATTATTACTGCAACAAGAAAAAATTATGAAGGAAAAACCGCCGCGTAACACATGAGGTACAAATTTGACAGAATATAACACTGTTCTATAAGAACTCTACTTCATTGGTATATGCTAAGTATATTAATATCAAACCGGTGATGCTAATCCTGCAGATTCTTTACACCACTTGGTATTTATCCAGCTATGCTCGTAAAAGATTCAGTAGCAGTTGCGATTTCTCGTTCTTTTTAACATCATAATTTTTACAACTATGCAGCCTCAAAGTGTGAACTCACCAGGTCCTCCAAGCTCGTGAACCCAATATTTGCATCAGGTTTCGATGCACTACAGCAGATTCAAGTGGCCTCACTACAGGTGTATAATGTATAGCATTTGGTTAAGTTGCTTACTCGCTTCTGTCTTCTTGTGCAACTTCAAGTGGAAGCTTATCATCTGTAGCTCTGGTGGTAGAAGTAACAGTTTCGCCCTGAAAGTATGAATGGAAATCTATAGTTAGGATTTGGTCAATTAATAATATCATCGTCTTATGTTCACCTGCACAAAAGTAATATAACTTCCAACATTTGACTTCCCACTAGGAAAATAGAAGTCAATGAGAGCTTCAAAATTTGGGGTGAATCGCAAATGTGACGATAAGAATGATCTTCTGATGCGAGTGATATCTGTCCACATATACTAAAATTCAGCTTTGAACTAACAGATGCTAACTTTACCTTCTTTCTTATATCAGAAACATGCTGATCCTCTCCATCGTTGTGATCATCTGAAATTTTACCAGTTTGACTTCTTTCATCTGCCTTCACTTCCGAAGAAGTACTATCACCATTTACAATACGATAATTTTCAGAAGTGGAAGCGTTGCGACTCAGAGATGTAGAATCACCATTAATAGAGTCAATTTCGTTCCTAGTTTCTAACCCAACTGACTTGTCTTCTTTTCTATAATTAGCTGCTACCTCTGCTCTCCTCTTCTCCTCCTCCCTCTGTTGTCGTTTTCTTGCTTCTTGTTCCTTTAACTGTTTAAACCTGAAAAAATGAAAAGAATCACAATAAAGTCCTAACCACGAACTTCTCACCTCCAAAAAATGTCTAGACATCTTTCTAACCTTTCACCCTGGCGGGGCTTATCTGAAGTAGGATTTGCATCTTTCTTTTTAGCTATTGTTGCTTCAGAGACTAATTTCTGAATTGGAGGTTGCTCTTTCTTAGGTGTATCATCACTTAATTTCAACATTGGAACTTTTGCACCTCCCAACTTCTGAAGCCATACTTGTTGGCCGGTGCTAAGTATGTTGTTTGTTAACCTTCATAAGATGGTAAACAATTCTGAGAGGTTATTGATCATGGGAGAACAATAGTAGTCAATAAATTGGATAATAAAGAGAAAAAGAAACGATCAGAGGAATAAACCACTTTTCCCGAACTAGTAATAAAGAAGTGCTTACCAATATAGGCTCAGACCAGAAGGAACTGACAGCGAAAAGTAACCAAGCATTAGAGGGAGAAACTTCGTTATCGCTTGAGAGTTCTTCACATTTGGATCATCACTCTGGAAACTCATTAAAAAGGAATTATAAACTAAACAGGAAAAAAAAAGGATGAAAATGATTTAGAAGATAAATGCTATAGTGTCACATTCACTTCTTCATAACAGACTAACCAACAACATGCCCAACATTTGGATGGACGGGAAGTGAATAATACTCTTAATACATGCAACAAAATTCCAGTCATCAGGACCCTGACGTAGAATTTATTCAGTGAACCAACCATCCCTAAGAAGGTCCAATGGTATTACAACAAGAAGTCAAAAGGTTGGATATACAGGAACCTGACTCAACTTATGAGCTTAGTCATTTATGGTCTAGTGATATTGAATGCAACAGTTGACACAAGGAACAAGATGGTAAATGAACCGTGTATCTAACAACTGGAATTGAATACTTGAACACAGGGTACAAAATGGTACATTTACCATGTACAGCATAAGTAACCCAGAATAACCAAACAAAATGAGGTAACAACAAGAGATACAAAGCAATAGAGTTAAAGTAAATCATCATAAATGCAGAAGGAGAGGAGCAATCTCTTTTATCATGCATAAAAGGAGACTGTAATCGCTTTCATTGACCAACCTGTTGAGATGGTTGCATGATTTGAATAGAGATGTACTGGGAGACAACCAACAATACAGGCAAAACAAGATATGCAAAAGTATCAGACCAACCAAGCGGAGGATGACCATCCTGTAAAATCCAACAATAAGAATCAGAAGCAACTACAGAAATTTGACAGCATGCATCAACTAATAAACTGAACAGCAAGATTCTTTTGTTCCAGATTATTTATTACTACGAACTTCATCCTTCGAATACAGTATGCTTCCTTAATCAGAGACAGACTCACTTGCTGAGTTACTCAAATAAGACATGGCATGCCACCTTTATAGCGCTAGTAGAAGGGACAGAATCTGATGCGATAGTCACACCGCAGAGAAACTCATATTCTATATACATCTAAAAATAAATGGAGCATAGAAGAGCCATCTAACGGAACACATCCGTATATTGCAGACATCATAACCCGAAAAGGAGAAGAAAGAAAAAGGACAAGTTAAATAAACAAAACATGCAATGCTACAACAATAAAATGTCTATGAAATTTTCAAGCTAAAATCCACACACACACCCAAAAAGAGAACGAACGAAAGAAATGAGGAAAGGCAGGACAGCAGCATATGACTCACTACAAAAGGGAAAAGCCAAGAGGTGCCACTTCCAGTTTGACGAGCAGCAACTGTTGTTGGACCAGCTAGCGAGGGTATCCAGAAGAAGCCTTCTGTCAGAAGTCCCTTAATGTAATAAAAATATTAACGAAAATGAAGTATTAGAGATGCTTGAATGAATCTGTATAAATTGAATGAGTTCGCTAAAGAGCATAAAAGGGTGAAATTTCCGGCAGAAGTAGTTTGCTTTCCACTTACCAAATTATTTTTGGGAAAAAGGACCCCCGAACTATCGTAAATGGTATGCAGATATCATTCGTCATACTTTTGGGACATTGGTGTCCCTGCCGTCCAAAAACTAGAACATATATACCCTTTATACTAACGGATATACCCGTGTCATAATCTTATCCACCGACCTGACATTTATTAAATATAGTATCGACGGATAAGATTGTGCCACATGTCCCTATTTAGTCTTTCATTAGAGTGAAGGGCATATATGCTCTAGTTTTTGGACGACAGGAGCACCAATGTCCCAAAAGTATGATAGATGGTATCTGCATACCATTTACGATAGTTTGGAGGTATATTTGTCCTTATCCCATTATTTTCCTTTCTCATTTAAAAATCAAGATTAAACAGTGTCTCCTTTTTAAGTAGATGTTATTCAAGGTGAAAAGATTATGGAGAGAATGGGTGAACAAGTAAAAAAAATGGTAGTTTACCTCATTTGCCACATTTGAGAGGGCCCTGTAAAGACCAATCCATATAGGTATAGTGGCAAGAGTCGGCAGACATCCTGGGGGTAGATTATAGAAATGATTTAAAAAACAATTATTATAATTCCATGTTTAAGGATGACCTACCAGAATTATCAACCATAAAAAGCTTTGGCCTTAACAAAGAAAGTACATATGAGACCTGCCAGTGGATTCACGCCAGCTAGTTTATAAAGACGAGCAGTTTCAAGTTGGATCCTCTCCTAAAATAGATGTATATAAGAAGTTAAAGCAAAGATTACACACTGGACAAATATAAGAAAATGCCATAGTTTAACTTAAGCTTGTATATTCTCTGGTAATAATGTACTGACTAATGGTGAAAAATAAATGAAGCTTGGGTCCAAATTAACCTGGTCTCCAGCATATCGCTCCTGAATAGCCTTTATTTGTGGTGCCATAGATCGCATTGCCAGTGATGATTCTACCTAAGATGATTCTTAGAAGATAGTAAGTCGTCTTAAGCCTTCGTAACCAAGAGTATAATTTATGCTTTGTAAAGCTCAATTAGCTTCTTCTGAAATACTATCTGCTACACAGAAATATGAAAGTAACGAATATTGCAAAGACATGAGAGTAGACCACTGACCTGTTTTTTGGTTAGAGGAAAAGTTGCAGCTTTTACTAGTATTGTTAGTAGAATGATTGCAAAACCATAAGAATACGGCACATGTAAAGTTGAGAGCCCATCCTTCAGAACCTGGACATAGCACAACCACTTTATTAATTTTTCTCTCTTTTATTTTTCTTAGATGTGCGTAACATATGAATGTGAGATAATAGAATTTATCTTTGGATCAACCCATATATTAAAGTTGGATATAATTATTCTATGCTATCTATCCAACACTGAGCAGAAGGATGCCACATTTAGGCTGAAAAGTATTTCTCATTCCATTTGATAGCGGCATCAAACATTTTTTCCTTCTTACTACATCTTCTCATCCCAATCATACCACCAAATGAAGCAACTAATAGATCAGATAAGTTCCAAGATACCAAATAAAGAAACCAACTTTAACAACCTCATTCTTTAAAGATGAACAGAAATATAGCCAAATACACAATTCTTAAAGGCTAAATATTACATTTTGAAACACACTTACATCCTTCCATAAAATTGCAACCGAAACCCAACTATCAAAACAAAATTCAAAAATCAATCAATCAACAATACAACAATCCCAAAACAGTTGGGAGTAGGCTATATGAAACTTTACTATTCATTTAACTCTACTCGAGTCTCGAGTCTCGAGTCAATCTCATTCCAACACTATTACAGTTTCTGCAAAACATAAGGCTACTTGATTTAATAAAATCCACAAGGGGGCACCTTCCAAACATAGTATGACAATAACAACTAATCCTTTATTCCATTAGTCTATATACTAGTTTCTCCAATACAGCTAACCCAAAAGCCCCATAAGTAAAGCTTTCAGCTCAAAAAGAAAGCAAAAAAACAAAACTTTAAGATTAACAAACCTTCAAAACAGTCTCCATTCCATTAGTAATACCAGAAAGCCAATCACTATTTTGTTTAACACTTTCAGTGGTGTCAATAACAGTATCAACAGAACCTGAAACAGCAGCATCAGCAACTGTATACAAAAACCCTTCAGTCCGAGTAAGCAAATCCTTGAAAAACAACTCTGCAGTTTCCGGGTCAGGAAATGGATCCTGCCCCAACCCGAATCGAGCTACTCCAAGCATACCCCTTGAAAAGGGTTTGTTAAGTGGAAGATTTCCAAAGTGGGTTCGCTGGAAAACTGGGTTTATGGTTCTTGATCGGTCTACAAATGGAGATAATATTGAATTGGGTCCAAGAGAAGGGAAAAAAGTCGCCATTTTTGCTTACAAAGTTTCAGGTTCTTGTAAACCCTTGAAGATATAGATGAGTTGGGATTTAGAAAGATTTGATTTTTAATTATGGGTTTTGACAAGTCCTAAAATTTTCATAATTTTAAGTCAAAAGTAAGAAAAAAGAAAAGATCTTTGAATATTTGAAAAGAAAAAATAAATCGTGGGAAAAATGTTTAATATGAAAAAGATAGATCTTTTTGTTTTTCTTGTTTTTTTGCCAAATGGAAATAATAATATGGTGGTGAATTTAAATTTTAATATTAGTTAGATTTTAAAAAGATAATAATTTAGTTTTTGAGATTTGAATTTGAAAGTTTAAAGATAAAGATTGAACTTTTTAAATTAATAAGTCAATCTTTAATTATATATTAGGAGATTCAAAATCTTTATATATAGATAAAATATTAAAAAAAATCTTATATATTGTATAATTTCGTACCAAATCTCTAATAAGTCGTAACTCTCCAAATCCGTCCTTATTGTTTAATAGTAGTTTATGATAATAAAACGGCATAATATATCTATGCACCATTCAACTTAGTCTCAGCTACAATAGTAGTTTATGATAATAAAACGACATATATATATATGCACCATTTAACTAGAATACACGACCTCAAAAAACTTTCACAAAAACTTAATCACTATACTGAACTCTTAACTTGTATCAAGAAGTGTCAATACTTGTATATATATTTATTAAGCCAAATTTTGACCATGTACAATGTAATTTTCCGACAATGGGGTGTTAATAATGAATCCGCCCCTTGTCACGTAAAACGTCATTCATATAGAACACGTGTGTCCACTTGTTCAAATTTATACAAATTTAATGTCTATTTATACATATTCGAAATTAAAAAATATAAATTGAAATCAAATTAAGCCGTACATTAATACAACATAATAAAACTGTTTATAAGCAATCTCAAGACTTGCAACAATTGCTATATTTTCATGAATTTTGTTTTCTCATCCAATTGTGTGTTTCTTGGTAGTTATTTTTGCACAAAAACTGGCAAGTGATGTATCCGGTTAGTTATGGATGGAACACCAATTTATCGTTTATTCTATATCGGGACAGACTTATATAAGCTCTTGCGGGTGTTCGAGCATCTATTAACCTTGTATCGAAATATTATATTTATATAGAACTTAAGAGGAATAGTATAAACATTAAACAATGAGCACCCATATATCAAAAGGTTCTATATTGATGTAGTGGTTATTTGAGAGTTGTTAAGGTTTTGATAGCTTTTGTGTCTGGGTTCGTTTTATAGTCTCGGTCATTACATGGTTGATTTTTTTAATACATTGATGGTGAATGCTCTTTCTTTATATGTTTATAATATAATCTCATAATGAAAATTTGACACTGCTATATAGCTAAAAGAGCACCTACAATTTTAAATTTTTAGATTTGTCACTGATTATGTATTATAATTTGTCTGGATTAGGGTGAATACTCAATAAGTCTGGATTAGAGTGAACACTCACTGCCCAAGACACTAGTGTATGTGGGCACATCTATAATAGTGCACAAGTTATATTGGGAATATATAATGATATAAATTGTCTGTCATGTTGACACTTGTCTAATTAATAAATTTTGAAAATTTTATTGAACAAATGGCACACTATATCAACTAAGACGTGCAATATTATAAAATGATCATTTAGTTTTTAAAAAAATAGCACTACATAATTCATAATTATTCAATTCCTCCGTTCATTTTTATTTGTTAAATTACACTTTTCGAAAATTAATTTTGATTTATTTTTAAAATTAAATTAGATTACATTAATTTAATTTTTTAAATAAAAAATTTAGATATTTGAAAATTATATGAAAAGTACTATACATGGTAATTTTTTATATCAATATGATAAAAAAGTATGTCCTAAAATATTTATTAAAATTTTTATAGTTTAATCTTAAAAGTGAAAAATATAACAATTAATAGCAAGAGAAAGAAGTAGTAAAATAATATATATTATAACTTCTCTCTCTTCTAACTTTTAAGTTCTAACCGAAGTTTCTCCTCCAAATTAGCAAAAAAGTTGAAATAAAAAAATGGATGATAATTATTTTAGTCAATTGTTTTTAGAGTTTTTGATCCTTTTCCCCTCTCAATTATCTAAGTTATAAAATATAGGGAAAAATACTTTTGATTTGATCGAAATTATTGTTATGGTACTAAATTTTATAGAAGGTCTTTTACCTTCTTACGTTATTTAATAGTGTATTTTAAAGATAAATATATGTTCATGTGGACATATTATTATTTATAATTATGTAATATTTATGATGTCTACGTGGATATACATATATCTTTAAAATACATTATTAAATAGTGCATGGATAAAATTCATTTGTAAAATTTAATATCGAGCAAAATTCAAATATATTTCAGAATTTTTTCCCAAAAATATACTCACTTGCTTTTAGAGTATTCTTGCAAATACAGTTAACAGACAACAATTGAAAAATATGCAAATACAATCAACTGGCAAATTTATACATTTATTTTGATTAAAGATTATCTGAAAAAATATTTTTTTAAAAGAGAATTATGAAAAGTAATCTATGAAGAACTTAATTATTTCATTAATCCAACTTGTTGATTAACTCATTATTTTTATAAAGAGAGGTTATCATTTAAAGAGTATTCTATGCGCATAAACTCATTATTAATAATAGAAATTTGACTTTTAACTTATTGGGAAATTTTGCATATAGACACTCAAAAGTAATTTAATTATGTTTTATAGTTACAGTTAGCTTATTACTATTCGTAGCTACATGTTATAGGGAGGAGAGTGACGAGTGAAATTGGAGAGGGGGGAGATAAGCGAGCGAGAGAGGGCAAAGAATAAAAAGGGTGAATTGTATATGTATATCGGTTAAATAATTGTATAGATGTAACTACTATGTTTATGTATCAATTATTTGATTTGTCTATCTGCTTAAAATTTGAATATGTATACAACTTAATCGAGTTAAAACATTTGAATTTGTATATCCAATTGCTATGTCGCTTTATATAAACACAAATTTTAAATTATATTTATATAATTTGTGTTTGTATAAAGCGAGAGAGAGAAATGTAGAAGATAACTGGACATGAAAAGATTTGTATTTGTATAATTATAAGTGTATAGGGCAGAGAGATATGTATTTGTATTTGTATATCCCGTCTCTCTCGCTTTGTACAAACACAAACTACACATTTGTGTGTGTATAAAGTGAGAGAGAGGAATTGGGTAGGGAGAGGCGAGAGGCGAGAGCGAGACTCCAGAGTGGATTGGGGGGGGGGGGAGGAGAGAGAAATGTAATTATAGTTATAAGTAAGTTCCAAATTATAATTAAGGCAAACTATAATTATATTAGCTAATTTACTAAATATATTTGCTTAACCCTGTATTCCCATTAAGAAACATCTTGTCTATGTCTTAGAAGTTAAAATCTTGTAAGAATTTTCACAAGGCTTAATTTTTGGTCAAAATAATTTATTTATTTTTGTGTAAATTACATAAATCTCATAGTTTTAATATGAAATTACAATATCCCTAATAAGATTGTAATTATAATAATCTCTAAAAAAAATTTAAAAAAAAATGGGATACATTAATTGAAGTTTGGATATATTAATACGTAGTTCGGATACATTAAATATTATCTCGAATACATTAATATATAGCTCATATACATTAAAAACTAGTTTGGATACATAATATGTAGCTTCAAATACAATAAATATTGACTCGGATACATTAATATGTAGCTCGGATATATAATATGTAGCTTGGATACATTAAATACTGGATCGAGTACATTTATATGAAGCTTGGATACATTAAAGAAATAAGGAATTATGGAGATTTTTAAAAACTAATAGGAAATAATGAAATAAGTGAAACAAAAGGTGTGTATTTCTGTAATTTGTCATTTTTTGGGGGAACTTACATATATATACTATAATAAAAAAATATTTACCATTTATAGTAATAACATTTTTTTTGCATTTTACCACTTTTAATTCATTTATAATACAAGTTTAATACAGATTACAAAGAATAATTTATTATTCACATATAATAAAAATTTTAATGATGAATAACATATTTATCACACATTTTACTACATTTATAATTCAATGTGTCAAATTTTTACCAAACAAACATAATATATTTCAAAAAAAATTATGATTCATATATTATATACATAATTCACTTTTAATACATATTATTGCAGATTTAACATAGTATTGCTATAAATAATAATAAATAAAAAATATAACTAAAATCAGTAATTATTTATATTAAAATGTACCAATTCATATAATTTTTCTTTTTTTTAAAAAAAAAAACTTGAAAATGAGTGTTGGGCCTCAACTAATCCCAAAAAAAATGTTTACGTAGATGGAACCCAGGAAGCAAAAAGGAGCAAAACATAGTTGAAGGTCCAATCTGCGGTCCACAAAATCACACTAGTTAAAGACCAGCAAAACATCAAATAATGACCACTTTCAAGTAATTTGTATCACATTTCGTTGGTTGGATACATGTATTTTATCTCAATGGAATTAACAAAGTGAGATACATATTTAGTTAAGAATGGTAATTAAAATACCTATTTAAGGAGAAAATTATTCCTTCAATAATTTTTGAGTATATCTAATCTAACAACTTCTAAAAAAATTTTAAAAAAAATTCACATCTTCCATTTATTTTTGAGCAACAAGAAAGTGAAGATTTTTTCCCCTTGAAATTCGAATTTGTTTCTGTGAATTTGGTGTAGCATAATAAAGTTGTTAAATCACTCATTTAACAACTTTTGAGTATCTATAGCATAACAACTTCCTACAAATGTTTCAACCATCTCGAAATCATTTCCTTGTGTGACAAACTGACTAAAATAATGTACATTTAAAGTGTTCTCCATAGAAAATGTTTCGTGAGTAGAAAATATTTTTCAAAAATAATTTTGTGTTTGATTTATTAATGATAAATGTTTTTGAGAGACATCTTTTATTTTTACTGGAGTGGAAAAATAATTTCTGAAATTGAAAATATTTTTAAAAATCTTATTATTTTTGGTGGGGTGGGTAGTAGGTGAGGGCGGGGCAGAGGTAGGAGTGAAAAAATGAAAATTTGAAGTTGATAGTATTTTTAAAAAATAAAATTAATTTTTGCGGGGTTGGGGGTGGGTAGGGGTTGCCCGGGGGGGGGGGGGGGTTGGAGTTTAAAAATAAAAATTTGAAGTTGAAAATATTTTTAAAAAGCAAAATCAATTTTTGGGTAGGGGATTGGGGGGGGGGCTGGCTGTTGGTGGGTGGGCGGGTTAGGGGGTTTAGGGATTCGGTGAAAACATAAAATTTTAAAATCGAAAATGTTTTTTTAAAAATTGATGTTTTTTTTAAAAAAAATTAATTTGAAATTGGATGAGAGTTTTGGAAAATGTTTTCCTTAATTTTTGAAGGGAATTCATTTTCCTTAATTTTGAGGAAATGAGTTGATTTGGAAAACATTTTCCAAAATTTTTGTCCCAACCAAACATGAGAAAATTCGAAAACATTTTCCTTCATACCAAACACACTCTTAATGTTTTTTTTTACCAAAATGTATCTCAAAATCAACACAATGTACAATAAAACTTCACTAAACTAATACTCGATTTATTAATAAGCTCTCTAAGATAATATTTTTCTTCAATCTCAACTTGGACTAATGGAAAAAAGCACCCGTTTCGATAAGGTAATAAGATAATATATTTTCAGAAGACCCCTATATAAATATAAGTGTTTCCTTTATGCGTAATTAACTCAAAAAAGTATTGTATCATCTTTAACTTTATCATCAACATTGTTTTTTTCCAATGGTATCCACATTTCTTCTGAACTCCGGACTTACAAACATGTATCAATTTTACTCATCCTACATGTTATTAGAGTTCATTTTATTGATGTAACTGAAATCATTAATCATGACCTCAAGTTCATGAATAACGTTTTAACAAGTGGGTTCATTCAAATTCTCTAAGATTGTATCTTCGGATGAATATTGTGGTGTCAAAACACTTTTTATATTAATAAATATATCTTATCGATTAAATGATATATCTATAAAATAAAAATATTTCATGCTCTCAGCTATGTTAATTTAGTAAGGTTTTACTATATCTAAGATAAGTAAAAATTGAAGGATTAATCCTAAAAGTTAATATTCATTTCCCGTATCTACATATACATAACTAACAATGCATCTAAATTAGAATACAATGTATACGTATAAATCAGATATATATAAATATAGCCAAATACATTATAATATCATAATAAATACATTATGATAATATTAAGATACGTTCGAACGGTCATCACTACTATGGAGGAAGCTTCCTATCATGTAAATTTTTATAACCTTAAATTTTTGTTATTATAAATTTATGATCACTTTTTGATGTCACATTTTAAATTATAGGAAACTTACATAAATATATTATAATAAAAAATATATTTACCATTTATAGCAATAACATTTTTTTTCACTTGATAACTTTTAATTCATTTATAATACAAGTTTAATACATATTATAAATTCACATATAATACAAGTTTTAATGATGGATAATGCATTTATCACACACTTTAATACACTTATAATTTATAATATGGATAATGCATTTATCACACATTTTAATACACTTATAATATAATTTGACAATTTTTTACCAAACAAACATAAGATATTTCAAAAACAATTATAATTCAAATATATTGCATACATAATTCACTTTTGATACATATTACAGATTTATCACATTATTACTATAAATGGTAATAAACAAAAAAATATTGCTAAAATTAGTAATTATTATTACAAATGTATTAATTCATGTAATTTTTCCTTAAAATTATTATGAAATGATAAGTTTATCCTTGGTTGTCTTTAACTTGGTTCTTTTATTTTCTTTGTTCGAATTTATATGATATATTTTATATTTTAGTCAATTTAAAAAAGAAAGACATATTTTTATACTTAGCAACAATTTAACTTTAAAATATTTATTTCACTCTATTATAAGATGATCTATAATTAGACGAATATTTATGACTTGTTTTGGATCATGAATGTCAAAAGTCTTTCTTCCTTTCTTAAAATTTATTCTCAATCATATTACGTCATATAAAACTGAGACGGAGGAGATACTGTTTTGATTCATTAAGTCCTATTCCAATTCGTTTATTATAAAATTTCGAGTTTGTAATAATTTTTTATTGTTCATAAGTATGTTTAGGTGGTTGTTTTGGAAAATATCATACATTTTTCAAGTCAGTGTTGACTTGAAGGATATAATATAACAAGTAGATGATTGTTAAAGTTATGACTTAAGAGTTGAGTCTTCAATCGCAAGAGTTGGAATATGAATTTTTACTCGATTTGTTTAGTGTAATTTTTTAGTTAAATTTTATTAGGTTACAACACATTTTCACATATTTAGGGAGTAATTTTGATGTTAATTTTACTAGGTTACACTAAAAATTTCAATTATTCGAACTAAATACTCATAAGAATCAAGTTTATTAATCAAATGAGGAAAATTAATTTTGCAAGGTAACAAAAAAATATTATTCGTAAACTAAAAATTCAACTCTGAAAGAGTGTTAGCGTAAGATAGAGAAAATCATAACAATTAATTAATTTTTTAATTACCTTAAGAAGGGTGAACTTATCATCACATTAGTGAACAAAACTCACTTTGTATTATAATCGACTAATAATAATTAAAGGATACAATTCACCCCTCTGTTCATATTCTGTTTTATATATATATATATATATATATATATTATATATATATATATAATATATAATATATATATATTATATATATATATATATATTTATTTATTTCCTCTCCACATGAAAGACTAACAAATGGAGTTTGACTTTTTTCTGTAAGAACCAAAAAAAAAAATGTTTGACTATTCATTAAATCTGCAGTATGAGGAACACTAATTAATATGTGCAGTAATTTAGTAATGTGTTGACAAAAGTAGGAAAAAATATTTTATTGGTCTTATTATTTAATTAGTATTTCAAAATCAATATTTTTTAATATAAAAGATGAGATAATATCTCATATAGTTACTCAATTTAAGTAATTCACGTAAAAATCACTTAATTTTATTTTATAATCTAAAGGCTAAAGCACTCAACTTAGGTAATTCACTTGGTCACTAATTTCAACCAATTTGAATGTTTTTTTTTCATTAAATGTTTTTGAAATAATATTTTTATTAACCTAAATTTTTTTAAAAAAATTGTAAGTGTTTTACCTAATTACTCGTTCAAACAAAACTTCACTTTTATATCAATCTTATTTTATATAACATATTCAAACAGGCCTACAAGTTTGCTACCCTAAATTAAAGAGCACACAACAAATATTCCACTAGTGTAGGGCCAATACTATGTGTCTTCACTTTAGTTTTTCAAAACTATATGTTCGATATTATTTATTTGACTAGATATATGTATTTGCAGTGCACTCAAATGTGTGTATCTGGATACATACTGATCAAATTAAGTGTCTTCACTTTAGTTTTTCAAAATTATATGTTCGATATTATTTATTTTACTAGATATATGTATCTACAGTGCACTCAAATGTGTGTATCTTGGATACATACTGATCAAATTAAGTTTAATTTGTTTCACATTGCTTTGTATCCAATGCAACCATGATTCACATGTATCTTTCAATAAATTATCTTGCTCGCCTCTTTGCTATCTCGCTTGCTTTTCTCCTCTCTCGTTCACCTCTCTCCCTATTTATTTATATCTTAGAATTTATCTGGTATCTTATATACATATATCTACTGTGATTCACACATACGTGAGTACACTGAATCTCTTGTTCGCCTCTCTTTCTATGTAATTGTATTATGTATATGGTATCAAAGATACTTGAAATCTGAAGGAGTAGTATAACTGACTTAAAATCTGATACGAAATTATTAATTAGCGAAGACATGAGATATTATATGTAGGAAAAAAAATAAGGCAATATGCCATTTTGGATGTCTACCAAAAGTAGGTTGTTCCACATGGGAGGTTTGGTCATGAGGTTTAGTAGCCACAACACAAACCATTCAAAACAGCTGTATTGAAAATGAGAAATGAAAAAAGAGTATAAAATTATAGAAAAAGTTGAATATAATGTATATAGAAGGAATATCGAACATGTCGAATTTTCCATATCATTAAATGATTGTTGAATTATCTTTTAATATTATCTTTTTAAAAATATTTTAAAATTGGGACCAAATGCCAGCTTTGCTTTGTTCATGATTGGTTAATATATTTTTTATTAATATAATCATTTAGTGGTGCCAGCCACCGAATTAATGGAACATATTTTTTACTTTCAAATACACTTTTGACTTTTTCTTTAATTAAATTATGTTCTTTAGTTTGTGACTTAATTGTCTTTTAATGAATAATCGAGATGCCATTATGATAGAAGGACCGGTAATATTAAGTATGAAACTTAGGTCATTGATAGTGTGGTAGTAAAGTTGGTAAATAACAGATTGATGTTATTCAACGATTGAAATTCTTTTATGTCTAATAAAAATTACGAATTTATATATTTGAAAAGAATAATATTTTGATAGAAACTTTTACATTTTTTAATAAATTCGTTCGACATAATTCAGCCGAATCAATAGATTTTAAACATCGATTTTAAAAAAAGAATAATTACATTGGTTTTTTTTTTTACATAAAAAAGATAGTACTCATTTAATATAGATTTTTATGAATGATAACATATTTTGCCTAATTTATTTTGTATTTAATAAAAGTGATTTTTGACTTGTTCAAATAGTAATTTGTGACATATAAGTATGTGCCGAAAAGAGAGGAAAACGAATTTTGAAGCACCTTTACGTGCATTGTATCCTAAGTTGCTTTTATTAAGTTGATGGTTAGTTTAATCATAGTTAATGCATTTGGATTTTTCTGGAATAATCAACAAACTTAGACTGGCCAGCCGCCAATAATTGCTTTACTATAACAATAATAAGGACAGTAAACAAATTTCTAAATTTGTTGAGTTTCTTCTTTTAAGTATTTTAATTGTGGATTGATGTGAAATCAGATTTTGTGAGAGATATTGATACATGATATATATGTTGTTCAGAATATATTAGTTTAATTGATAATGAAAATGTTTTGAGAATAATTATGTTTTACTTCAAGTGATTTGAACACATTAAAAAAAAGAGACTAACACACAAATTGTCTTCATTCTTTCAATCTAAATCATTACAATGGAAACACGATTAAAAGTATTTATGATAGAAAAGCCGATCAAATGAATAAATTATGATGGTTCAATGATTCGATAGGAAAATAACGTAGTTGAAATACCTGAGATGAAAAATTCAATAAGTTTAAGAATATATTTATGAGTTTGAACTAATAATAATAAACTCGATAAAATTTCATGAAATGAATTTGAAAAAGAGCATAACCGAAATAATTATTTATGAAAAGGCTTGACTTAAGAAAATTAAAACAATAACTTCAAAAAAAAAATATGTCAAACTAATGTGAAGAGGATTTACACAAATCATAACAATAACAAGATACAATAAAGAGTAAACCACTTATAATATTATTAAATATAAAAAATAAAAAACTACATGCATATGCTAATGTAATTGGGTTCCAACTAGTTTATTCAAGCTAAATTATTTTTCTAACAGTAAAATTATGTTCCAAACTAATTTATTAATATGACTTAAAATATTACAACCGCTATTATGATAACTTCAAATGGTTGCATAAACATATGATCATATATAATTATAAGTTTATTGTCATATAGCCATTTTATCATGAAAAATAATTATAGCTATAAATTATTATAATTATCATGATTTTTATAACTCGAAGCAAAGACATACATTTAACTCAAATAATTTATTGTCATATAACCATTTTATCATGGCAAATAATTATAGCTATAAGTTAATAATTGCCATGATTTTTATAACTCGAAGCAAAGACATACATTTAACTCAAATTATTTTGCTTCAAATAATAGTTGCTATATTAAATAGAGAAGTTAGTAAGTTATAATAATTAGCTAGGAACTTCTATTATTATATATCTTTTCTTTTCAGTATTTTAGATAAAATAAAACTCTACAAATACAGATAAATTTTGATTATAAAAAAATAAAAAATTCTATAAATTGTTTTACTAGTGGGACACCACATTGCTATGAGGGCACAAAAATGCATAAACGAAAGCAACATGCATCTTCTTAACCATAATATATCTAACCATTTTTCTTCTTCAAAATATACCTTAACCCCTATTTTCTTCTTCTCACCGGAATCCATTTTTTCCGTTCTTCTTCTCACCGGAATCCATTTTTTCCGATAGAGAGCAAGTAAGCGATTTGCACAATATATATATATTTATAAATTTTTTTCATCTTTCCGTAATTATTCTGTATATAGAGTATGAAAGAAATTAGTGTTTCATCGTCATCGATAATAATATCGAAGTACCTATTTTTCATCGTTCTCATAACAATACCAATACTCCTTTTTCTCTCTCATCGGAATTCATCTTCTTCCGTTTTCGTCTCCACAACAACAACATCAAATTCCGATTCCGATCTCAAAATCCGTCCAGGATATTCGAGCTACGATTCGTACATTAAGAAACAGCTAAACAAAACACTCAATCCAAAACTTCGAAAAATCTGGACGACTCGTGATTGGGATAGAAAAATTGAAGTTTTCTCAAAATTCTTCGGAGAACTTAGAAGTAGAAATTTACTCTCAGATTCATCGAAAGTACTCTGTATTGGTGCTCGTATGGGTCAGGAAGTGGAAGCACTGAAACGAGTTGGAGTTTCTGATTCAGTTGGAATGGACCTTGTACCGTATCCGCCATTAGTGGTTAAAGGAGATTTTCATAATCAGCCGTTCGACGATGAGATTTTTGATCTGGAATTTTCTAATGTATTTGATCACGCGCTTTTCCCGGAGAAATTTGTATCGGAGATCGAACGGACATTGAAGACCGGCGGGATTTGTGTGTTACACGTGTCGTTATCTAAACGAGCGGATAAGTATTCGGCGAATGATTTGTATAGTGTGGAACCGTTGAAGAAACTGTTTAAGCGGTCTGAGTTGGTTCATACTCGAACCGTCGATGGATTCGGATTGGATACGGAAGTTGTTTTTAGAAAAAAATTGATAATTGAATCGATTACGATAATTATATTTTTATTTTTTAAAAAAATTATATCACAGGTTGGAATAAAATTAATGCTGGATATTAAAAGTTCTTATTTTTTTTTTTTGAAGTTTAGTAATTGTACTGTTTGTAGAGTCAATATCATATACGTAACGTTTATTTTTTAAAATTTTCAATTATTTGTGCCTTGTTGGCAATTTGGCATGTCGCTTTTATCATTACTTCTATTTATTTATTTTAAGTAAGAAAATAAACAAATAGAGTAAAATGATTTGTAAAGAAATTTCATAAGAAACGTAACGAGTTTATTTGTCTTTTTTTATCATTCATTTAGACGTTTAATTTTTAATCACGTATCTTTTGATTATTCCATTCCACTGATGTCACCTCTATCTCTATATCACATTTTATCTTTATAGATTTTACTAGAATATATAATTACTCTTGATAATATTTCTTTTACTTGTTAAATATTAATTTATTTTTCTACTAAACATAATCCTTAATTATCGACATTACTTTCGGCCAAAAATTAAATGTTGGAGCTAAAGCACGTAAATTTATTCTTTTTGACTTTTCTAATATAATATATAAAAGAAATATATTACTATCATAATTGAGGTTTCCTTCATTATGTCTTATTGCAATTTGTCTATATTTTTTATATGGACTCAATTATGTGATTGATGTCTTGTATTTTTTTTAATGTATAAATATGTATATATCTAAAACTACAAACACTCAAATCCTAAAAAGAAACGAAATCTTTTATTAATATATGTTGTTAATTTGCAAGGATGATATTTACCTACATTTAAGTGGTCAGATCAATTATGTTGTATGTATGCAATGTCAATTGATTAAGAATTCACACGTTTATAAAATTAAAATAGCATAAGGATTTTGAGATGAATGTGTGTGGACATATCAGAAGATATAGCTAGTATTTTGAATAAAAATACAATAAAGTGGGATTCCTAAAATGACAAGTATCCCCTCAACCTATGCCCGAAATTTTAGAGACACACTTATACTATACTAAGGTCCTATTACCTCCTGAACTTATTTTATAAGTAATTTTCTACCCCTTTTTAGCCTACTTGACACTAGTTTGAAAAAAAAAGTCAACCATCGTTGGGTCCACAAGAAAGTGCCACGTAGGTCGAAAAGGGGTAAAATATTATTAATAAAATAAGTTCAGGGGGTAATAGGACCTTAGTATATGAAAGAGGGTCGATTTTTTTTCTCGCACACCACTCTAGGCAGTCTTGCAGCGTCTGCAATACTTCAGCCTACTTACACCCACAGAATAGACTAAGTATAGAAATACTTAAGCAGCAGCGTCAAACAATAAACAGGCAGCGTTTACAGGAACAAGTCCCAACCTTTATTAATCAAATATTAATACAAAGGAAGGCTTCACGAATTAGTCTAAGGCTAGAACACTCTCTGTTTTGCCTTAGACGAATTCCACCTTAAATCAGAATTTCTGCACAATGGCAGTTACAAGCGGTTACATGCGGCAGTTACAAACGACACCTGTCCGACACATGTCAGCCCAGGGTTCAAAACCAACTTTCCAACAGCTATTTTTCTAACAGATAGAATCTAATTCAAATTACATTCTTATCTACACGAAATACTAATATTCTAACACTTAGAATATTTCAGGCTTCTTCCAACACTTAGAATAATCCTGTCAGCTTCCAACACTTAGAATATTTCAGCTGTCTTCCACACTTAGTTTTATTTCAGCAATTTCGGGTGAACTGCCTTTGTCTTTGACATTGCCAAGTCTTCACAGCCTTGCTTCATTAAGCCAACATGCTGTCTTGCCAACGCCCTTAGCCGCACGTAAGCCATGCCCGTCCAAGCTGCCTTGCCAACACCAAGCACCTTGAACTTGTGTTGCACTGTTTTGCCATCATCCATGCCAAGACCAATGCCCAAGTCCTTGGCATGTCTGCGCGTAGTTAGATCAAGTAGATTGCGGGTCTAACAGACCACCCGCACCACTTGAACTCGATGTCCTCATCGAGACTGTTTTGAGATAGTCATCGATTTGAGCATCAAACTGCCATAAGTCTTTTGCTTTCTCCCAAACAGCATCTGCTGCACTCTTGCCTTTCCAGTGAACCAAGAACTCAGTCTTAGTATTCTTCTTACTTGTGCCCAAAACCCGGTGATCAAGGATCTTCTCAATTTCAGCATCATACTGTGTAGGTACTGATGGAGGAGCCCTTTGATCTGTTCCTATCCGGATCATCTTCATCTGCAAAGTAAGGTTTCAAGAAACTCACATGGAAGGTGGGGTGAATTTTCAACCTTTCTGGCAGCTTCAACCTATAAGCAACTTCGCCCACTTTTTTTACCACTTCGAATGGACCATCATACTTCGGAATCAAACCCCGATGTCTGGTCTTACTTACAATCTGTTTCCATATTTGTGGGGTAAGTTTCAGCAACACCTTGTCACCCACATTGAACTCCACAGAGCAACGATGTTGGTCAGCATTTTTCTTCATGCGCCGCTGAGCCTTGCGCAAGCTATCTTGTGCCTCAGATAACATTTCAAGCCTGTCCTTGCAACCCTGTATGCTGCTGGACACTTTCCCTGATTTTTAGATTTGGCAACATCCAATGGTGTCATAGGCTGTTTGCCTAAGACAATTTCAAAAGGCTCATTTCTGTTGCAGACGACTTGTGCAGATTATAGCAAAACTGCGCAGTGTCTAACAATGCCACCCAATTCCGTTGACTTGCTGTCACATAGTGCCTCAAGTATTCTTCCAACAAATGATTAATCCTTTCCGTCTGTCCATCTGTTTGTGGGTGATTTGCAGTAGAAAACTTTAATTCGGTTCCCATCATATTGAATAATGCAGTCCAAAATCTACCAGTGAACCTTGTGTCTCTATCACTCACAATGTCAGCCGGAACACCAAAAATACTTAACCACGTGTTTGTAGAATAACTCAGCAGCAACTTCAGATGAGCACAATTCAGGAGCAGCAATAAAAACAGAATATTTTGAAAACCTGTCAACTACCACCATGATAGATGCTTTGCCATCTACTTTAGGGAATCCTGAAATGAAATCCATGCTTACTGATAGCCATGGCCTTTCAGGAATAGGCAAAGGTTGCAGCAAACCTGCTTCCTTCTTACGTTCAGTCTTGTCCACTTGACAACATGACAAGTCTTGACGTATGCTCTATATCATCTTCCATTTTTGGCCAAAAATAAACACGAGACAGTAAGGCTAACATCCTTTCAACACCGGGATGTCCAGCCCAAGCAGAGTCATGCGCCTCTTTCATTAAGTCTTTGCGCAACCGCCCGCCCTGATTTGGTACTACGATTCTCCCCCCTTTAAAATAGAGCAGATCGTCCTCGATCCAATACCGTCTCATTGTGCCATCTTGCACTTGACCCATCCATTTAACATACAATGAATCATTTGCAGCACACAGCCTGATTCTATCATAGAAATCAGTTTCTAGTTTTGAAATTGAATATACTGCAACAAACACTTCTTTTCTACTCAGCGCATCCGCAACTTGGTTGTGTTTTCCTGGTTTATGTTCCCACATGAAATCATATTCTGCCAGGAATTCTTGCCACCGTGCTTGTTTAGGACTTAACTTTTTTGTGTTGAAAAATGTATTTGCTACATTATCAGTTCTTACCACAAATCGGGTGCCTAAGAGATAGACTCTCCAAACCTGCAAACAGTGTACCACCGCAACCATTTCTTTTTCATGTGTTGAGTATCTCTGTTCAGCATCATTCAATTTTCTACTTTCAAAGGCCACTGGATGACCTTCCTGCACTAATACACCACCAATGCTTGTCTGACGCATCGGTGTGCACTTCAAATGGTAACTCAAAATCAGGCAATTTGAGTATTGGTTCAGATGCGATAGCATTCTTCAAATTCTGAAAAGCTTCATCACACCGTTCAGACCAAACCCACTTTGTATCCTTCTTTAACAAATCTGTCAAAGCCGCTGCCTTCTTCGAGTAACCAGCAATAAACTTTCTGTAATAGTTAGCCAAGCCAAGAAACGACCTCAATCCTTCACATGACGAGGTGCCTGCCAATCTACAATGGCTTGCACTTTCTTTGGATCCATTCGAACTTGGTTTTTACTAACAAGATGCCCCAAAAACTTTATCTCTTGTTGAGCAAATTCACACTTTTCCATCTTGACATAAAGCGTGTATTTCCTCAATTGAGACAAAACCAAACTTAGGTGATTAACATGTTCTTCCAATGTTCGACTATAAATGACTATATCATCTAAGTAAACAACAACAAAGTCATCAAGATAGTCAAACAGTACATTGTTCATTAAGTTGCAAAACGTTGCCGGGGCATTAGTCAACCCAAACGGCATTACAAGGAATTCATAGGAACCATATCTAGTTACACATGTTGTCTTTGGTTCATCACCCTCTGCTATCCTAACCTGCCAATAACCTGCCCTCAAATCAAGTTTCGTGAACCAGCATGCCTTGCTTAACCTGTCCATCATAAATCTTGCACCAACGGAACCGGATACTTGTTTTTTATTGTTGCCTTGTTCAGCGCCCGGTAGTCTACACACATTCTCATTGTTCCATCCTGTTTCTTTTGAAATAGAACAGGAGCACCATATGGAGCCTTAGACGGCTGAATCAAACCAGCATCCAGCAATTCATTCATTCAATTGTTGCGTAGTTCAACCAATTCCTTAGGAGCCATACGATAAGGAGCCTGTGCAGGAGCAACCGTACCAGGCAGCAAACTCAATTATGATCAATATCCCTCCTTGGTGGTAATTTCTTTGGTAATTCAGGCGGCATAACATCAGCATACTGTTTAAGTAATTCAGCAACACAATCAGGCACTTCCATCTTTACATCAGGTTTCACTTCGACCAAGGCAGCAAGTATGGTGTCTTCACCTTTCTTCAGCCCTTTGTCGATTGACATAGCAGACAACAACATCTCCTTGTCTTTCTTCTTTGCAACTTTATTAATGTCTCCAAACGGATGAACACCTTTGAGAAAACCAGCATTGCTTCCATTCATAACCATCACTCCATCTAAGTTAGGAAACGGAACAAACTGAAATTTCCTTAGGAAATCAATCCCAAGTATGATTTCAAAGTCACCAAGCGGCATCACCATCAAATTGTGTTTTCCTACCCAACTTCCAGTTGACATAGACACACCATAAGCCATGCCCACAATGGCTTGTGCCTTAGCATTGACTGTTTTGACGTAGGAAGGGCTTTTAGACAACTTCAGCCCCAATTTTGTAGCAATCTTCACATCTACAAACGTGTGTGTGGCCCCTGTATCAACCATTGCCATCACACATTGTTCTTTCACTTTCATTTCTATATGAATTAGGAAGCATGAGGATTCGAAGCATTAGAAATCTCCCCAACATTATTGATTCCCATAATGTGATTAAAGGACAATCCCAATGGGTTTGCCATTGCAGCCACGATTTCTTCATCCTCCTCCCTTTGATTCACATTACCAGCAAGCAAAGCATTCACTTTTTCCCGGTTTGGACAAGATTTGGCCAAATGAGGACCACCACAAGTCCAACAGCCCTTCGAATTTCCATCTTTATTCTTTGGCTTGTCTTTCCCATCTTTCATTTGCGCCTTTCCTTTATCATTTGTATTGTCTCTACGACTTTCCTTTCTCCATTCCCCTTTCTTCTCATTCTTTTTCTTAGTCTTTGAAGTGGAGGGGGCGTCTGTCGAAGGACGAGTCGTACGGAAATCTACTAGCGAATCGCGGGCAGCAATAGCCCCGGGCAGATCTTTAACATTCTGCCTTCGTAGTTCGTTCTGAGCCCAGCCTTGCATGCCCGAAATGAAGTTGTGAAGTTTATCCTCATCAGACATATTTTGTATGTCTAACATCACAGAGGTAAATTCTTTTATGTATTCCCTCACTGAACCCGTCTGCCTTAACCTTTTCAATTTATCCCTTGCAAGCCAAGATGCATTGCTAGGAAGAAACTGATCGCGCATTTCTTTTATAAGCTTATCCCATGTATCAATTCTAGGACGGCCAGCACTCACGTCGTCTGCATTTCGAGTCCTCCACCAAAGTTTTGCATCACCCGACAAGTACATTGTGGTAATGTTCAACTTATCAGCGTCCGGCACCCTTGCAGCGGTAAAATACTGCTCCATGTCCCAGATGAAATTTTCCAGTTCTTTAGCACTCCTTGCGCCACTAAAGGCCTTAGGGTCTGGAATCTTTACCTTAGACGATTCAACACGAGTTGAACTTAACGTGGCCACAGCCCGACACAAAACGACGAGTTCTGCACGAAGGTTCTCATTTTCCTTCTGCAGTCCCTCTAGTTTCTGCGTAGTTGTGGCACGAAAGTCCAAGATTTCAGTCATGTGGTTATCAACATTCTGTCGATAGCCACCAATTTCTCCCTGAACTTTCTCAGCGTCCACTCTCAACTCAATGATTTGTGTGAATAAATCCACAAACGTAGGGTCTGCCAAAATGTCTTCAGTATACCCGACGAAGGATTCAATTTTTCGTGCCAAGTCCCATAGTTCTGCGTTTTTCACCATTGTTTAACCGCGCTCTGATACCAATTGAAAGAGGGTCGATTTTTTTTCTCGCACACCACTCTAGGCAGTCTTGCAGCGTCTGCAATACTTCAGCCTACTTACACCCACAGAATAGACTAAGTATAGAAATACTTAAGCAGCAGCGTCAAACAATAAACAGGCAGCGTTTACAGGAACAAGTCCCAACCTTATTAATCAAATATTAATACAAAGGAAGGCTTCACGAATTAGTCTAAGGCTAGAAACTCTCTGTGTTTTGCCTTAGACGAATTTCCACCTTAAATCAGAATTTCTGCACAATGGCAGTTACAAGCGGTTACATGCGGCAGTTACAAACGACACCTGTCCGACACATGTCAGCCCAGGGTTCAAAACCAACTTTCCAACAGCTATTTTTCTAACAGATAGAATCTAATTCAAATTACATTCTTATCTACACGAAATACTAATATTCTAACACTTAGAATATTTCAGGCTTCTTCCAACACTTAGAATAATCCTGTCAGCTTCCAACACTTAGAATATTTCAGCTGTCTTCCACACTTAGTTTTATTTCAGCAATTTCGGGTGAACTGCCTTTGTCTTTGACATTGCCAAGTCTTCACAGCCTTGCTTCATTAAGCCAACATGCTGTCTTGCCAACGCCCTTAGCCCGCACGTAAGCCATGCCCGTCCAAGCTGCCTTGCCAACACCCAAGCACCTTGAACTTGTGTTGCACTGTTTTGCCATCATCCATGCCAAGACCAATGCCCAAGTCCTTGGCATGTCTGCGCGTAGTTAGATCAAGTAGATTGCGGGTCTAACAGTATAGTATAAGCGTGTCTCTGAGATTTCGGACATAGGTTGATGGGGTACTTGGGCATTATCCCATTCCATTATGTGATGACTAATGTATGGAAGGCATGCGAGACTAATATAATATGACTCAGATGTGTGAAAAGAAGATTCATAAATGTCTTAGTGAGGGGGTGGTGCGTGACAGACTGTGGTGGAGCATGAAGAGAGGTCATAGGTAGAATAATATTGAGAGGGGTGATTAGATAAGACATAATACTCTTGCAGTTTACAGAGGACATAAACCTAAATAAAAAAAATAAACTTATCAAAAATTAGAATAGAAGATTAGTAAACAATCAAATATAACCTAATTTTTCTTATCAATATTATTATTATTATTATTATTACTATCCTACTATATTTGAGGGAGATACAAAAAAGCTTCATTGGTATCCTCTTCTTTTCTTTTGGCATGGGTCAGTGAGAAAAATAGTGTTATATAATACAACTAGGATCCAATCCCATGCAAATTTTACAATGTTCATATATCTAATATTATAAAATATGTTAGTTTTTAAAGCATTAGACGTGCATCATATTTTTCAAATGATATATATAATAGTTTTATGTTTATCGTCCAAACTATTGTAATTCTTCTCTTTTATGCCAATATAGAAATCTGAAGAAACAATAACTAAATAAAAAAGAAATAGTAATATTTAAAATAATTTACGTTCACTCAAATTGTTGGGTTTTATTTGCCCTGATTTCTTACCATAAATAGGTTTTCCTTTTAGGAAAAGGTTTTAAATTGACTAATCCTTTTCTTGTAGGAAAAGGTTTAGGATTCTATAAATAGAGACATGTTCCTTCTAACTTAATCAGCATTCACAATGTAGTCTTAAGAGATTTGAGAGTTTGGTTAGGGGGAGAATTTATGGGTCACAAGCTTGATACGTTATCACTTGTGTGAACCTCCCATGTATTCCGAGTGAATTGGTTGAGGTTGTTTCCCTCTGTATTTTGTACTCTCATATTTATAGTGGATTGCTCATCTCCTTTGTGGACGTAGGTCGATTGACCGAACCACGTTAAATCTTTGTGTCTTTTGGTATATTTCTCGTTGTCTTCTTACTCGTGGTCTTTCGAGGTTTGCTTTGCTAGCTTCCACATTTACACCTGCTTATTTTTCGGTCCTAACAAGTGGTATCAGAGCCAGATTCAATGATGAAGTCAGGTTCAGTGGTTCGATGATCGATGATTGAACCAGGTAAGAAAGAGGTGTTCATCTTGGCGGGTGTAGTTCTAGCCGCAACCTTTTTGACAGTATGAAGATTTTGTTGGAGAAATTGTTTCAGAGAGGTTCTCTGTGTTGAGACATAAATTTTGCAAAGGAGATTATGGAGAGAAGAAGCAAGTTGTTGAAGATTAAGTAAAGAAGGTGGACAAATTTATTTTGTCAGAAATTCAGGCCAAGGGGAGATTTTGTGGGTTTATTTGCCTGATTTCTTACCATAAATAGGTTTTCCTTTTAGGAAAAGGTTTTAAATTGACTAATCCTTTTCTTGTAGGAAAAGGTTTAGGATCTATAAATAGAGACATGTTCCTTCTAACTTAATCAGCATTCACAATGTAGTCTTAAGAGATTTGAGAGTTTGGTTAGGGGGAGAATTTATGGGTCACAAGCTTGATACGTTATCACTTGTGTGAACCTCCATGTATTCCGAGTGAATTGGTTGAGTTGTTTTTCTCTGTATTTTGTACTCTCATATTATAGTGGATTGCTCATCTCCTTTGTGGACGTAGGTCGATTGACCGAACCACGTTAAATCTTTGTGTCTTTTGGTATATTTCTCGTTGTCTTCTTCTACTCGTGTCTTTCGAGGTTTGCTTGTTAGCTTCCGCATTTAACCTGCTTATTTTTCGGTCCTAACAAGTGATACCATTTGTTGGGTTTTATTTGGCCCTGATTTCTTACCATAAATAGGTTTTCCTTTTAGGAAAATGTTTTAAATTGACTAATCCTTTTCTTGTAGGAAAAGGTTTAGGATTCTATAAATAGAGACATGTTCCTTCTAACTTAATCAACATTCACAATGTAGTCTTAAGAGATTTGAGAGTTTGGTTAGGGGGAGAATTTATGGGTCACAAGCTTGATACGTTATCACTTGTGTGAACCTCCCATGTATTCCGAGTGAATTGGTTGAGGTTGTTTTTCTCTGTATTTTGTACTCTCATATTTATAGTGGATTGCTCATCTCCTTTGTGGACGTAGGTCGATTGACCGAACCACGTTAAATCTCTGTGTCTTTTGGTATATTTCTCGTTGTCTTCTTACTCGTGGTCTTTCGAGGTTTGCTTTGCTAGCTTCCGCATTTACACCTGCTTATTTTTCGGTCCTAACAAGTGGTATCAGAGCCAGATTCAATGATGAAGTCAGGTTCAATGGTTCGATAATCGATTATTGAACCAGGTTGAAGGAGGTTTTCATCTGCGGGGTGTAGTTCTAACCGCAACCTTTTTGACAGTATTGAAGATTTTGTTGGGAAATTGTTTCAGAGAGATTCTCTGTGTTGAGACATAGATTTTGCAAAGGAGATTATGGAGAGGAGAAGCAAGTTGTTGAAGATTAAGTAAAGAAGGTGGACAAATTTATTTTGTCAGAAATTCAGGCCAAGGGGAGATTTGTTAGGTTTTATTTGCCCTGATTTCTACCATAAATAGGTTTTCCTTTTAGGTTTTGAATTGACTAATCCTTTTCTTGTAGGAAAAGGTTTAGGACTCTATAAATAGAGGATGTTCCTTCTAACTTAATCAGCATTCACAATGTAGTCTTTAGGGTTTTGAGAGTTTTGGTTAGAGGGAGAATTTGTGGGTCACAAGCTTGATATGTTATCACTTGTGTGAACCTCCCATGTATTCCGAGTGAATTGGTTGAGGTTGTTCTCTCTGTATTTTGTACTCTCATATTTATAGTGGATTGCTCATCTCCTTTGTGGACGTAGGTCGATTGACCGAACCACGTTAAATTGTGTCTTTTGGTATATTTCTCGTTGTCTTCTTACTCGTGGTCTTTTGAGGTTTGTTTTGCTAGCTTCCGCGTATACACCTGCTTATCGGTCCTAACAAGTGGTATCAGAGCCAGATTTAATGATGAAGTCAGGTTCAATGGTTCGATAATCGATTATTGAACCAGGTTAGAAGGAGGTTTTCATCTTGGCGGGTGTAGTTCTAACCGCAACCTTTTTGACAGTATTGAAGATTTTGTTGGAGAAATTGTTTCAGAGAGATTTTCTGTGTTGAGACATAGATTTTGCAAAGGAGATTATGGAGAGGAGAAGCAAGTTGTTGAAGATTAAGTAAAGAAGGTGGACAAATTTATTTTGTCAGAAATTCAGGCCAAGGGGAGATTTGTTAGGTTTTATTTGCCCTGATTTCTTACCATAAATAGGTTTTCCTTTTAGGTTTTGAATTGACTAATCCTTTTCTTGTAGGAAAAGGTTTAGGACTCTATAAATAGAGGAATGTTCCTTCTAACTTAATCAGCATTCACAATGTAGTCTTTAGGGTTTTGAGAGTTTTGGTTAGAGGGAGAATTTGTGGGTCACAAGCTTGATATGTTATCACTTGTGTGAACCTCCCATGTATTCCGAGTGAATTGGTTGAGGTTGTTCTCTCTGTATTTTGTACTCTCATATTTATAGTGGATTGCTCATCTCCTTTGTGGACGTAGGTCGATTGACCGAACCACGTTAAATTGTGTCTTTTGGTATATTTCTCGTTGTCTTCTTACTCGTGGTCTTTTGAGGTTTGTTTTGCTAGCTTCCGCGTATACACCTGCTTATCGATCCTAACACAAATATCTATGAATTAGATTTATCATAAATTAAAAATATCTTTATTAATATTTTAAATTAAGTTAAAGTTAAACTACATCATATAATTTAAAACAAATAAAATATTTGTTATATCATTTTTTTTCTTGTTTTGGTGGCATTGCTATTGGATCGATCAAAGCATGATGCGTCAACCAAGGGCACAAACTCTCATTATGATTTTGCGTGGCTTTCATAAATAGCTTTCCAAATTTTTCATCTTAGATTTAACTCAATTATATTTAAAAATAATTTTTTAAAGAAACAAGTAAAATAGTTTGTTCAATCAATAAATTTAATAACATAACAAATTCATTTGTCTCTTTCCAACCCCCAGCGTAGAGATGGCAATAGGACGATGTATATTGGACTTCAACTTGTGAAATTACCAATCTGCTTTGCTCCGCTTTATATAATACTCTCTTTGTCCCTATTTAATTATCCACTTTATAAAAGACATACATATTAAGATGATAATAATTAACATAGTGAAGTTACAATCTTATCCTTATTAAATATAGTTCCAAATAATATGAATTAAAACTACGAAATTTTCAAGAAATTTAAATGAGGGTATAATAGGAAAAAAATTTGTCCTTTCTTGATTTGTCAAAATGGACAAGTAAATAGAGACATCTAAAATAGGAAATATGGACAAATAAATAGGGACAGAGAGAGTATATTTTTCATTTTCAATCTAGTTCAATCGTTCTGTATAAATCCCTAACTTACCACACTCAATTCCCATCTCTTGATCATCCTATTCCCAACCCGTCACCTAGAGGTGTACAAAATCGAATCGAAAATCGAATCAGACTGTAAATTCGGTCGAATCGAAAAAAAATCCGACTAGTGGTTTGGTGTTGAAACCCCCCCCCCTCCCCCGACTATATTTGGGTTGGTTTGGTTTCAACTAAAAAAAATCAACGCGAGACCAAACCAACCCGACATTATATATATAATTTTAAAATTTTATTTTATACGTAAAACTACTTTGATATAATTTTTAAATATCTCATATATTTTTTCATAGTTTTTATCTTTTAATATTTTTTCATAGTTCATACATGTTGGTAATTATAATAAAGTTTAAATAAAAATCAAATTAATACTAATGCAAAAAGAAAGTCAATTCAACACTAAGAATGACAATAATATTGAATATTTGATTTTTAATTTTACATTGATTTAGACAATTAAAATACATGATCTAGTTTTACTTTGTTTTAATATCTAGTCATGTAACTAATACTTACCAAACATACTTTAGCATGAATTAGTACTTTAAATTATAATCAATTTAATTTGACTTATTAATTTGTAATATTTATTTTATGCAATTTTATTATTATTATTTGTTGCATATTTTAGTATTATTAATCATATCGTATTTTTTATTAACATAGATAGTTACATTTTGATAGAACTAAAGAAATATTTGAAGTACAAGTAAATTATATGTTTGTATAAATATTTTATTGAAAAACCCAAAAATCTGAAAACTCAAAGAAATCTGAAGTTAAAAAATCCGAGTTTTATCAATTTGATTTGATATATGAATTTAAAATTCTAACATAAATGATTTAATTTGATATTTGAAAATTCAAACTAACCCGATCATGTACACCCGTCACCCATCATCCCCACTTTCCACTCCATTTCATTTACATTTTACTAAATTATACTATAATTACTTGTGATAACATTTTTTTATTTACTTATGAAACATTAAAAAGAAATATTTAATAAAAACTTCAGTTATTTATTATTTATAAAAGAAACATTTTAATTTGTAGGAATACATTCTCCCACTAAACACGCCCTTAATTATCGACATCACTTTCGGCCATAAATGCTGCACTTAAATTGATTTCTGACTTTTTCTTTTTGACTTTTCTATTTTTATAAAAAATATAGAGGCAAAGGAGAAGTGAATATGAAATTCCTACAAGTCCTCCTAACAATCTTGTGTACTTCGTCTAAAGGTGGTTTGATTAGAACCAAGTTATTTTATAATTAGTTATATGATTAGTTATTTTATAATTAGTTATAGTGGAATAGATTGTTATTTCATTAAGTATATGAAATAATTTATTTCATCACTATAATATAAATAATGGAATAAGTTATCGCAAACATGACAACTAAACAAGAATTTCTTTTTATCCTGTCATTATCTTCTTATCTTATGACTATTTATTTTTATTCATCATACCAAACAAGTTTGACATTGCTCTTGGAAATTGTTTATCATCAAAATATTTTTTTTAAAAATAACTTTTAGAGAATTTCTTTTTTTTTTTAAAAAAAACAAAATTTATCCTTTGATTAATTCATTTTATAAGTGTTTTTATAAGTAAATTTTGTTTAGCTAATCTTTTTTAAATGTGCTTTTACGAGTTGATTTACGATAAAGGGGTAAATATTAATGTTAATATTAATAAAGAGAAACTAGTATAAACTTGAGCCGTCAATATGGGCTAGGTCCATTGGGCCGGCCTGGCCTAACTCGGGATTTAATAGGGTTGAGCTAAGATTTTTGGAGCCCATTTAATAAAAGGGCTTTTTAGCCCGGCCTGAATAAGCCTGCTTATTTGGGGGCTCGAGAAATATCGGTAGGGCCGGCCCGTGGGCTTATAAAAATTAATTAAAAAATATAATATAATATTAAAATTTAAAAATAAAGAGAGTCCAAAATCAAAACAATTAATTTAATATTTCTATTTAGATATTTATACTTTTTGTTGAAAAATAATAATAATAAATATCAAGGAAAATGCACAAGTAGCCCCTAGACTATGACCAAAATTCCAGAGATACACCTTAACTAAACTAAGGTCCTATTACCCCATGAACTTTTTTTTTTGTAATTTTATACACCTTTTGTCTTATCAGACCCTCTATGTGACTCCACGCAATTGAGGCGCGTCGAAGATATTTGAATGCCACGTAAGCCAAAGAGGTACACAAAATTACAGAAAAAATAAAGTTCAGAGGGGTAATACGACCTTAGTAAGGTGTGCCTTTGGGATTTCGGTCATAGTCTTGGGGGTACTTGTACATTTTCCCTAAATATTATAAAGATAATTTTATTTGTGAATTTGATTAACAAGTAGTGACATTAAGGTCTCATTTGTTTCCATTAAGATTAAGACGTCTGAATTTGAATGTGCATTTAAATATTAAGATGTGCATTAAGATCTAGATGTGTAAATCTGAATAAACATTTGAATATTAAAATATTGTCTCTGAATCTAAACACTAAATTAGTGAGACAAGTTGTTTTCAATATATGAATGCAAATATGAAATTTAACGTTATATCAATAAAATATTATCAAAACCTTGTTAGTAAAATAGTATTTTTCATATAAAATAATATTTTAAACATTTTTTACCGCACCAAAGGTAATATGATTTATCTTTTAAGAACTCAACATCAAGTTACATCATTAATATGACTATTTTTTGCACTCAAAATACTTTGAGAATCTAATATAATGCAATTTAAAATAATTTATATAGAGTAGTAAACATATAGTTTAGAAAAATATTTTATTTTATTTTATTATAGAAATTTATTATTGTTATCAATCAAATAACTAATACTTAATTATTTTTTGAAACCGTGCTAAATATTATATTATGGGAGTGCTTATCAATTCAAATATATTGATTAATTTATGAAAGAAAAAGATGTATGTTAAGTTAATATGAATAAAAGAAATTATAATAGCAAGCATGTAATTAAATATTAATTGAATAAGAAAACAACTTTTATGAGTTGTTTTGATTTAGTTGAATTAAGATAGGAGTCGTATTTTTTAGTCTGAATAGTGTTAAGGGTGTGTTATAGATCTGATTCATTCAGATATCCAGACCCATTTAGAGCCTTATTATAAAATAAAACAAACGAACTTAATGAGCTGAATCTGAATAATTAAGATTCAGTTCTTAAAAACAAATACATGAGGCAAATCTGAATGATTAAAGATTCAAACCCCATTAAGTGCAAACAAATTAGGCCTAACATAATGTAATATTATTTTGTCGATATTTACGATAATATTTTTAAATTATTATTTAATTTAATAATTATAATAAATATATAATTTTTTAAAAAGTCGACTGGCCCGACAAGCCTGTAGCCCACGCACTTGTGGACTGGGCCGACTATTTTCTGGCCCACACCACAAATGGGCTAGCCCAGCCTGATCCGTAAAATGTCAAAGCCTGTATGGATTAGCCCGGATAGGGTGGGCTAACCCATATTAACAACTCTAGTATAAACATCTATTACAAAACTTAAAATTAATTTTTATTTTTAGTAAATTAAAATATGTATATTCAAGTTATCAATCACTACTTATTATAATTTTTTTTGGGATGTCCAGATCTTTGATTATGATTTTTCTTTTTTCTAGTCTTGCAAAAGTATATTTATCCTTTTTTTTTCTTCTAATTTTAAAAAATCATACTCCCACGTAAAATAATAAATAAAATAATTCTTAAATGTTAATAAAGAATAATATTTATTATACCAGATATGTTAATTAATTAGTTAATTAATATATATATATATATATATATATATATATATATATATATATATATATATCTATATATATATATATATATGTTATAAACAATTTGTATTATAGTGAATGTCTAATTATGTGGAGTCCTAGTAGGATATGGTTAGGAATCCTACTTGGGGACCAAGTAAGGTTTTCCCTATAAATAAAGGGTTTTCCTTCATTGTAAAGAAGATTGATGAAAGATCAATGAATCTTGAATATACTTCAAGATGAATAAGAAGTCTTTTTCTCTTCTCTCTACTTTCTTCTTCTTGTAATTTCATATAGTTTCATAACACGTTATCAGCACGATTGTTCTATTCTTAAAGAATTATGAAGAAGACGAAAAAAGTGCATAAGTTATGCAATAAGATTCTTATATCTTCAAGGTATGATTTATCTTTATGTTATAATTATTTGTGTGACAGATCTGGAGGTACCATCTAAAGTAAGTATTTAGAGAGATTTGTTGACTTTTTATACGTTTAATTTTAATCGATTGGAAAGAGAATTCCTTAATTTATTTTAATAATTGAATAAGCACAATTAAGTAAAAGGTATGTTTTCAACCTTTATATGAGGTATGTGATCTATTAAGCTATATTTATTAACTACTAATGTTGATTATAATAAATCAATAATCTCAATTTTGTGTGTAATTATAATGTACGACCATATTGATGATCATCAAAAGTGATAAAATTATAATTATTTTGAAGGTTTGAGGTTGAGCCTCATTATGGGTAAGACGATAGATTTATCGCACCAAAAGAATAAGACGATGGATTTATGTCCAATCGCAAAAAGAGGATAAGACATTGGGTTAAAGTCCTGATGCACCATGATGATACGATATTGGGTTCAAGATCCATCAATTTATGACCTAAAACACTTTTATATGGATAAGACATTGAATGTCAGTCTCAATGCACCATATTGATTATATAATAATGACTAAAGAAAAACTAATGTGTTTTTGATGAGAAGTCATGAAATTTACTGAATTTGCTTCATTACGTAAAGTCAATATGGTTGTAGTGCATAGTATGTCTGAAAGAAGACAAGTGATTGAATAATGCACATAGATATTGAATGAGGTACTAAAGCTATCATTATTTGATATGCTCACATATTGTGTTTCATTCATGAAGAATGAGAAATTTTGATAAATGGTAAAAATATAAATTCATTCTTTAAAGGGAATGAGGTGTAAGCCACCATGCTAGGCATGAGAAAGATTGCAAAAATATTGGCACAAAAATATGTTACATGCACAATTTTCTTCAGATTAGTTCATTCAATGATGGGATCATGACTCACCTAAAGGGTGAAGTAATTGAGAAGAAATAAATCTGAAAGTTACTCTTGGAGTAATAAATTGAATTTACTCATATAATAGTAAATCAGAAATTTACTATAGCAAAAGGCACATGGCGTAGTAAACTTGGAGTTTACGAGTACTACTAATTTTATTAGTTGGCATGATAATTTGGTCATCCCAAGATGTGCATACTGAGTAATGAACATACATTGAAAACTAGAAGATTCTTTAACAATTATTTACGTTGCTTGTTCTCGTGATAAAGTTGATTGGATCAACTAAAGTTGGGACTAAATTCCTAAATTCTGAAAAGTATAAAAGGTGAATATGGGCCCGTTCACCTATCATGTGATATGATAAAAAGATGCATCTATAAGATAATCACATGTATTTTTGTTGTCAACATGTAGTTTGATATTCACAAAATTGTTTGTGCAAAAATAATTGAGTTAAGAACACAATTTCAAAATATATAATCAAGACAATTTATCTTGATAATATTGATAAATATTCAAGATGATGTGACACTATATGTCTCAAATAGTAAAATCATTATTATAAAAATAAAATTTCATATGTTGATATGAAATACGATATTGCATACAAAAGTAATTGTACGCATCAGACCGATAAATTATGATCAAATTTTCTTTCAATTGATTTATGGTCGGGGACCAAATATTTTTCATCTGATTATTTTGATATATGGTATATAATCAATGAATATACAATGATGCACAAAGATAGATCCTCCAAAAGATTGAGATATATGTTAGTTTGTCTAACATAAGGGGGAGACTAGAAGCAACAAAAGAGTTGTAAATACATCTATTGAATGTCCCTTAAGGATATAGTCTATGACATGCATGAAGCATAATAGACTAACCAATTCTAAATAAAATAATCCTTGAAAAAGGGGGAGGATCAAAGAATCAAAATGATCATAATAAGGAGACAATGTGCTCTTGGAGAGCTTACGACATAACACTTTATGAAACCTCATGAGAGGGGTAGCTACCTAAAAATAATGAAGTGATGAGATCTCAATAAGTTTTGTTGTATTTTGAATCGATACAAAATGATATATCGTTGACGATATATTTGATACAATAGCGCGCAATATTGTAAAAGATTATGAGGATATGAATTCTACATCTATTAAAGCATACTTGTATAGAAATAATTATCAAGTGAAAAGTGGAATGATGCATCTTGGTAAGCGTAAAGCTTATTCGACTTGCAATCTAGTCACTAGAATATATCATACATTTAATATTGAATGTTATCACTTGACAAAATTAATATGAAAAGTCATGAAGGATTCAAAATCTAAAGTATGTGCAAGTTTTTGGAGAACTTGTTTATAATCTTTATAAGAATTAAATCGATTCCAAATGCATGAAGCATATACAAATATTGTTGTGCAAGTTGATAACTAGAATTGAAACTCTTGAAGAGTTTTCAAAAGGCAATAGATTTTTTGCTTAAAGAAGTTAAAGTAAGGAACTTGCAGAAATCTTTGATCTTGAAGGAAAGATTCATAAAAGTAGATAGAAGAAAACATATTTCATCAAGATTTTTCTACTCATGAGCTCCCAAGAATGGTGATATCAACATGCAAGAGGTCTGTCAAGTAACATTATTGTTGATTTATTCACCAAGTCTCTACCAACTACAACTTTCAAAAAGATGGTGCACAAGCTTGGAAAACGAAGATTCTAGTCTCTGAATTGATGTTTTCATTAGAGGGAGTTAATATGCGATGTACTCTTTTTTCCCTCACAAGGTTTTGTCCCACTGGGTTTTCCTTGTAAGGTTGTTAATGAGGCATCCGTAATGCGTATTATTAGATATGTGTACTCTTTTTCCTTCACTAGATTTTTTTCCCACTGGGTTTTATCTAGTAAGGTTTTAACGAGGCACATAATCTACCGACATTCAAGGGGGAGTGTTATAAACAATTTGTATTATAGTGAATGTCTAATTATGTGGAGTCCTAGTAGGATATGGTTAGGAATCCTACTTGGGGACCAAGTAAGATTTTCCCTATAAATAAAGGGTTTTCCTTCATTGTAAAAAAGATTGATGAAAGATCAATGAATCTTGAATATACTTCAAGATGAATAAGAAGTCTTTTTCTCTTTTCTCTACTTTCTTCTTCTTGTAATTTCATATAGTTTCATAACAATATATATATATATATATATATATATTATATATATATATATATTTGTCTCAAAAAAATAATTTGCTGCTTTCTTTAAGAATCTTCTATTTCCATTTAAGAGGACTTGTTAGCCAACCACCAAACTTCTTCAAAAAAAAGAACTCTTCTTTGCAAAATAAATACTTCTAGACTCTAAACAACAATGTCAAATAGGTCCTAAATATTAGGAATTTATTTTTTATCAAACTAAAATTCAATCAATTTTTTTTTCTCAGAATAGCTTTGAAATTATTGAACTTTTTACTTATTTCGTTAAATTGTATAAAAAAAAATTAATACTTTTCTCAACTTATGAGAATTTCATGTTTCTTAGACAAGAAATACAACTTAAAAATCGAAGTTGTGCATCCAAACAAAACTTCAACTACTTGTATGATTTCATCACCTGCCAATGACCCTTAATACCAAAAATACCGTATCAAAATGTTTAAAAAGCACACCATACTGACCAGTAAACACCCCTAACAGCAATCAATCTCTCAGAGTTTCAACAAACTGAACGAATTACAATTACACTATATATCAAAGACCAGACAAAATTTCAATATTCAGAGAACCAAAATCACGGCATGTGCATAGAATTTTTCTCATAATACATAAAACACCTACGGCCAAGAAGCATTTATCTCCTTCATCCGAGCCCCAGGTGACAGAAAATGGACAGGTGATTGTGTACCAAATATTGGGTCATTTCAATAGCAACAAAAGAGAAGGGAGGAGTTACTCATTCTGAGTGTCTGCTAGACTATCAGGGACAACATCGACATGCTGACTTTCTTCATCTTGAGATTGAGCAGCCGAAACCTTAGCCTTCTTGAAATGGCTAGAGTTTCTCAAAATCGACTCCATGGTTAGGGCCTCGCCCAAAAATCTGTTGGAATATCCAATGTGATCATAAGCACCAGAAATGTGACAAATAAAGTTCACGTATAACTTAGACAAACTCATTGTCTAATTCAATATGTACTAAAACTATTTGCCCTAACACCAGAATTATCTAAATATCCACATCTCAATGACTAGACTCTAGAGTATCTCTTTGGAAACATGTCATCTTAAAGTTTTCTCCACCTGTCATTTACAGTCTACATTCATTGTTGTGCACAAGTGACATGATGACAAAATAGAGCAATATTCTCTTTTTGATAAAATGATAAATAGGCAACGTTAAGAGATCATAGCTTAAGTTTTCTCCACCAGATCAAGCTACCGCCTGTTGTTTCAGAGAAAAATATACAACAAAGTGTAGGACAAGAAGTTCAGCCATGGATGCATACCCCCCCGGAGAACCCACAATTGCCCATGGGCGTGTATACCCAGAATACCCTCATTTCCCCCACCCCACCCCTGACCAAAAAACAAACAAAAAAAAAAAGATCTATGGACTTGTAAACAAGGTAAATCATTGAGGACTGGTTCATAAGCAATGATCTAACCATTAGAAAAGAAACATATTTAACAAAGGTCTTAAGAGAAAAATGATGAGATCTCACTTACTTTGATTTGAGCTTATGCTTTCCAGCAGCAGCAGCAGCAGCAGCATTGTTTTTTGCAACATTAGCTCCTACCAAGTCGACATAGGAAGTAGAAATTAGCTTATAAAAGGAATGAAGATAGAGAGGAACAGGAAATCATGAAATGTAATATATAATATATATATATATATATATATATATATATATATATATATTTCATTGATTATTTATCCATATCAAAATTGGGGGGGGGGGGGGGGTCCTTAATACAATTTAAATCTTCAAAATTATGATTTTGGCATGCCATAGGAATGACTAAGTCCACGACCACAAAGAAATGAAAAACTTCCCCTTTTCCTTTCAACAGTTTACTGCAAGGGGAGGGGGATTGAGTGAGAGAATTGAATTAGGTGCTATTTGGAAATCAAAAGCATTGCCGACACTGAACTCAATGCTAATGTTGACTAATCTTGTGTTTAGCAAAAACTTTCAACTGGTTTAATAGGATATTATACCGAGCCTCACGGATTCTCGACCAGCCTAACATGAGCAATATTTCTTTGTTCAAGTAAAGGGTCTCAAATTTGTGTGGATGTAAAACGGAATAAGAACATACAAGACTGTGTGCTTATGTTGCCGGATCTTATGTTTAGCAAAATTTTCAATTAATTTAATAGCAGGATATCATACCATGCCTCACAGATGGTTTACCAGCCTAACATGAGTAACACAGCTATGATTGAGCAGAAGGTCTCAATTTTTTTGTGAAGGTCGATGGAATAGCATTAAGGAACGTCAAGACATGAAAAGAAAAACCAAGCAAATCAAATTTGTAATTTTACCTTCTGGAGTTGAAGCCTGGCTTATTTCACTTCCTTCAACTGAGCTGTCAGATGAAGATGAATCTGATAGAGTGTCAGTCGTAGAATCAGAATCTCCACCCTCTTTACTGCCGGACCTTCTCGATCTACTATCCCCAAACTTAGGCGCTGGATTAGGAAGCAATCCTTTCTTTGGTTGTGTAAACTCCTCAATGTTTGCAGTCCTAACTTTTGTATTTCTGGTAGATAAACTTCGGATTTCTGAATCTGCTTGCCGTCTATTGTCCTCAGGGAACCTGCCAGGACCTTTTGAGCTGGAGCTGGACCTAGATTCGTCCATAGATTCCTCAATTTTCTTCTTGCAAGCAAGAGCATCATAATTTTCAAGCTTTCCAGCTTCTTGAAGTGTTTTATCTCCCTGATTCGGAAGTGCCACCTCAATTCTTGATTTCGAGGTATCTTCCAAAAATCCTCCAGGAGTCCACCAACCTTCGATTTTCTGCTAGCTTTTGTGTCTCTGTTTGGTTTCATTGGTTTCTTTGATGCAACTTCTCCTGGTTGTCCAGAAACAAAATATTGCTTGAAATTTATGGTGTCGCTCTTATCAGTATTTACATCAAGTTCGTGCACCTCCTCTACCACACCACCATACTGATCACCATGAGTATTTTTACCTGACTCATCCATCTCCATTGGCTCTGGCAGAGGGTTCACATCTTCTAGATTATCATTTGAAGCTGTTAAGTCCTCGTGACTGCCTTCCTGATCTTGAATAGACAAAATGGATTTGCTCTTCTTAGAACTTTGGCTCTTTTTGGTTTTCGTTTTCTGCCTCTTTTCTGAAATGCTCAGAGTCTCTTGATTTTTATCAGTCTGGTTAAGCCGCAAATGCTCAACCTCATTTCCCTTCTCCTCAAAGGGCAGAAGTTCTGGCTCAATGCAGGTTGCCTTCTCAACTTGGTGTTGAGTATCTACAGCATAGGCACTCTTTGACACTTGTTTTGATGCTCCCTTTCTTTTGCTGGCACGCAATGCATTTCTATCTTGATTAGACCCTTCAATGAAATGATTAACAGGAGTATCATGTGTCGCTGAAGGGGCACATGAAACATCATTAATATGAGTGGAAACCTCCACTTTTGTTTTTTTCTTTTTAAGTCGACCAGAGTTTCCATGTACTTCAGCAACCTTCACATCAGAGGGAGCTGTCGAGATAGTTTCCACTTCTTTGATGGTCATTTCTGCCTTGGCAGAATCCGACGATCTGCATGCTGCAGATTGAACTTGAGGCAGCCCTTTCACCTCTGTATTTAAACTAATCTGCAGCACTTCAGCATCAAACGCACCTTTCTTACTCTGCCCAGTTACAGGATCAGTTGTAGATCCAATCCCTGCAGCTAAAGAGGGGCAGTTCACCGTATTGTCATCATCTCCATTTAATTTAACAGGAATCTTTTCAGCAGATTTTCTCCGACTCTTCTTCGTTCGCTTCATGCTGCTAGCATTTCCAGATTCAATGTTCTCCTTGTCATCCAATGCCCTTGTTGCTGAGAGAACTTGTTCTTTAGTATCCCCAGTTGGTTTATTGTTATCTAAAAGAGGGGATGTCTCAGCACCTTGAGTAACTGACAACTTGCCTTTGATCCCTATTTCATTTATATGATCCACATCAGTTTTTGGCATACTACCAACCTTTGTTGTTGCATCACTTGAACCATCATTGCGGACTATATCTTGGTCAGATGTATAAGAATTTTGAGAAGCCCCAACAATATTTTTCATATCTAACTCCTGATGATAAGTTGACTTCTTGGCCCTGCTTCTCTTCCTCCCAAAGCTATTTTCTGCTGCTCCTTGTAAATCTCCCAACTGGTAGGAAGGTACTGGACCCCTGGTGCTTGGTTCACTCAACTTTTCACTCGTGGGCATTTCAAAATCGCAGTTTGGTATCAGCTCCTGTTCTCCAGTTGTATTAGCAACAACAATTCCAAGTTCATTGTCTCCAGAGATATTGGACTCAAAAATAGGTTGGCCAACTACATTCATTTCACAAATATCTTTGCTGACTGGTGCTGGACACTCTTTGTTTAACGCGTGATCTTTAACAGGAGATGTTTCTTTCAGTCTAGATTGAGTAGCATGAATAGTAGAGTCAACATCAGTCAACTTGTCAAAGATCTTCATTTCAACTTCTTCCTTTTGCTCTAATCTTCTAGCTCCCACAAATTTATCAGTGGGACCCAGAGCCATGCAGGCAACCCCATCATGGCACGTGGATGAGTCCTTCCCCTTCTTATTTTTCTTCTTCCTCTTCTTATCGGTTGTATCTGTTCTCACAGATTGGTCCCCTAATGTTTCTTCTGTTGAAGCTGCCTTTATGGTTTACCTGCTGTGGAGTTCTCCGGAATTGCGATCTTCAAGCTATCCCTATGATTGAACTCGGTGCAAGCTCCACTGCTTTCCTTGCTACCCAAAATTTTAACTTTATTTGCAAGAGTCTCAGAGTGTGATGTTTCATCAAGTGCATCATTGTTCCTATCTCCACATAGCTCATCCTGCACACCAGAGATTTCAGCACTTGCCCCACTCTTCCTGCTTTTCTTCGTTCCCAATTTTGACACCTTACTGGAACCAGAACGTTGGTTTAATAAGGGTTCAGCACTGACATCTACCAGTTTCATGTTTATATTTTCCCGCTCTCCTTTGTTAGAATTTGTCAAAGTAGTATCATTTCCAACAATTTTAAATTCAGAACCATTATCTATGCCATGATTTGAAGCGCTGGTACCTGTTACCGGGTGGTTGACTCCGTCTTCTTTGTGCTTTATTTTACGCTTCTTAGCTACAGGACCAGATCTGGGAGAAAGTTCTTGTGAATTACCCGCGCGCTTCACAGTCTTGAATTCACCAATGACCTTGCCAACTTCCTTGTGTTCCACGATGGAGCTAGAAGCCAAGTTCCCATTAGCTGGGTAAGATTCAGTAGTATCAAAAACCTTCTGCTTATCCATTGCATTGAATGAATCACATGAGAGAAGATTTTCAGCTTCAATGTGCGGATACGCGATGCAAAGTAACCCTTGGTCATTTTCAAGGCATTGAAATCTAGAAGCATCAACAGAAAGGAACCATTCCTTCTTGATACCCTCAAAAACACCTCTAACAAGCATAGTGTCAGGCAGATGATAGTAATGTCTTTTTCGTTTCACCTATTAGGAATTATGAAAAACGTGTCATAACACAAGAAATATACACAAAAACAGTGAGCTGGAGGAAGGAGATGAACAAACCTTCACAGAAGAAATTTTCAACTCACTCATTTCAGGAAAGCACCTTAAGTGTTCGAACACAATCTTTTCTGCATAACACAAACACGATCTATATCAGTCAACACAACTTTCTTTTTTGTATAGCATTCCTTGCTCAATTTTCAGTAAAATTTCATACTACAAATTCAAAATCGGAAAAGGGCCTAAAATACCCTCGAAGTATTGAAAATGGTACATATTACCCTCCATCCACCATCCACCTATTGGCCCCCAATACCCTTCACATCCACCTTTGGGTCCAAATTTACCCTTTCATTAACGGACCAAAATTAAAATACGGAAAGGGCCTAAAATACCCTCGAAGTATTGAAAATGGTACACAATTACCCTCCATCCACCTATTGGCCCCTAAATACCCTTCAAATTCACCTTGGGTCCAAATTTACCCCTTCTTTGAACGGACCAAAATTTAAAATAATTAAATAATATTTTTTAATTACGTGGCACTCAATCATTGGTTGTAATTTAATATTTAAAATAATTTTAAACCCACCCATTTTAACTAAACCCGCCCCAATTTAAAAAAATTAACCCATCTAATTAAAATATCCTAAAATCTTATTCCTCCCATTTTCACAATTTCATGAAGGGGTAAATTTTGGACCCAAAGGTGAATTTGAAGGGTATTTGGGGGCCAATAGGTGGATGGAGGGTAATTGTGTACCATTTTCAATACTTCGAGGGTATTTTAGGCCTTTTCCGTATTTTTATTTTGGTCCGTTAATGAAGGGTAAATTTGGACCCAAAGGTGGATGTGAAGGGTATTTGGGGGCCAATAGGTGGATGGAGGGTAATTGTGTACCATTTTCAATACTCGAGGGTATTTTAGGCCCTTTTCCGATTCAAAATTATCAAAAATTATAAGCAGTGAGTGAATGAGCCATTATCCCTAATAGAAACATACAGTGATGATGATGTATAAAACACCTGACAGTAGAAATCTTTTTGAAATATTTATACTTAAATGTTGAACCATGGATATGCCTCTTATCTAATCCTAAAAACTTTTACTCTTTCAAGCAATTTAGACTATTGGAACAACATGATATCAAAAATAGTGTAGAAGATTTATTTCACCAACTTTAACAATTTTGTAGTTTAGCTGCATTTGTTAACCTATAGAACCATGATATGCCCTAATGCTAAGAACTATCACTCTTTCTAGCAATTTAAACTATTAAAACAACATGATATCAAAATAGTGTAATGGATTTATACCACCAATTTTAACTATTTTGAGATTGATGTACAACAGTTGTTAGTTTAGCTGCATGTGTTAACCTACACATAGAGAGAGCCAACAAACAGATAAAGCTAGATAATGAAAAAGGGGAATTACTTTTCAGATCGAAGACAGTATCGGAATCGGAGACAATTACAGCCAAGTGGGTATCAAGGTTGGTATCTATGAAAACCGTTTTGTACGGCGTCGTATTTTCCGTTTCCATTTCCGTTGCTCCATCGGAATCAATTTCTTCGCGATGTCGTTTCACCATGATTTCGCCGGCAACCACGACGGCCGGAAAATTTGACGATCAGAAGAAGAAATAGGCAAAGGGTTTTAGCTCGGAGGAGGCTATTACAGAAAATGAAGGGTTTAACGGAAGAATAAAAGGGGGGGTTTTGCCGCCAACAAATTAATGGGCCGGACTCGCTTTATCAACAGCCCAAATCCCATAAAATAGGAAATTATTAGGAAATTTTTTACCTCTAAACGTTATTATAGATATACTTTTAGTGTACGTGTTTTGACATCAACATGCCTAAATTAATATTTGTTTTCATTCGCTTTTACTAATTATATTTGGATTTTGTCACATCATTTAGAAAAAATAATACTATAATTATCTATTTTTTAATTGTCATATTTTTTTTAGAGTCAAATGATAATAATTTTGATTACATAGTACGACATACTTTTTCATCATATTGCTATACAAAAATTGAAGTTTTTAGTACTTTTTGTACACCTTTTGAATATCTAAATTTTTTATTTAAAATATCGAATTAATGTAATCTAATTTAACTTTAAAATTAATCAAATTAACTTTCGAAAAACGCAACATGACAATCAAACGTGGACAGCGGGAGTAATTGACATGACTTTTTACTACATTACTCTTACTAATTGAAGTTTAATATTAAAGTCTTAAAAAACAATTTGAACATGATACATACTAACAATAGATCTAATATGAGGGAAAATAGTTGTCTTTTCTTAATATGTTAAAGAGCGACAAGTAAAAAAGATTTTTTGTTTTTGAAATAAGGAACAAGTAAAAGTGAATGGAGGAATAAGTATATATCAAAAGAACAAATTATTGTGTATACGTTGCATTATTACGTACAAAAAAGTCATAAAAACAATTGTAGACATAAAAACAACAATAAGTACCAAAAAAATATCAGAACAACCAATCGATCATAGTATTGTATTTTAAATATGAACCTCTTAGATATCACAACTATATATTAAAGACCTTTTTGGGTAGGAGTAATTCAAATACACTAGCATAATCTCAATGATCTTGTATATAGTTTGGGATGCGGAGTTCAATTCGTAACCTTTTGTACTCTTAGATCAATGAAGGCAAAGTTTTTTTTTCTTTTAAAAAAAAAGTAAGTTAGAACTAATATCGAAGCATATTGTAGACAAGAAATGTAGTTTTAAATATACTAAGTGTACAAGTATGTAAATGTTCAAGTATATATTGCCCCAAGTTTATTATATTTGTGATTTATGTCGTGGACAACTAAGGCGAATATATATTATAATACTTGTGATATCTAGTAACGGATAATATGTCTCGTTAAATCTTAGTTGGACAATTAAGTTGTAATCCTCCTATTAAGGCCAATGGAGAGGCGCCATGCATCAAGAAGAGATTGAGGCAACAAAGAAGCAAACCACCATTGAATTGAATGTGGCCAATAAGGCATGCTTCTCCAACCATAGCCTATTTGTGCTACTCCTGCTTTTGCATATTTCTCTGGTGTTGGACTAAACAATGATGATTTCTCTATGCTTGCAACTCTTGAAGTCATCTTTGTTTTAACATATAATGGTACCTAATTAACATATTAACTTTATCCTCAGATCTTACTTGTAAAATTGTATTGGAAATGCTTATGATTAAAAACTTTTAAATACACATATCTTATAAAAATTCACGAGTCAATAATATTAGTAACTAATTAATCCTTAATATAATTCTTTCACATGATACCCTACAATATTTTCACGTTGAGCATAATTTTTTTTTTCTTAGTAAAATTTGAAAAGATAGTTTTCTTTAAAAAACAAAATATGTATAAACTAATAGGTAAAGTTTTACATTTTAAAAAAAAGAGATTGAAATTATGATTTGGAATCTCGAATCATGTTTTTGTAGGTTTGAAGAATTTGAAATCATAATTTCAAGTAATTATTTCATATAGATATTTTCAAATGTTGATTTGAAATATTATAACTTTATATCGCATATCCAAACACGTGAGCTAAGATGTTAATTGCTTAATTGCATACTAATCATATAAGGTAATAGTACAGAAAAATACTAAAATAATACTTAAAGAGTTGAATGGTAGGGAAAAAAATGATTAATATGCGTAATTGTACACATAAATATGGTCAAGTTAATTACTTCTTTTAAAGTAATCGCAAGTAAAAGAAGTGAAATTATGAGATAATTAGTACCTGACACTGCACATCTATACCATGGTGTTTGTATTCATCGTATAAACATCTTGAAAACTGATCGATATACCTGTAATTAATATTCCTTAATATTTTTATTCAATTTTAGTTAATATGATAATACATCATAAATCAAATTCATGCAATACATAATAATATGAGATAAGATTAATCTCTAAAGAACCTATTAGTTTTCGTTTGGAAATTAAATTAATTCATTATGATTTAGAAGCAATACAACTCTTTTACTTTTTTACCTTACTCTCTAAGCTCAATACATCCCATTTCAGATATATGTATCACTCTCATCTCGCTGATATATCCCTGTTTGCCTCTTTGATATATCTCCCTTTTAGATACATCTCTCACCTATGTATCTGGATGTTTACTGATGTATTTGAAAGTCTAGTGATATTTTTGGATATCCTATCCCCTTTTTGATACATCCCTTCCCTTTCAGATACATCCCAAATCACTTATGTACCCGAAATTTCAGTGATATATTCGAAAGTCTAGCGATGTATTCGAAATTTATAAATTTCAATGACAATTAATGACTAATATAGTGTTCAAATATTAAATACAAATACCTAGATCAAATATGAGCTAATATGAGTTTAAGCCTTAAAAGGTAATGTGAAGACTTTAATTTTTTTTAAATCAATCAAGTATAATAGCTCAATGGTCAAAATGGATTCATTCCGCTAAATGGTAGAGATCAGATCCCAGTCTCGTGGGTGATTACTTTTGTTTGTACCAGCAACACAAAGACATTTTATACTCTATATGAGTGCATTGTTAATTATAAAAGTATTAATTTCTGTCAATTTATATATAAATAATTGTTGGGTGTGTAGTAAGACTTAATGAGAAATGGAAGGAAGATGAAAAGAGAGGAACTAGGAAAGTTGGGAACTTGAAAAGTTCTGTCATACTTTAGTGAAAAGACATTTGTTCCTCATTGATAGTGAAAAGAAAAATAGGAGATTTTAAATATAGAAACACTCATATTAATTGTAAAAGGGTTGGAAAGAGGGACCCTCGCACCGCCGCCGCCGTCGTCCACTCAGCTTTGACTTTAGAAAATAACCGAGAGATTATTTTTTGGACAAAGTTTATTTTAATCATTTAGTTAATTATTTATTTATCCAATTAAATTAAATAAATGGTCAAAACATTTCAATTAATTAGTTAATTAATTGAAATGTTGTAAGACCGACCCGACTCGGATCCACGCATGACCCGTTTTATGTTAATTCTTTTCCGTTTTATTTGAATTTCCCACTGTGGAAGTGACTGTTCTGAAAGGTTGAAACTTTTAGGAACAACCATGACAGTTTGAAAGATTGTTGTAATACCTCAAAAATGACTTAGGTGAAGCTAGAACCTAATATGGTTGTCATGAGGGTCTAAGTAACTAAAATGGTCTATAATGTGGTATTAGATTTAGGTGCATTGGAAGTCAAACGTCAAAAGACAACTAAGACGTTCAACGACTAAGTCACCTATGTGCCTCATGTGTGATTGTGTGCCTATATGTGTGTTTCATGAGTTAATGAGGTCATTATATGAGTTATTATAGTGTTTATAGATAGTGTGTCAAGTTTCATGAAGTTTGGAGATCAAAGGTCCACGACGTTTGAAAGGTTTGCCTTGAAACGACCTTGTGTGTCTTAGCATGTTTCGTCAAGTTTTATGTGTTTGTTTTGGATGAAATTGATGTGGAAGGTCCTAAACTCGTATACTAACATATTCAGGTTGGAAACGTCCGCGCAAACATCCCCAAGGACCATCCAAGGGTCCTTGAGGAAGGACCCATGTTGGTGGCCAAAGCTGCCCAAGGCAGTCCCACCTACGGATGGCAAACAACAGCCAGTGGCCTGGTCAACGCCCCGTAGGTGGTGGAGTTGATGGGTACTTAGCCTAGGGAGCTTAAGCTACTATTTTCAAGGCTCAGTCAAACGAAGATGACCAGCACGGGCCGTCTATTGGACGACGCCCATTAGAAGCCTGCATTAACTGCACAACTTACTATAAATTCAAGGAAAGAAATGATAACTTCAACCCACATCCAAATAAGACTTTGGGCGGTTACTTAGGGGTACTTTGGGTATTTTAAACATGTTTATAAGCCTTAACTACTTAGGAGAATTCATTCTTCAAAATGAAAACTCAAAAATATCCTAGAAATTCTCTAGAACTCCATTGAAGCCAAAACTCAAGGAAGAGCTTGGGTTGGAGATTTAAGTGGTGATTTTTCATCAATTTCGTGAATTAACATCATTGAGGAATGATTTTTGATCCTTGAAACTCTATTCATCAAGGAAACCAAAATTCAAAAAGTTTTCTAAAGTTTTCAAAGATGAACTTGTCCAATTTTATGATCTATCAATGGGTTCATGCATTAAAGGTTTTAAATCATTGAATATTGATTAAATTGTTGTTAATTAGAAGATTTCAACATAATTAACTTATGAACCCATGTAATTGATGAACCCTAGTTTTTGACACTTTATGGGTTAAGTGATATTGACTTAATACTTATGAATTCTAGTGTAGTTTTCTATGGTCTATTGAATGATGTAAGAATTTTATTCAATTGATGTCTAATTGGTATTAGATTGATAAATATATATTGAATTGACCTAGATTCATTGAGTATTATAGTTTATGTATTGAATTGATGTTCATGGTTAAGGGCCTTATGGTGTTGAATTGGATGATTTAGCTTTGGATTGAAGTGGTGAGAATGGATATGTGGTACGCTGCCCTAATTCTCTTTATTTTAAATAATGTAGCTCTTGTATTATTCTATGATTGGTATGGTCCACTTATGGTGGCGGCGCTATGTGCTTTACTTGCAATTGATGTGGCCTAGTCAAAGTTACTTTATGTATTATGATGATCATGGCACTACTTGAAGTACTATGATGATGTGTGTAGTGATTTATGTGAAGTATGATCATGTTCATCTACTTGTGATTAAGTGATAGTATGTGTTTTTCTATTGACGTTGTTAGGTTATCATGTTAGACTATGACTATGTGATTATGTGTGTAGTCTTAGAGTTGATGCATGATTGTTCCTACTTGACTATATATATGAGTCTATAATGAGCATATTGATGATTTTATAGTAGTGGATAGGATTACCTAAAGATGATGTTAGTTGTGCCTATGTGCTTCTAGAATGACATGCTAAAGGTTATATGTAAAATAAGGTGTGTCTTGTGTGGTAGACTCGTGTCCCTTACTTAATACATATATCAATGTGAATATGAGATATCTTTACTTAGGATGCTAAAGCCTCTTAGTCTTGAATGTATGAATGACTTGTGACCTTGAATGATGTTAAGAGAGTCTTTATGTGAAACCTTGAACCTAGTGGTAAGGTTATGAACATTGAAGTCGAAAGCCGTAATGGTATTCTTCTTGTAATGAATGATGGACTTAAGTTTGATTGGATGGAATCACATCATATTATCCTTAGGAAATTCATGGTGAACTATCTTTGTCGCTATTATAAGGTAGCCCTAGGGGACCTCTTTGGTAGGGTGAATGTGATTGGGTTATGAATAAGATATGAAACCCCTAGTATGAACCTATAATGTCAATTACTCTATGAGAACAAAGGCTAGCACCGAGTGAGTATGGTAAGGGAATTAGCTCTAGTTAAGATTGAGGCTAGAGTAAAAAGTAAGCACTTCATATTCTCGAACCATGTGCCTACATGAGATGTGTCCAAGTTATAACATTGGCAAGTAGAACACCCTAATCGGAGTAGGTTACAACCCCGGAGTTCATTTTTAGCTACAATGGTCTATGTCGGTTATTGCCTATTCTCATCATGTGGGATACCTATTAGCATTAGAAAAGTTCTATGAAGTTTAGGTGGTGGTATAGGACGCCATCTAGACAATGCACAATAGGCTTTGAAGATGTTAGTGAGAGTCCCTAGGTTTTGTCGAAGACCATTACTTGAATGTCCTAATGTAATGACGAGTCTTAAATGAACTAATGAATGTAATGACTTAAGTTAATAAAACATGTTAAATGAATAAGTACTTATCTAGAGTAGTTAATGATTGTCTAGTTAAGGTGTGAATGGGGCATAAGAATGGTCACTTTGTATCTTACCTAGATAAGTCTTAAGAATGACTCTAGTTAGGGAAGTTGGTTGATAATGTAGACATGATCCAAACTTAGGTAGTCTTAAGGATTATCTAGGTAATCTTGGAGAGGTCAATCATGGACGTTATCTTCTTGATTTACTTGAGTAAATCTTTTGAAAACCTTTAGAAAGGAGAATGTCATAGTACTTGTATGTTATTATATTTAGTGAGAATGATTCTATCTTAGGTAGTCTATAGGATCTCTTAAGTGTGTGTGAAAGAGATTGTATGTTCGGTCGCTTCACAACTCACTCAAGTGAAACTTAGAATCACCTTTGGTAGGAGGATCTCATGTTCATATGGTTGTTGTATTTTTAACTGTGTATCTCATTATAGGTGGTCTTCGGGATCATTTAGGTGTGCCTAGAGAGGGCGTATGAGCATTCTCTCTTTGTGTTACTTAAGTGAGTCTTAGGATAACTTTTAGTGAGAGGATTGAATGCTAGAAAGTGTCCAAGGTGAAGTTAAAGAGCTTCACTATAACATTGAAGAAGTTCATTGTAACAATGATTTAGTTCACTATAAAGTGACATGGTTTCACTGTAAGGTTTCTCAAAATGTGATAAAATGTTTAAGTGATTTCTTATGTGTTTATAAGGTGTTAAATGTTGTTCTTATGATTATATTATGATATTTAAATAAAAAAATGCATATTTCCAATAAGTGTCCGTTTTCATGATTTTTATGCATTATGCCATACTTAGTACATGTCTTTGTACTAATTTCATGCTTTTATCTATCTCCAAAGTTATTTATAGGTGAAGGTGCTTTTGGACATCTAAGCTTAGATTAGAGGATCGTCAAACAAGTTGAAGTATATCCTCATTTGACTCAAGGACATAGATGTCTTTTATTTCTTTAGTATTGTAATAGACTAGTATTTCTCTATTAGTATTGTATGGTCTGTGTCCTAAGTATTATTGAGTCTAAGATTTGATAAAATGAGACTTAGTATTTCCTAAGGATTTTATATGAAAGATGTTTTAGGATATTCGTGTGAAAAGTTTTAATTGCGCACTACTTTTCATATATTTATATGCGATGAACGATACGGAAAGACTTGTACAAAACCTCTAAGAGGTCAAGTACATCGGTCCATGATAATTCTATGCTTTTATCTATCTCTAAAGTGATTCATAGGTGAAGGTGATTTTGGATAGCTAAGCTTGGATTAGAAGATCGTTCAAGCAAGTTGAAGTATGTCCTCATTTGACTCGAGGGCGTAGATGTCTTTTATTTCTTTCATTGAAGTATTTTAATAGACTAAGTAGTACTATATTGGTAGTGTATGGGCCGTGTCCCAAAGTACTATTGTGTCTAAGATTTAATGAAATGAGACTTAATTACCTATGGATTTTGTATGAAAGATGTTTTAAGATATTCGTGTGAAAAGTTTTAAGTCTGCACTACTTTTCATATGTTTATATACGATGAACCATATAGAAGAGCTTATACAAAACCTCCGAGAGTTCGAGCATACTGGTTGCAATTCGAGATTGGACCTAACTTCTAGGGTGTGGTCTCGGGTCATGACAATCTTGGAATCAGAGCATAGGTTATGAAAGTGGTCTTAGGAAAAAAAAGTCTCATCAAGTCACATCTAGTAAAGTCTTGAACATCGGTGTGAGTCACGACACTTCTATGGCCGAGAGGCTATATGACAATATAGTTTCCCTTCTTTTCTACTCCTATATCGTGCCGTAGAGTAAAAGTCATGAGTACTCTTTTCTTATGGTTTTCCTTGTGTTTCTAGGAAGATGATTATGAGGAGGACACCTGCTAGGAGAGTTGAGGAGAATGATGTGAATGAGAAGATTCCACCTCAAGTTGAGAAAGTTGTGCAAGTTCCTGAAGGTGCTCAAGGTGATCAAGTCCCTATTGTGGGTGGAGGTAATGAGTTCCGGTGGTTCCCCCGAAAATGACTAATGGGGAGATTAGAGAGGCTTTAATCACTTTACCCCGAGCTTTGACAACCCATTTGAATATGGGTGTGACGCCTTAAGTGAATGTTGCAGAGAGCACTATGACATCTAGATTGAGAGATTTTGTGAGGATGAATCCTCATATCTTTCTTGTTTCTAAGGTGGGAGAGGATCCCAAGAGTTCCTAGATGGAGTGTACAATGTGTGGAATGCCATGGGGGTGACTTCTAGGGAGAAGGCAAAGTTGGCTTCGTACCAATTGAGGGAGGTTGCTCAAGTGTGGTACACTCAATAGAAAGATAATAGGCCGATTGAGTCGGGTCCTATTGAGTGGGAAGAGTTTAAGGAAGCTTTTCTAGGAAAGTACTTTCCCCGTGAGAGGAGGGAGGTGAAGGTAGACGAGTTTATCAATCTCAAGCAAGGCAATATGAGTATTGAAAAGTACTCTTTCAAGTTTTCTAGGTTGTCTAGATTTTCTCCATCCCTTGTGTCTAACCCTAAGGATGGGAGATGAGTAGGTTTGTGATGGGTGTTGCCGACCTAGTGAAAGAAGAATGTCATACTGCCATGCTACATGATGATATGACCCTAGCTAGATTCATGGTGTATGCTCAATCAATTGAGGAGTCTAAACTTGGGACGATTGCTAGAAACTTGAAGAGGAGTTGTTCAAGTGATCCTAAGGTGAAATTTGAGAAAGGAGGTGGTTCTAAATATGGCAAGCCTACATGTGTTACTTGTGGAAAGAGGCACTATGGGAAATGTCTACGGGGTACTGGGAGTTGTTTTGGATGTGGTAAAGAGGGACACAAAGTGAGGGATTGTCCTACAAGATATGGTAAGCAAGTTGCTCCTAAATGTTCCAAAGGCGAAGGCTCGTTCCTATGCACTCTGGGCAAGAGGATCAAAGCCGGATGATGATGAGGATGATGGTAAGTTCTTGCATCTCTTTAGGGATATGATTTCCTTCTAAGTGGGGGAGTATGGTTAGTAGATGTGCATGGTGTTTAGAAGTCTTGTTGAAATTGAATTTCATTGATCTCTTACATTGTGTATCTCATGAAGTCATGATTATGTTGTAGAATGTGTTTATATGGTTGTACCTTGAATATTAGCATTTTCCATCATGAATTGCCTAAAACTTGCATTTTTGAAAAATTTGCATAAATCATTGTAAAGTCTGCCTACTCACTGTGAGATTTTTCAAAATTTGACTAATTCATTATTTGGTTGAAAATTGTTGCAATGTGGTTAGAACTGATGTATATAGGCATGATAATAAATATAAAATGAGTTTTTGCTATTTGGAATGGAGAATGTGAACTTCATGGCATGATGAGTTATAGAATTTCTCCTAGTTTCTTGTTGTGTTGTGAGTCTTTTAATTTTGTGAAAATTTGATTTTTTACTAGATGTGTGTTTTATAATGTGATATATGGCATGGTTATGAGCTTCTAATTGAATCTATATTCTTGGAAGTGTTCGGAGAGTGACAAGTGTCATTCGAGGACAAATATTGTCCAAGTGGGGGAGATGTAATACCTCAAAAATGACTTAGGTTAAGCTAGAGACTAACATGGTTTTAATGAGTATATAAGGTCCTAAAATGGTATATAATGTGATATTGAGGCAGTACCTAAAGATTTAGGTGCATTGGAAGTCAAACGTCAAGGGACGACTAAGACATTCGACGACTAAGTCACCTATGTGCTTCATGTGTGGTTATTTTCCTATATGTGTGTTTCATGAGTTAATGAAGTCATTATATGAGTTATTATAGTGTTTATATGTAGTGTGTCAATTTACATGAAGTTTGGAGGTCAAACGTCCAAGAACGTCCACGACGTTCGAAAGGTTTGACTTGCCTTATGTGTCTTAGCATGTTTCGTCGAGTTTTACGTGTTTGTTTTGGATGAAATTTATGTGAGAGGTCCTAAAATTGTAAACAAACATATTCGAGTTGTAATCGTCCGGGAAAACATCCCGAAAGACCATCCAAGCATCCTTGAGGAAGGACTCATGTTGGTGGCCAAAGCTGCCCAGGGAAGTTCCACCTACGGATGGTAGACGATGGCCAATGGCCTGGTCGACGCCCCGTAGGTTGTGAAGTCAATGGGTACTTATCCTAGGGATCTTAATATCCCATTTTCAAGGCTCAGTCCCAAACGACGATGACTATCACGGGCCATCGAATTGACGACACCCACTAGATGATGTCCGTCAATTGGGTTTGAATTCCCGCGTAGCTTACTGTAAATTCAAGGGGTGAAATGGTAATTTTACCTCACGTACAAATAAGACTTTGAGATTTTACTTAGGGGTAGTTTAGGCTCTTTAAACATGTTTATAAGCCTTAAACATTTAGGAGAATTAATTCTTCAAAATCGAAACCCAAAAATATCCTAGAAATTCTCTAGAACTCCATTGAAGCCAAAACTCAAGAAAGAGCTTGGATTGGAAATTTAAGTTGTGATTCTTCATCAATTTCATGTATTAACATAATTTATCTATGATTTTTGATCCTTGAAACTCTATTCTTCAAGGAGCCCAAAATTCAGAGTTTGCTAAAGTTTTCAAAGATGAACTTGTTCAATTTTATGATTAATCCATGGGTTCTTGCATTAAAGGTTTTAAATAATTGAATATTTATTAAATTTTTGTTAATTAGATGATTTCAACATAATTAACCTATGAATCCATGTAATTGACGAACCCTAGTTTTTGACTACTTTATGGGTTAAGTGATATTGACTTAATACTTATGAATTCTAGTGTAGTTTTCTGTGGGCTATTGAGTGTTGTAAGAATTTTATTCAATTGATGCCTAATTTAATTGACCTAGACTCATTGAGTATTATAGTTTATGTATTGAATTGATGCTCATGTCCATGAGTAAGGGCCTTGTGGTGTTGAATTGGATGATTTAGCTTTGGATTGAAGTGGTGAGAATGGATATGTGGTACGCTGACCTAATTCTCTTTATTTTAAATAATGTTGCTCTTGTATTATTCTATGATTGGTATGGTCCACTTATGGTGGCGGTGCTATGTGCTTTACTTGCAATTGATGTGGCCTAGTCGGTGTTACTTTATGTATTATGATGATCATGGCCTTGTCGGCACTACTTGAAGTACTATGATGATCTATGCAATTATTTATGTGAAGTATTATCATGTTCATCTACTTGTGATTAAGTGAAAGTATGTGCTCTTCTATTGATGTTGTTAGGTGATCATTTTAGACTATGACTATGCGTTTATGTGTGTAGTGTTAGAGTTGATACATGATTGTTCCTACTTGACTATATGAGTCTATAATGATTATAATGATGATGTTATAGTATAGGATAGGATGACCTAAAGATGATATTGGTTGTGCCTATGTGCTTCTAAAATGACATGCTAAAGGTTATATGTAAAGTATGGTGTGTCTTGTGTGGTAGAATCATGTACCTTACTTGATACATGTATGAATGTGAATATGAGATGTCTTTACTTAGGATGCTAAAGCCTCTTAGTCTTGAATGTATGAATGACTTGTGACCTTGAATGATGTTAGAAGAGTCTTTATGTGAAATCTTGAACCTAGTCATAAGGTTATGAACATTGAAGTCGAAAGCCGTAACAGTATTCTTCTTGTAATGAATGATAGACTTAAGTTTGATTGGCTGGAACGACACCATATCATCCTTAGGAAATTCATGATGAACTATCTTTGTCGCCATTGTAAGGTAGCCCAAGGGACCTCTTTGGTAGGGTGAATGTGATTGGGTTATGAAGAAGAGATGAAACCCTTAGTATGAACATTTAATGTCAATTGCTCTATGAGAACAAAGTCTAGCACCGAGTGAGTATGGTAAGGGAAGTAGCTATAGTTAAGATTGAGGCTAGAGTACAAAGTAAGCCCTTCATATTTCCGAACCATTTGCCTACATGGAATGTGTCCAAGTTCTACCATTGGCAAGTAGAATACCCTTATTGGAGTAGGTTACAACTCCAGATTTCATGTTTATCTACCATGGTCTATGTCGGTTATTGCCTATTCTCATCTTGTGGGATACCTATTGGCATTAGAAAAGCTCTATGAAGTTTAGGTGGTGGTATGGGAAGCTATCTAGACAATGCACAATAGGCTTTGAAGATGTTAGTGAGAGTTCATAGGTCTTGTCCAAGACCATTAATTGAATGTCCTAATGTGATGAACGAGTCCTAAATGAACTAATGAATGTAATGACTTAAGTTAAGAAAGCATGTTAAATGAATAAGTACTTATCTTAAGTAGTTAAGGGTTGTCTAGTTAAGGTGTGAAGGGGGCATAGGAATGGTCACTTCATATCTTACCTCGATAAGTCTTAAGAATGACTCTAGTTAAGGAAGTTGGTTGATTATGTAGACATGATCCAAACTTAGGTAGTCTTAAGGATTACTTAGGTAATCTTGAAGAGGTCAATTATGGATGTTATCTTCTTGATTTACTTGAGTAAGTCTTTTTATAACCTTTGGTAGGGAGAATGTCATATTATATGTATGTCAATGTATTAGGTGAGAATGATATTATCCTAGGTAATTTATATGATCTCTTAAGTGTGTGTGTAAGAGATTGTATGGCGATCGCTTCACAACTCACTCAAGTGAAACTTAGAATCACCTTTGGTAGGAGGATCTCATGTTGATGTGGTTGATGTATTGTAAGTGTGTATCTCATTATAGGTGGTCTTAATGATCATTTAAGTGTGCCTAGAGAAAGTGTATGGGTGATCTCTCTTTATATTACTTAAGTGAGTCTAAGGATAAATTTTAGTGAGGGAACTACATGTTAGGAAGTGTCTAAGGTGAAGTGAATGGACTTCACCGTAACAGTGAAGAAATTCATAGTGATCTTGCTCACTATAAAGTTGTTCCTAAAAATGTGGTATATTGGCTATGTGATTTCTTATGTGTTTCTAAGGTGTTAAATGTTGTTCTTATGATTATATTATGATATTTAAATCAAAAGATGCATGTTTTTAACAAATGTTCATTTTCATGATTTTTATGCATTATGCCATACTTAGTACAATATGGTTGTACTAATTCCATGCATTTATCTATCTCTAAAGTGATTCATAGGTGAAGGTGATTTTGGAGAGATAATCTTGGATTATAAGATCGTTCAAGAAAGTTGAAGTATGTCCTCATTTGTCTAAAGGACATATATGTCTTCTATTTCTTTCATTGAAGTATTGTAATAGACTAAGTAGTACTATATTTCTATATTCGTAGTGTATGCGCCGTGCCCAACGTACTCTTGTGTCTAAGATTTGATGAAAGAAACTTAGTTTTTCCTATGGATTTTATATGAAAGATGTTTTAAGATATTCATGTGAAAAGTTGAAAATTCTGCAATAGTTTTCATATGTTTATATGCGATGAACGATACGAAAGGGCTTGTACAAGACCTCCGAGAAGTTAAGTATGCCGGTTGCAATCCAAGATAGACCCTAACTTCTAGGGTGTGGTCTCGGGTCTTCACAATTGCAACTTTCATGAATGATCGTGTGGATTCTCAAAGGGTTGCAACCTTTCAGATGCAGTTCCTCTTACCTATCAATATATTGATTCTTCATATTTTTCTCTTATGAATTTTTCTGATTTCTTCTGCACAAAGTTTCTTTGTGTATTTTACAGTTGTTTAGTGGTTCTCTCACACTAGAGTTTTGGTATCAATACACTAATGATTGAGATCATTCTATCCTAGAAGGACATATTCCAAATCAAACCTCAGATACTAGAGGGGAATAATTTTCACAAGGGGACACTGTGTGCTCAGTGGGCTTGATCTTTTCCGTTATGTCTTTTTTCAGATTCAGGTATGTTTACAGATTTTAGTTATTGTGAATTAATTTATGTTCTTCTGATCTTAATGATTCATTAAACTTTGGTTACTTCGAGTGTAAGACCCCAAAAATGATTTAGGTAAATATAGAGCCTAACATGGTTGTAATGGTGATATAAGGTCCTAATTTGGCCTATAGTGTGTTATAGAGGCAGTAGCTAAGAGTTTAGGTGCATCAGAAGTCAACTGTCAAGGGAAGACCAAGACGTTCGACGACTAAGTCACCTAAGTGCCTCATATGTGGATTTATGTGTTTATGTGTGATGAATGAGATTATATGGTTCTTAAATGAGTTTATATGGTGTTTAAAGTCAGTGTGTCAATTTTCATGAAGTTTGGAGGACAAACGACCAAGAACGTCCATGACATTCGAAAGATATATCTTGAGTTAACCTTGTACGTCTAGGCGAGTTTTATCTAGTTTTACGTGTTCATTTTATATGAGATTCATGTGAGAGGTGTTAAAATTATAGAAGGTCATATTTGGGTTGAAAACGTCCGAGAAATTATCCCTAAGGACCACCAAAGGGTTCTTAAGAAAGGACCCAAAATCAGTGTGCAGGCTGTCCCAGGCAGACCCTGGTGACGGAGCAGTCAACAACCAGTCGTGGTTGTGACGCCCCATCAAAGGGTCCCGTTGTGAGGGATTTATCCAAGAGTGAAGAGAGGAACTTTGGGCAGCCACTTTAGCCAACGACGGAGGGTTGTGATGCCCCTTCGTGCCTGTGACTCCCCGTCAAAGGCAGGCGTCATGCGCAACCTGTCCCTGCACAGGTGCTGCTGCCAATTAAGGGGTGAATTGGTGAAATTACCCCACTTCTAAATTAAGTCATTGACGGTTTATTAAGGGTGTTTTGGGTATTTTAATTAAGTATATAAGGGGTAATCACATGGAAGACTTCATTCTTCAAAATCATAAACCCAAAACACTTAGAAAATATCCCAAAACCTCCATGTGAGTTCAAAGTGAAGATGGAGCTTGAAGATGGGTCTTCAATGGAGTTTCTTCTTCAATTAGCTTTGGATTCTTCAAATAAGGTATGGGAGTTCTTCATCTAAGGCTTGCTATCAACTTAGAGCAAATTTCAAAGATGATTTTCAAAGATTTCAAAAAGATGAAAAAGTCCAATTTATACTCTAAGTCTTGGGTTCTTTCATAAATGGTTTCCAAACGTTAAGATATGATGTTATTGATGTTTAATTGATGTTTTCCAATGAAATTATCCATGAAACCTTGATATTCTCAAATCTCTAAATTTTCACCAAAATATGGGTGAATTGATTATGCTTTGATATTCATGAATTCAATTGTAGATTATTATGAGCTTTTGATTCTTGTATAGATTATGTATGTATGATGTATATGATGTTTCAATTTGATAATTGAGTAATGGATACTCTTAGATCTATTGCATGCTAAGCTTATTGAATTGATATTGACTTAAGTCTTATGATTTCAAGTAATTTTCTATGGGCTTTCTAATGATGCAATAATTATATTTAATTGATATCTATGTTGTATTAGATTGATAAGTATGTAATGAATTGACCTAGTTTCAATGATTATCGATATAATTGTATTGAGTTGTTGGTTATGGCATTGGGTAAGGGCCTTGTAATATAGAATTGGATGATTTAACCTTGAAATCGAAGTGGTAAGATAGTGGGGAATGCTGCCCTAATTCCTTTATTTTGATGTTAGTTAGACTTCAATTATGTTGTGATTGGTATGGTCCACTTATGGTGGCGGTGTTATGTGTTTTACTTGTAATTGACGTGGCCTTGTCGGCGTTAATTTATGCAATATGATGATCATGACCTTGTCGGCACTACTTGAAATACTATGATGTTTTGTATAGTTGTTTTATATGAAATATGATTATATCTATCTATATGTGAAGAAATATGAAAGTATGTGTTCTTGTCATGTATGTAAGGAAATCATGTAAGCTATGATTATGAGCTTCTATGTGTAGTCTTAGGGTTGATGCATGGTTGTTCCTACTTGACTATATGAGTCTATAATAGTTATATTTATGATTATATGCTAGTGTGTAGGATGACTTAAATATGATAATGGTTATTCCTATGTGCTTATAGAATGATTAGTAATATGTGTTAAGGTGAAGTATGTGGTGTCTTGTCTTGATTGACTTATGTCCCTTACTTGATGCCTATATGGTTATAAATATGTCATGTATTGACTTAGGATGCTTAAGTCTGTTGGTCTTGAATGTATAATTGATACGTGACCTTGAATAATGCTAAGAGGGTCTTTTTTGTGAAACCTTGAACCTAGTGATAAGGTTATGTATGTTGAAGTCGAAAGCCTTAATGGTATCCTTCAAAGTAAAGGATGGTGGAGTTAAGGTTGATTGGTGGAACGACATCATATCAAACCTTAGGAAAGTCATAATGAGCTTCTTGTCACCATTGGAAGGTAGCCCTAAGAGGACCTCTTTGGTAGGGTAAATATGATTGGGTTATGAACTTGTTATGGAACCCTCTTATGTGAATCTTTAATGTGAATTACTCTATGATGAGACTAAAATACAAAGCCCGCCCTTCATATTCCTTAACCATGTGCCTACATGGGATGTGTCCCAGTTCTACCCTTGGCAAGTAGAACACCCTAATTGGAGTAGGTTAGAACTCCGGATTCCATGAGTTTCTAAAATGGTCTATGTCGGTTATTGCCTATTCTTATCATGTTGGATACCTATTAGCATTTGAGAAGTTCAATGAAGTTTAGGTGGAAATATGGGACGCTATCTAGACATTGCACAATAGGCTTTGAAGATGTTATGTGGAGTCCCTAGGTCTTGTATAAGACAATTACTTGAATGTCCTTTATGTGATGAATGTCTCTTAATGAACTAATGAATAAAGTGATTTAAGTTAAGGAAGTATGTTAAAATGAAGTAGTACTTATCTAGAGTAATTAAGGGTTGTCTAGTTAAGGTGTGAAAGGGGCATAAGAATGGTCACTTCTTATCTTACCTAGATAAGTCTTAAGAATGACTCTAGTTAGGGAAGTTGGTTGATTATGTGGACATGATCTAAGCCTTAGGTAATCTCAAGGATTATTTAGGTAATCTTGAAGAGGTCACTATGGATGTTATCTTCTTGATTTATTTAAGTAAGTCTTTTGATAGCCTTTGAAAGGAGAATGTCATATCACCTATATGCTAATGTGTTGAATGAGAATGACTCTATCTTAGGGAATTTATAGGATCTCTTAAGTGTGGCGGTCTCTTCAACTCTCTCAATTGAACCTTTGAGTCACCTTGGTAGGAGAATCTCATGTTCTTATATTAATATCTCTTAAGTGTGTATGTGACACACTATAAGTACTCTTGAGGGCCGTTTAGGCACATCTAGAGAGGGTATATGAGAGGTTTCTCTTTGTGTGACTTAAGTGAATCTTAGGATAACTTTGAGTGAGAAGATTACATGCTAAAGGGGGTTTAGAGTGAAGTGAAGTGACTTCATTGTAATGTTTGGTAAAAATGTGAGTTTTTGCCTAAATGATTTCATATGTGTTTCTAAGTTGTTAAATGTTGTTCTTATGATTATAGTATGATGTTTTAATCGAAATTCATGAAAAGCATGCCTATTACTAAATGTCCCTTTTTCATGGTTTTTGCATAGCTTCCATACTTAGTACATCTAATGTGCTAACCACTTCTTTTACTTTTTGACTAAAGTGTAGGGAAATGAAATCTTGATATGCCATGAAGGATGGATATGTTTCTAAGGATTGAAGATGAAGTATTGATGAGTCCTCATCGATTCGAGGACAATAGTCACTTGTTTTTTTATGTCTTAAGTCTTTATTTTATGTCTTGTATGGGATTAGTCCCAAGTGTTGTAAGCTCTAAAATCTAGATGGTTCAATGACATGTTGTATAGTTCTAATGTTTTAAATGAAAGGCTTCCACTTGCATATTGTTTATGAAAAAGTTCTTCGTGTGTAAAGAAAGTTTTAAATTTTTACTCATTTTACTTATATTATTATGCAATGAATGATACGAGAGGCTTAGATGAGACTTCTTGAAGTCTCATTTGTCGTGTGACATCGCAAGGATACTCTAACTTCTAGGGTGTACTTGTGGGATGTGACATCGAGTTTCTGCAAAGTTGTTCAAATCAATGATTCTGTTTTTAACAGAGATTGACAACAATCTTAAGAAAATTAATATTTTAGTTTTAATTTGGATTTCTTGTGGAGACAAAAACCTTCGTGATTTTATACTCCTTTAAGTCTGCAATTTTAAGTTATGGCTTACTAAGTCTGTATCGATTTTTATTTTTCATAAATGACAAACAATAATGTTACAGTGGTTGTTGCTGCTCCAACCCGAACTGTTGTACCATAAGCAGAGAAATCGGAAAAATTCTCTGGTGTGAATTTCATAGGATGGAAGCAACAGGTATTTTTCTGGCTCACCACTCTTGGTTTGCAGAAATTTAACAACGAAGAAACTCTAGTTCCTGCTGCTGAAATGTCAGACAGATAAAAATTCATAATTATTGAAGCATGGAAACAGACAGACTTCCTATGTAAGGGCTACATTTTGAGTGCTTTAGCGGATGACTTATATGATGTCGATAGTGCAATGACAACTTCGAAAGAGTTGTAGGATGCACTTGAGAAGAAATAAAGATAGAAGATGCATACTTGAAAAGTTTGTGGTCGCAAAGTTTTTAGACTATAAAATGGCACATAGTAAAACTGTTGGATCATAAGTGCAGCAATTTCAACTTATTTTTCATGAATTGATTGCTGAAGATATGATAGTAAATGAAGTTTTTCAAGTGGCTGCGATGATCAAGAAATAACCTCCTTCGTGAACGACTTCAAGAATTGTCTAAAACACTAAAGAAATGAAGCTTGAAGATTTTGTGATTCTGCTCAAGATTGAGGAAGATAACAAAATTTCTGAAAAGAAGTCTTGTAAGAGTTCGACAACAATTGGAGTGGTTCGCTAACACCGGAGTTTTTGGTATCAATATGTTGTTGATTGAGATCATTCTATCATGAGAGGACATATTCCAAATCAAACCTCGAATACTAGAGGGGAATAATGTGCATTTAGTGGACTTGATCTTTTTCGTTATGTCTTTTTCCAGATTTTGGTATATTTACAGATTTTAGTTATTGTGAATTAATTTTTGTTCTTCCGATCTTACTAATACATTAACTTTGATTACTTCATATTTCTGCAAATTATTCAAATCAATAATTCTGTTTTTAATACAAATTAATAACAATAATTTTTATTCAAAATTAACGAATACACGTAGACCCGACACAACTAAGTAATAAATGAAGCCAAATCCTGTCGTGTGCGTGCAGCAAGCCACCTAAAACCTATAGGACCACCATTCCTAAAACCTATAGGACCACCATTAAGTGCTACATTTTGACTTTTGGAGGACCGCCCCTCTAACTAGTTAAGGGTTTTCTATTTCAAAATTCTCTTTAAAAATTAATTAATTAAATTAATTATTAAATAGCACAATACAACAACTAATCAAAAAGTGTAATAATTAAATTTTAGAAATTAAAAGCATATTATTAATCAGATTAATTTAATATAATGTATTTTGAATTAAAGCTTTCATAGATGATTTATTAAGTCAAGTTAAACGGACGGCACAATAGTTAAATGTTAATTTTGAGTTTTTGACTTTTTTTAGCATTAGATGCGAATGAGCAAAAAGATAAAGTTTATTTTATATTCTTAATAATTACTATTTTTATACTTAATATGATATTATATTTAAGATTATAAAATTAAATAATATTTTAACATATTTTACATATTTTTAATTTAAGATCATAATATTTAAAAATCTTATTTACTTTCTTAAACACCATATCAAATAAACAAATCTAACATATGAATTGACAAAGATTGAGTATTGTAAAATAAATTAAAGGAGTACTATTGTAGTTATCTCAAAAATAAAAATAAATAAATACTTCCAACTAACGTCTATAGTAATATTTCATTTATTTAAAAAGTTAAAAAATCAATATCCAAGTTCATCATATTGAAAGCTTAAGTTTAACTAAAGAATTGATGGAGGAAGGGTTTTGGTGGTTGGGGCTTACAACTTACAAGACACTAGAAGAGACAAAGTTCTTGTTTTGTTTGAATGTGACAATTCTATGAGTGTGGTCCTAGAAAATTAATACCATATAGGAAAAAAAAAAGTCTAAAAGCAAAAAAGTTTTGATCGGATTAATGAAAAATATTGAAAACACTTATGAACTTAGCATAAATTAAGATTATTATTTATGTATTATTGACGGCATTAATAAATAGCTGTAACTAAACTTGAATACACCCCGAATCTGTCACGTGACATAGCAAGTAGTCTCAAACTCTTGTGGAAGCACTAGACACTTAATAAAAAACCAAAAAAAAAAATGTTAAAAATTCTCCTACACTTGACGAGAATTTAAGGGTGCATTTCATTCATATTTCAAGATTATGGATGTATTTATTACAAAAACATTGTGAATTACATCGGGATTTTCCTGGGGATTAGTATGAAAATCAGCAGAAAAGTTTCGTGCAAATTTTCATACTAATTCTCAAATAAATCCCTATATAATTCACATTTTCCTGTAGTGATTTAAATTTAATCAATCAAATAAATAAATATTTTTAAAACTATTAATAATTTTTTTTAAAAAAACTAATAATTCATATCAAATTTAGAGATATTTCTAATACTTCTCTCTCAACTTTTGTACCAAGAAGAGGCACTCACAATAATAGGATACAAGCAAAATAAGTACAGTATTTCAGATCTTACATGGATAGGAAAATACAGAGAATGAAGATACAGTATGTAACGTTTATGTTTAAGCTGAGTTGGGGGTAGAAGAATAATATTGAGAGAAAATTTTAGTTAAGATTAAAAAATATATCTATACAAGTTGTCACTTAGAAGTCACGTGTAAGATAATAGAGTTAGTATCATAAAAATTAACCATTTCAAGAGCAAATATATATCTAAAATAGAATTGTAAAATAAATATATTAAAAAATAAATAAATGATGAATAGTACATTTTTTTTAGAATATAGAAGAAAATATAACTCGTTCAACGATTAAATAAAGGATTGATGGAGAGGGGTTTTGGTGGTTGGGGTCTTACAAGTAGATAAAAGATGGTGCAAGAAGAGAAAATGACACAACAATCTAAATGTGACAGATATGGTCTTTGAAGAGTATCACATATATAGAATAGAGAAAGTTTTTATTTATATGTTTAGAGCTTCAATTCCTTAAACATAAGTATAGAAATTGATTTAATGATTTATATTAGGGGGTTGAAAAATTAAATTAGCGTTTTAACTCCAAATTCAACATGTTATCTCTCTTGTCCATGATAAATGTATTTTTAGAGTGACATATTCTTTTAAAAAGTTAAAATATGTTTGACATAACTTGTAACTTATAACTTTATAAATAATAAAACTTAAGTTAGATTTATAATTTTTGGTTTATTTTTTTTAATTTTAGCTTTAAAATAAGTAACTTAAAACACTTTTAAGAGTTGGTTAAAATACTTGACAATTGTTTTAGTTTAAAAGTACCTACAATAAGTCTATCTAAATAAAGTTTTAATAATTTGTTAATATTGTCCTTTTATTTCCTCCCAAACTCTTCTTAAAACTAGAGAAAGTTGAAAAGTTGATTAAAGAGAGAAATATTTTCTTAAAAAATAAAATATATATTTTTGCGCTTTGAAAAATTTATTCATTTTGAACCATACAAGAATCTCAAAATAATTTTTTTTAAAATTTTTTTAGACTAGAAGTAGAATAGAAAAGAGGAGTGTAGAAGCAAAAAAGCTTTATCAAGCTTTAATTGAATTTAGGTAAATATTTCCACCTCTTTCCATAAAACACCCAAGCAAAGACATTTATTTTTACTTAAAAACTAATTAAATTTCAGATCTGTCAAACTCCAAATCCGAAAATTGCCACCTTCGCCCTATTTTATATATCACATTTTTGGATTTCAAGGATCAAATAAGTTTATCTTTGATCTTAAATTTAGATCTTATAAACTTGTTGATGTGACTTGTAGTACTTTTTATGTAATTTGTAAATATATAAATTTCATTTCAAAAAAATTAAAGATTTCATGCGCAAATTTACAGTCAATTTAAATTGTTTGACTCTCAAAACATAAAAAGTCTCATATAAATTGGGACAATGAGAGTATCATATTTAAATTTGATTCGACTATTAAGAAAATCATGATTGACATGACTATTATTTTTTCACATTACTCCTACTGAATATTTAGTATTAAATCTTAAAAAATAAGTAATTCATACTAAAAATAAAAAATGCGAAAAAAGCAATTATCCTTCATTTATGTTACACATTAAAAATCCTTCTTTTACGTTATACATTAAAATTAAAATTAAAAACCTATTTTTAGAATAATAGACCAGACAATAATACTTCAAATGTGAAATTTTTCGAACACTTGATCATACACCTAAATATGGATAATTTAAAGCGTGCACCGGCAGTATATACAAAAATATAATAAAAGTATTTAATTAATATTGCTGAATTAAGAATTAAAACAAGTCCACTTCCAATATCATGTCAAAAAAAAAAAAAAGTTATATATCTCAATCAATGGATAAGAATTGAAAATATATATACAGTCTTTTCATTTCAATTTATTTTATCTTAGTTACGTTTAACTTATTAATATGAAAAGTTATATTTTCTTTAAATAATTAAAAAAAATAAGATAAATAAAATAAAAAACGAACAGAATAAATCGAGAAATATGTTCGTTCACACGTCATGCATGAAAAAAGAAAGAAATTAAGTGTAAAGAAGAAGGACTCACGCTTTTGTTGCAGCATAGATGGAGAAAAGAGGATGAGAAGGTACAACAATGGAAGCACCAGACCCAATATTCACTATGGCACCTTTTTTTCTACCTATCATGCTTGGTAAAACCGCCGTCGTCACTAATGTGGTACCTGTTCATTGAAAATATAATTAAGTAAATAAAAATATATATATTTTCTTATCACTTCCTCTTAAACAAAAAATCAATATATGAGAGCGAAGATAAGAAATCTTAGATTCAAATTCAGACGTGATACTTGGAAAATAACTTACTAATTAAAAGTATGATATATATAATTTATTTTAAGACGTAAGATGAAATGATAAGACAATTCAGCATACCTTCCAAATTTACTTTCACTATATTTTTCCATATGTTCTCATCCACTTCATGAAAAAACATAGCTCTTGGATATGTGACACCAACATTATTAATTAAAACACCTATGTCCAATCCTTCAATTCCTTTTTTCATTTCTTGAATCCCTTTAGTAACATCAAAAGAGAAATCTACAACAATAATCTTGACTTTGATATTTGGATTTTGAGTTTTGATTTCACTAGAGACTTGTTGTAGTTTGTTTAAATTTCTTGCTACTAGTATTAGGTTGAGACCTTTTTGTGCAAGTTGAAAAGCAAAAGCTTTTCCAATTCCATCTGTTGAGCCAGTGATGAGTGCCCAAGAGCCATAAGATTGGACAAGATTCTTTGGAGTTCTTAAAAATGTAATGAAAATCCATTTGAGGAAAATGATGAAGTTTTTTAAGAAGGTGATGAATCCAATGAAGGAGAGAAGAAGAACAAAGAGAGGTTGAGTTTTGAGGTGAATCACCATAGTTGAAAGCATTTTCTTGATTTGTTGGAGAAGAAAATAGGAATGTTTCACAAAGTGCTTATCCCTTATGTTACCCTATATATCATGCATTTATTGATTTTAGTTAAAGACTAAGATTTATTATCACAAAAGAAGAGAAGTTGTGGTTAGGCAAATTTTAGGTTGGAGGTTCTAACAAATTAGCAGGCTAATTGGCATCCTCATGAATGAACCTGACCTGACCTGACCTAATAACTATTTCCAAGAAAGTAAATAAATACTTATTTGATGAATGAATAAATGGAAGTGCACTGACTTTGCCCCCTATGAGTAGTGTGAGTAAAGATTGGTAGGTTTAATTACTTGTAGAAGATTAGACATATTTTAAATAGACGTCAAGGACCATATCCTTTGTCCCCATAGGAAATGTTTATTATCTTGATGTTAGTTAGAAAAAACGGAAAAGGGTCTAACATATCCTTAAAGTATTAAAATTGGTACAAAGTTACCCTTCATCCACCTATTGACTCCAAAATGCCCTTTTCATTCACCTATTGTGTCCAAAATATCCTTGTCATCCACCTTTGGATTCAAAATTGACCACTTCTTTGATTGTTTTAAAATTAAATTCTTTAAAAAATTTTTAAAATACTTGTCGTTCAACTTTTGGTTATAATTTAATTTATTAATATAATTTATAAATCAACACACTTCCCACTCATTACTAACTAATCCCCACCCAAGTAATAATCCAACTATAATATAAAAATCGTCATAAACACTACTAAAGCACAATGAAATTATATATTCCTGAAAATGACATCTAAAATTATTCGAGTCCGAATCGAAACTCCAATTAAATTTAGATTGAGTTGCTTATTTAGGAGGACAATTTCAATATGATTGATTGAATTTAGAAATTTATGATTAAAGGTAAAGAAGTAATACATCCCGAATAATTTCATGCACTTTTTAAAAATATAATTTTATAAATACTTATGATTTGTTTTAAAACCTTTAATATATTATTTTGAAAAAAAGTTACCTATGAAGTAACATCACATAATTGAGACGTAAGAATAATTAAGATGAACATAATCTGACTTTTAAGTTTATCGATAATTTTTATTTTGACACTTGAATGTATGATAATTTAAGTCTGAGATATTTTCGCCTCAAATTTTTAAAAACACTCAATTGGTAGTAGATTTTCTTTTGTTGCATTAATAATGTGACGGATTTATTAATTTGGAGGGATTTAATTAGTTTTGGGTGGGTAGTGGATTTATTTATAAATTATACTAATAAATTAAATTATAACAAATAGTTGAGTGCCACGTATTTTAAAAAATATTTAAATAGTTTAAACATAAAACTGTTAAATAAGTGGTCAATTTTAAACCAATAGGTAGATGACAAGGGTATTTTGGATCAAATAGGTGGGTGGAAAGGTATTTTGGAGCTAATAGGTGGATGGAGGGTAATTTTGTACCATTTCTAATACTTTGAGTGTATTTTAGGCCCTTTTCCGTAAAAAAAAAAAGGACCATACTCATTCTAATTTTTTTGGCTACATGTATCAATCTCATTAGTTTAAGTAGTTTAAGAGTCAATTATTTATATATTTTCTACTTTACAATATTACGTATTTTATCAGATTTTTATGCTTCCAAGTACATGTATCTCAGATACATGAGATCAATTTAGGTGTAATTTTTTCTAGATACATTATCTCCAAGTGGATTCATGTAATATCTTACAAATTTGAATTAGCTAGAAATAAGCGAAGAAACTAAAAATAATCATTGTTGAAAAGAAAAGGAGAAATCTGGAAAATTTTCTAAGTTAACAAAGTGAGTTTTGGTCATTTTCAAACGACCATAACTTCTAAATCAAGATAAGTTAGAGGTAGTCCTTGATATGGTTGGAAAGCCCTTGGAGAGATCTTTCCAACGCCACCAAGTATACACATTTTTGATATCGTATGAGGGAGCCCATTGGAATGTTGGATTGAGGAAGGTCCCAATCCGGATTTAAGGAAGGGCAAACTAGTCTCTTCACCAATTAATTTCCTATTTCGTTTTAGGGATTTATTTGAGGTAAAAACAAATTTTAGTTCATATTAGAAAATTAAACTTTACGCTTAGTGCTTGGAGAAGAGAGAAGAGAAAAAGGAAAGGGAGAAAAGTCAAGAGTTCACCAAGAACGCCAAGGATTTGTGAGTGAAATTCATCGTAGGTGATCCCTATCAAGGTATGTGAGATCTTTCGTGTAAGTTTATTTCATCCACACACCAAACTTATTTCAATTCGGTATTTAAGAATTGGTCACATGTTAAAAAGAGAGTTCTTGATGAATCTTGTTGAAACTCTGTTGGTTGAGTTGTTTGAATGCCCATTGATGTTGATTCATAATTTTCGAGTTGTTTTTCGAGTTACATCTATTGAGTATTGGAGGTATTAATAATCCTAAGGGTTAGGAAAAGAACTATGGTTGTTTAGAGGATTTAAGATCAGAAAACGAATTAACTCATCAGACGCACCTAGGCGGGATCAAGCGCGTCGCGCCCCCATAGCGCCAGGAAGGCAGGGGCGGCGCGCCTGCAGTGCGCCCAGAATGAGCACAGTGGTTTGGGGTTGGCGCAGCGTGTCACGACCCAAAATGGGTGTGATGACACTCGTCTTATCCTACCAAGACAAGTCAGCCTAAAACCCAATATCTAACAAAGTGCGGAAGTAAATGACAATCCAACAACAATTTCTATAAAAAAAAAAACAAGTCATATTAATTCAATCCCCAAAACCAGGTTGTCACGTGCACAAGCCTCTAATGTAAATATTAGAATTGAAACAAAATAGAAGTCTAAATGAAGTTGTCTTTCAAGTAAAAACAAAGTCATAAACTGGAGTAGGAAAGTTCGCTGAGATGAAAAGCAGCTACCTCACAACCCTCCACAAGATGCCTCGAAAACGAAGAGAATGGAAGGTATCACAAAAATTTGGGCTCGTAACCTACAAAAATTTGTAGAAGCAAGGGGTGAGAACCAAACCACGCGGTACCCAACAAGCAAACCTCTAAACACAAGTTAAGTGAACAAAATACGGGTACTCCTTACACCCTATCTAGACGTCCACGCTACAGCCTAACAGTTTACAGTTTACCAAACACACAACTCAATAACCACACTCTATCAATTTACACATTCTCAATAACAACTCAATATTCAACAGTCACAAGCTTCACAGAATAACACTCACAAGATCAGCAAAACACATGTTCAAGTTCATCAATAATAAATGTGCAATGCCATGAGATGCAATGTCAAATATAGTGATGCATGTCTTTCTTAACGATACACACCCGTTGTCTCTCAGTCCGGGACCCATGGGGGACATATCTTTCCATGCATCTGTCGCGGCGCACGACACGACCCTCGATAATAGTAACCTTTGCGGCGCGCGATACATCCCTCGAAATATGATATCCATCGCGGCGCGCGATACGACCCTCGAAATGGTACATCCTCTTACCACAACCATGTCTCAGATATATGCAAATGACATGCTCAAATGAAAATGAGGAGATAACCATTTTGATACCAAAGCGCAATTTACAACAAGGAATACAACACCAATAAATAATCAACAAGTCTCCAAATCATTCTCAACATCACACAAGAAGATACACGAATTTCATACGCTTAACAAGAGTTTAGAAATCCACTTGCCTCAAATCAACGAACAATCACTCCGGGACTTGTGTTTCCCTTTCGTTGATCTTCCAAACCAATGCAATCTATTCAAGTATATAGTTGGAATCAGATTCCGACACTAACAACGCTTACGTTATATAGGTTTAGCTTAGACCGAAAAGCTTATCCAACTTTATAATTAAGTTAACATATAAATTCTCATATTTCCAAATTTCAAGTCTAAGGTTAAAGCATAATTCCCCAATACCATAAATTTAATGATATTCATATAACATTTTAATCTAATATTTGATTACTTCTATCACTAACTCATAACTTTAATAATAATGTGATACCATATATATTATATATATATATATATATATATATATATATATATATATATATATATATATATATATTAATTTTAAAAGAAAGCACAGGGATAAAATATTCGTGCAGCAGTGCTAACTAACTATCACTATTCCTCACTTAAATTTCCCAAGGATCATTGTCCAATGATTAGGCCATCATTGTCCAATGATTAGGCCATCATTGGACAATGATTAGACCATAGAAATCAGCCATATTCATACCCAACTCCAATACGTATAACACTGCCCATTCCTTATTCCGAATCTCTTTTCTTTTCATTCCATTATAATATCATATCATATATATATATAGCCATTTAATGAAAACATTTGCACAAAAGCATTTAAATTAGGCATAGTTTAAGTATCAGTTCCTCCCCTAAAACTTCCAACCAATATACTCCTTCCAATTCTATATATATATCCAACAGTAAACATTTTCTATATTTTATATAAAGTAACATAAAGTAATTAATGCATGCCTACCAAGAATTGAAGATGGCCGACGGGAATTCTGCAAATTTCTTTCTTTTTGTTTTTCCTCTTTGATCGATGCTACGCTAGGTTACGTTATTCCTCTCCCTTTTTCGTTTGTGTTTTCTGACTCTTTTTTGAAAAAAAATTAATTATGTACTAAAAGTGATAGGTTTTACCCACATATTTATTAAATATAGTCTAAATGGTATAGGGTCTTAAATAAATTATCACTTTTGCCCATAAACTATCGATTAATTAACTTAAATTAAATAAATATTTAAAATTTTAAAGAGGAGCTTTTGGGTCATTACATTATCCACCACTAAAAATCATGTTCGTCCTCGAACATATAGTAAAAGTAATTACCTGAAGCTTCAAAAAGCTGAGGATATCTGGCACGCATGTCAGACTCTGTCTCCCAAGTTGCTTCTCTTACTGAACGGTGCTTCCATTGCACCTTCACTGAAACAATCTCCTTGGTCCTAAACTTTCGGATTTGCCTATCCAATATAGCTATAGGCTCCTCCTCATATGTCAAGTCTGGACCCAGCTCCACAGAATCGAGTGAAATCACATGAGATTCATCCGGAATATACTTCTGAAGCATAGAGACATGGAAAACAGGATGAACTGCCGACAAAATAGGTGGCAAGGCCAACTTATAGGCCACCTCTCCCACTCGGCTCAAAATCTCAAAAGGTCCAATGAACCTAGGGCTAAGCTTGCCCTTCTTTCCAAACCTCATCACACCCTTCATGGGTGATACTCGGAGCCAAACATGATCACCCTCCATAAACACTAAGGCTCTAACTCTCCGGTCTGCATAACTCTTCTGTCGACTCTGGGCTGTCAACAGTCTATACTGAATCATACGGACTTGTTCCATAGCATCTCTAAGCAAGTCTGTATCCAAAGAGTCCATCTCCGATGAATCAAACCAACCAATAGGAGATCTACACCGTCTATCATACAATGCCTCAAATGGGGCCATTTGGATACTAGAGTGATAACTGTTATTATAGGCAAACTCCGCTAAGGGTAAATGTCGATCCCATTGTTGACACCCAATTTTGACCGACCTTTGACCATTTTTAGGAATACTATTCGATTAAATACGCATTTTAAAATTTACTTAAAGTTTTGAAGTTTTAGTCGATTTTTCTCAAAATTATATATTTTAGTATCGTTTACTTTATAAAAATATCGTAAATATTATAATATTTTAAATTTAAATGATTTTGTCAATTAAAATGTTTTGGCTCTTAAAATAAGAATAAGTTTAATTGATTTGTTTTTTTTTCTTATTTTTAAATTCACTAATTTATTCTTACTTGTTTATATTTGGTAATGGAATATATTAAAATATTTTCTGATTTGGATATCCTTTAAAATAAGGAAAATTGTATTATAATTGATTCCTTTAAATATTTATTTCCCTTATTTGTTCTACCCTCCTCTACTATATAAAGAGACTCCTTTTATTCATTCACACACTCATTCACTCTCAACCGAAAATTCTCTCATCACTCTCCTTTCTCTCATTGCTCTCTTGCTACTTTAACAACACATTAAGCTTTCGATAAATATTCAAGTGCTTTTCTTCGCTATTTTCCTACTTTGTTCGAGTAAAAGGTGAATCAATTTGTTTTGCTTAACAGGTTAGTATTCTTAACATTTATACTATCTTCATATTCACGTATTTGTGTAAACCATTGTCTGTTTTAGTTTATGTAGAATTCGTCATTTAATAATTGCATATTGTCTCACCTTGACTAATAAGTGTGATTACTTGTGTAGTTATTTGATTACTTTGACAGGTTTCATACTTGAAGTTCAAGTTGAAGATTAACTGAAGAAGGATTTATTATTTGTTTGAATGTATATATATCTATATATTTTTATTTTTATTTTTCTATTTTTATTTATTCGAATGTTGTAACAATTGTAACCCTAAAGATCATATAATAAATTATTTGGGGTCGTCTAGGGGAGGGGGATTATATGCTTATTTTTTCATTATATATTTTTAGAAATCATGCCTATAGGTTTGTCTTTAACCACCTAGATTTAATGTCTATAGGTTATAATCTAATCAATTTTCAATTTGCTTGATGCTTTGTTAATAAGTCTAAAAATAATAAATTAGATTCCGTTAATTTTTTAATGTTAAAATAAAATTATAATAATTTAGTAGGCTGATTAGGTGTTTTAACAATGTTATAATTTAGCATCATCTTGTCATGTAGAAACCATGTTAAGGTTTAATTTGTTCATAACATTAATTTACAAAATTTGCATATATATGTTACTTTTTTTTTTTGAACACCTAAATCATGTCTATAGCTTGTAAATAAACTCTTAACATATCCATAAAGATAATAAAATTCGTTTGTGCATATTTGTGCCTCCCCTAAAATTAGTTAATATTATTTGATTAGTAATCCTATTTGTTTTTGACAATTTTCGCATTTATAATGCAATATGTTGTTTAAAGTCATTTCATTTAACAAACTACTTGGCTTTTGAAGATTGCATATCAAAACCTTTGCATTTAATAAATTTACTACCTTAATGTTTTACTAGTTTTTTTTATTTTTACAAAGTGTTGCAACATAATTTTCTTAAAAGTCATTATTCAATCTTCCTTTGAAATTTTGGATTGATTGTGAAATTATTTTGAAATAAATTACAAGTACTATTCCTAACCTATCGTTAGTGGGAAAGTCAAAGGAACTATGAGGTCTAGTTCCAATTTTTAAACCGACGCATCCTCGGAAGTACCACCTACCCATGAATTCAAAAAAATATGTGCATTTATATGTAAATGTTTATGTGCCTACGTGTGGACTAAATCTTTTAAATCATTTTTCAAAACATAACTATTTTTTAGACCGACCTCAAATCAAAAAATTGTTTCTATGGTGGAGGAGCGCGATCAATAATATCGTGGCATCATCCCTATAAAGAAACAAACATTTTTTTTAAATAAAAATTCATATTCAAAACTTGCTCAATTTTCAAAACCTTACTTTCTCACATATTAATTGTTTAATATTTATAAATTTTGTTTATAACTTAGTCTCATGCTTAAATATAAATAAAACTTGATTGTTTATTGCCATCACCTAGCCTTGCATGCTTAAATTAACAGTATTAATTGTTTTATATTTGTTATCACTTAGTAAGATTAAATAAATTAATAAATTAAACGACTTTGATTGCTACTTGTACCCCCACATAGATTGCATGAGATACGGCCGGGACCCACACTTGTGGACCTCGAGGGATGCCTAACACCTTCCCCTCGAGGTAATTTGAACCTTACCCTAATCTCTGGCCGTGACCTTAGTTAGACTTAGTTAAGACTTTAGTTAGGTTAGATAGGTGCCCTAACGCGCCTTAATTCGTTAGGTGGCGACTCCAAATTCGAAAATCCCAAAAGAGTTGTTAGGTCGTGCACAAAACCCGTTTTCTGCGAAAATGGGGCGCGACACCCATCTTGCACAAAAATCGATCACACACGCTCGAAGCATATCTTCCAATACCTGAATGGTCCACTCAGATTGACCATCTGTCTGAGGGTGAAATGCCGTACTCATATCTAACTGAGTACCCAGACCATGTTGTAATGCCTTCCAGAAGTGAGAAGTAAATAGTGAACCTCGATCTGATATGATAGAAACAGAAACTCCATGTAGTCGCACAATCTGACTGATATACAGTTTGGCTAACTTTTCTGCTGTATACTTTACCCGAACCGGGATAAAGTGGGCAGACTTGGTCAGCCTATCAACAACAACCTAAATAGAGTCATAACCACCCACTGTGGTAGGCAAACCCACAACAAAGTCCATAGTAATCCGCTCCCACTTCCAAGTAGGAATAGGCATCCTCTGAGATACACCCCCGAGCCGTTGGTGCTCACACTTGACCTGCTGGCAAGTCAAACACCTCGAAACAAAGTCTGAAATATCTCTCTTCATCCCACACCACCAGTAATGCTGACTCAGATCATGATACATCTTCGCCGCTCCCGGATGGATGGAATACCGAGTACAATGGGCCTCCTCAAGAATCAATCTAATCAAATCGCCTGTCCTGGGCATACAAATTCTGCCTCCGATCCGCAAGACACCATCAGAATCAAGGACAGCCTCCTTAGCTTCCCCTCTCAATACTTTGTCTCGAATGAGACATAATTTTTCATCATCAAATTGGTGTGCACGGATTTGCTCGACTAAAGAAGCGAGCCTCAATAAAATCAATCATCCCATCACTCTCTTCTGGAATCTACAAGCGGACAAGACTGTTAGCTAATATCTGCACATCTCTAGCCAATGGTCTCTCCTCAATACTAAGCGCTGCAAGACTCCCCATGCTAGAAGTCTTCCTACTCAGAGCATCGGCCATAACATTGGCCTTTCCTGGATGATACAGAATGGTCACATCATAGTCCTTCAGCAACTCAAGCCATCTCCGTTGCCTCAAGTTCAAATCCCTCTGGCTAAAGATATACTGAAGACTCCGATGATCAGTGAAGATCTCACAATGCACTTCATACAAATAATGACGCCATAACTTAAGTACAAATACCACAACCGCTAACTCCAGATCATGAGTAGGGTAGTTCTTCTCATGGGACATCAATCGCCTAGAAGCATAAGCAATCACTTTCCCCTTCTGCATCAACACACCACCCAAACCAACTCCTGAAGCATCACAATACACAGTAAAGTCTACACCTTCCTCAGGTAGAGTCAACACAGGAGCAGAAGTCAACAAAGTCTTGAGCTTTTGAAAGCTCTCCTCACACTCATCAGACCACTGAAAACCCACATCCTGTCGAGTCAATCTAGTCAATGGAGTTGCAATAGTAGAGAAACTCTGAACAAATCGTCGATAATAGCCTGCCAATCCCACAAAACTCCTAATCTCAGTAGGTGAAGTAGGTCGCGTCCAGCCTCTAACTGCCTCAATTTTGGCCGGATCTACTCTAATACCCTTCTTGGACACCATGTGTCCCAAGAATGTCACAGAAGTAAGCCAGAACTCACACTTTGAGAACTTGGCATACAACTTCTCTTCTCTCAACCTCTGAAGTACAATCCTCAGGTGTTGGACATGGTCCTCCTCAGTCTTAGAGTAAACCATGATATCATCGATGAAAACAATCACAAAAGAATCAAGGTATGGTCAAAACACCCCATTCATCAACTCCATGAATGCTGCAGGGGCATTAGTCAATCCGAAAGACATCACTAGAAACTCATAGTGCTCATACCGGGTCCGAAAAGCTGTCTTAGGGATATCTGATGCCCTAATCTTCAACTGATGATACCCAGACCTCAAATCAATTTTAGAGAACAATGATGCTCCTTGTAACTGATCAAATAAGTCATCAATACGCGGAAGATGATACTTATTCTTAACTGTTACCTTGTTCAACTGTCTGTAATCAATACACATTCTCATAGTCCCATCCTTCTTCTTGACAACAATACACAGGGGCCACCCCAAGGTGATACACTAGGGCGAATAAAACCCTTACTCAATAATCTTGCAACTGATCCTTCAATTCTTTCAACTCTGCTGGGGCCATACGATATGGAGGTATAGAAATAGCTAGTGCCCCCGGCTCCAAATCAATAGCAAAATCGATATCCCTATCGGGAGGAACACCTGGAGATCAGAAGGAAATATCGAGAAACTCCTGAACCACGGGAACAGAGTCCATGGAAGGTGGTTCAACACTAGTATCCCGAATAAACGCTAAGTAAGACAAACACCCCCTCTCCACCAATTTCTGAGCACGGATAAAAGAGATAACCTTGCTAGGATAAGAACCACTAGCACTCTTCCACTCAACCCTCGGGATACCAGGCATTGCTAAATTCACAGTCTTAGCATTAGAATCAAGGACATCATGATAAGGAGAAAGCCAATCCATACCCAAGATAACATCAAAGTTTACCATCCCCAGAATGATTAAGTCTACCCAAGTGTCATACCCAGCCAATGAAATAAGACAGGATCGATATACTCGATCCACCACTAAGGGCTTACCCACGGGTGTAGAAACACGAATAGGTACAGTCATGCTATCACATATCATATCAAATTTAGCAGCAAAATACATAGACACATAAGAGAATGTAGAACCTGGATCAAACAACACAGACGCAGGTCGATGACATACTGGGATGATACCTGTAATAATAGCATCGGAGGTCTCCGCCTCAGGTCTCCCGGGGAAAGCATAGCAGTGGCCTCATCGTCCACCTCCATCCTGGGTGGTACCTCTACCCCCACTCTGCTGAGCTGCAACACCACTACTAGAAACTCTATCACCTCTACCTGATTGAACTCTGCCACGACCTCTACCCTGTGGTGCTGGTGGTCTAGTCTGGAATGAAGAATTAGGTCAAGGTCCACCACGACCCCTTTGTGAAGTACACTGCCGCATTAGATGATCGGGATCTCCACAAGTAAAACAAAATCTCTGACCTGGGAACTGTTGTGTGGACCCTGAAAACCCACTATAATTGCCTCGCCCTGTAGGTCGCTGCTGTGAACCGTACGAGCCTTGACCTGGGCCATAAGAACCCCTAGATGTCTGGCCACCCTCAAATGTCGGCATAGCGCATGAATAGGTCCCCGCTGCTGAAAAGAACCACTCACTCTCTGTGATCCCCTACCTCCAGATGAGGCGCCATGAAACTGGCCTGATATACGGGCCCTTTTAGGGTCCCCAAACTCCTCTCTCTCCATCAATTCCGCCTCTTTGGCGGCGCTCACAATGGACTGGAAAGAAGCCCCCTCCCTAGATGTTCGAAACACAGCTGACCTGATAGAGAAAGTCAATCCCCTCACAAACCTGCGGATCCTCTCTGTCTCATTTGGAATAATGGCCAACGCATGCCTAGACAACTGGCAAAAACGTGCCTCATACTCTGTAACCGATAAACCATCCTGTCTCAGACTCTCAAACCTCAAGCGACTCTCCTCTCTCACGCTCCATGGTATAAAACGATCTTGGAATGCACTAGCAAACTGCTCCCAAGTCACTGGAGAGATCCAACTGGCAAACCCCCCGAATAAGTCCTCCACCAGTCTCTCGCTGGCCCACGAAGCTGGAGTGTAGCATATCGAACCCCATGTGACTCAGCTAATCCAACCACCTCTAATAACTCTCGACAGGTAGTTAGAAACTCATGAGCATCCTCGCTCTTCCCACCCTGAAACTGAGGTGGGTCCATCTTTCGAAATCTCTCATACCTACGCTGCTCATCCTCTGTCAGAACAACCACCGGTGCAACTTGACCCCCAACTGCTGGTGCAACATCATTCTGAACCGCGGGATCTACTGGTAGTTGCCCCACCGCATCCTGAACAACTGGAGCTTGTTGCTGCTCTTGGGTCTGAGCCCCCTCTCTAGTACGAGAGTCATGTGGTGTGGTAGTCACACCACCACCCTGAGAAAAGCCCTCTAGCACACTTAACACCGTCAATAGTGTATCTTGAAGCAAAGGTGTGACTACAGGATCGGAAGGAACCTGGTCCTCCATGCCATCAATCTGAGGTTCTGTAGAGACCTCTCTAGCACGACCTCTCACTGGTGCTGCTCCACGTCCACGACCTCTGGTTACTGTCGTACTACTAGCACGACCTCTAGCTTGAGATCTACCCCTACCCCTAGCTGGGGCCTCAACAACTGCCTCGGGAAGTGCCTCCCCTCTACCACCAGTAACATTAGTTTTAGTCCTCGTCATCTGTCAAAAGAGTATACAACAACTCAGTACAAACGAAGGTAACTACGCACGATGAGAAAGAATGAACAAAAGGAAGTTTCCTAGTAATCTTTATAGCCTCTCAGAGATGAGTACAGATGTCTCCATACTGATCCTTGAGACTCTACGTAGACTCGACTTGTATACACGTGAGACCTATGAACCTGGGCTCTGATACCATTTTGTCACGACCCAAATGGTGTGATGGCACTCGTCTTATCCCACCAAGACAAGTCAGCCTAAAACTCAATATCTAACAAGTGCGGAAGTAAATGACAATCCAACAACAATTTCTATAAAAAAAAACCAAGTCATTTAATTCAATCCCCAAAACCAGGTTGTCACGTGCACAAGCCTCTAATGTAAATATTAGAATTGAAACAAATAGAAGTCTAAATGAAGTTGTCTTTCAAGTAAAAACAAAGTCATAAACTGGAGTAGGAAAGTTCGCTGAGATGACAAGCAGCTACCTCACAATCCTCCACAAGATGCCTCGGAAACGAAGATAATGGAAGGTATCACAAAAATTTGGGCTCGTAACCTACAAAATTTGTAGAAGCAAGGGGTGAGTAACCAACCACGCGGTACCCCAACAAGCAAACCTCTAAACACAAGTTAAGTGAACAAAATACGGTACTCCTTACACCCTATCTAGACCTCCCCGCTACACCTACAGCCTAACAGTTTACAGTTTACCAACACCACACTCAATAACCACACTCTATCAGTTTACACATTCTCAATAACAACTCAATATTCAACAGTCACAAGCTTCACAGAAAAACACTCACAAGATCAGCAACATACGTGTTCAAGTTCATCAATAATAAAATGTGCAATGCCATGAGATGCAATGTCAAATATAGTGATGCATGTCTTTCTTAACGATACACACCCGCTGTCTCTCAGTCCGGGACCCATGGGGGACATATCTGTCCATGCATCTGTCGCGGCGCACGACACGACCCTCGATAATAGTAACCTTCGCGGCGCGCGATACGTCCCTCGAAATATGATATCCATCGCGGCGCGCAATACGACCCTCGAAATGATACATCCTCTTACCACAACCATGTCTCAGATATAATACAAATGACATGCTCAAATGAAAATGAGGAGATAACCATTTTGATACCAAAGCGCAATTTATTACAAGGAATACAACACCAACAAATAAGCAACAAGTCTCCAAATCATTCTCAACATCACAACAGAAGATACACAAATTTCATACGCTTAACAAGAGTTTAGAAATCCACTTGCCTCAAATCAACGAACAATCACTCCGGGACTTGTGTTTTTCCCTTTCGTTGAGCTTCCAAACCAATGCAATCTATTCAAATATATAGTTGGAATCAGATTCCGACACTAACAACACTTACTTTATATAGGTTTAGCTTAGACCGAAAAGCTTATCCAACTTTATAATTAAGTTAACATATAAATTCTCATATTTCCAAATTTCAAGTCTAAGGTTAAAGCATAATTCTCCAATACCATAAATTTAATGATATTCATATAACATTTTAATCTAATATTTGATTACTTCTACACTAACTCATAACTTAAATAATAATTGATACCATATATATAATATATATATATTATATATAATATATATATATATATATATATATTATATATATATATATTATATATATATATTCTATATATATATATATATATATATATATCTTAATTTTAAAAGAAAGCAAAGGGATAACATATTCGTGCAGCAGTGCTAATTAACTATCACTATTCCTCACTTAAATTTCCCAAGGATCATTGTCCAATGATTAGGCCATCATTGGACAATGATTAGACCATAGAAATTAGCCATATTCATACCCAACTCCAATACGTATAACACTGCCCATTCCTTATTCCAAATCTCTTTTCTTTCCATTCCATTATAATATCATATCATATATATATATATATATAGTCATTTAATGAAAACATTTGCACAAAAGCATTTAAATTAGGCATAGTTAAGTATCAGTTCCTCCCCTAAAACTTCCAACCAATATACTCCTTCCAATTCTATATATATATCCAACAGTAAACATTTTCTATATTTTATATAAAGTAACATAAAGTAATTAATGCATGCCTACCAAGAATTGAAGATGGCTAACGGAAATTCTGCAAATTTTTTTCTTTTTGTTTTTCCTCTTTGATCGATGCTGCGCTAGGTTACGTTATTCCTCTCCCTTTTTCGTTTGTGTTTTCTGACTCTTTTTAAAAAAAAATTAATTATGTACTAAAAGTGATAGGTTTTACCCACATATTTTATTAAATATAGTCTAAATGGTATAGGGTCTTAAATAAGTTATCACTTTAGCCCATAAACTATCGATTAATTAACTTAAGTTAAATAAATATTCAAAATTCTAAAGAGGAGCTTTTGGGTCATTACACAGCGCCCCCCCTAATTGGGGCGTTTTTCGCCCAGTTTTCATAGTTTAGCCTATTTAAGTCATTTCTTAGGTGTACTAATACTCTCCAATAATTCTAATTACTTCAAATGATTTCTAAATATCTAGGAATCACCAAATACAGGAATCATAATCTCGAATTCATAAATTCATTCAAGGGAACCTAAAATCAAGGTCAAAGAAATTAAGAGTCAAGCCTAAAGTTAAGAAGCAAGTCTAAAGCAAAGTTTTTAAAGGTTTTCAAGAGTCTTTAATAAATGTTTAAACTTTTCTTTAAGACTGAAGTTTCAAGTTAAGTGAAGAGTAAAGAGTTGAATTCTTTAGTTCAAAGAAATATAAGGGAACTAAGTATTCCCTAAGAGTTGATTTAAGACTCAATTTTCAAGTTAAGCAAAGAGTAAAAAGTTGAGTTCATTTCTCAAAGATTATAAGGGAACTAAGTATTTTGTAAGAGTTTATAAATGTTTTCACATTTAAGATAAGAGGAAACTAAGATTTTTGAAAGAGTTTTGAGAAAGAAAAGGGAACAGTGATTTCGAGAGAGCTTTTTAAAGCTAAGTATTGAGAAATTATCTCTAGCCAAAGAAGGAAGTTGTTCTTAAAAGCATGAGCCAAATATATTTTGGGAGTAGTATTGAGCACCGATGTGAGGATGAGAGTTCATATTAACTCAAGTCTCCATGAAAACCATGTGACCATCATGGGTATTAAAGGGTCATACTTTTAGATGATCACGTAAGTTAAGCTAGTGATCCACTAAGGTAAGTAGTTCTATGCAATGACAAAGTATATGACGGTTCTGGCAGCGTGGGCAAGACGTTATATCACCACTTAGGCTCATAGTGGTGGTTGTTGGTTAGAGAATCTCCCACAGAAACTATATTATTTCATATATAAGTAAAGTTGAGTTTGTTATTGCATTTTCTTTATCGAACTAAGTGTTTACATTATTTTACAAGATTTTATATATATTGCATACGTCTTGTTGTTTTATATTAAGTCAAGTTATTCATGAGTTGAGCAGAATCAAGATAAGTGTTCTTTCTTACTCTTTTTCAAGCTTAAGTTTTGTTAGCATTTTAATTCGCATACTTGTACATTTAATATACTGATGCAGTAGGCCTGCATCGTATCATGAAGCAGACGCATACAACCAGGATCAACATCATCCAGCACCTCGTTGATCCAGCTAAGCACTCAGAGTCAGTTGTGAGCCTCATTACTTTCTGGAGGACACATATTTATTGCTTTCAATTTTTCTTTCATAGGATGTTGTGGGGTCTGCCCTACATCCATCTTAAAATTAAAGAGGCTTCATAGCAGTCAAATATTTTATTTTTTCACTTTCTTTATTTGTATTTCAGATACTCAATTATGAGACTTAAATGTCATTTTGGCCAAGTTATTTTATTCAAGTATTTTTATGAGAATATTTCTTATATTGAGTTAAGCCTTCCACTGAGTTAAGTAAGTTAGGCTAAGGGTCCACTTGATCAAGGCCAAACAATGGTCATTGAGTGTCGACCACGTCCATGATGTAGGCTCGGGGCATAACAATTCACATGTATTTGTGATACATAACAAATCTTACACGCCTCTCTCCTATCTCTCTCAGCACTTTCCCATATTGAGAGTTCTACTCACATGACTTTCTTTCCGAAAATTCCTACGGACTCCTTAACGTCTTTGTTAAAAGGAAAATCAACTTTAATTCGCTTAAGAATTTACCCAATCATTTTTCTGATATCAAACTTGGCGTGAAACGGGTGGATTGAAACGCAAAGATTTGAAGGTGTGTTGTGATATGAGAAATTTTAGGAGGATTTATGAGTTTATGTCTCTGTGCATGTCGTTACAACGGGTTACACACTTCTACAATAACCAAATTTATTTTCGTTATTACAGTGCTCTATAGCGAGACTGGGTCTATGACTAGATAAGTAGTTGTAAATACTAGAATTTCTCCAAAATCAGTATCCATTTTCATACAAAAATGGTTTGAGGAAGTGCAGAGCTACCTAGGACAATTTTTATCGAGTTTTCATATAGAATCTTCATAAAGATAAGTAATTCGTTTCCCCAAATTTTTACTTCAATTTTTGTTCCTTAGAATCTATAGTCATGGGACTTGAGAAGGGACTTGAGAAGGGTTCAGTTTGACCTAGAGTGGACATATGGTGCAGTGAGAATCCGTGGGTAGAAACCTCATTTTTTTGCATAAACTATTTATTTGTGATTGTAACCGTCATTCGCTGGTTTAACCATAAATCATGTAACTAGGTAAAATATCCATTGGAAAGGCCCAAGTTCGTCAGGATGATCATAGAGTTGGCACGGAGATTGAGATTAGAATCCAATTTAAAGTTATTTTTGGTTGATTTTGTGTTGTACGATTGTTTATAGGGTAAGAAAAAGCTAAGCATCGTAACAAAGAGAAAGCTCGGGTTCAGTAGAACATTCAAGCTTGACTCGAGGTAGGTGATGGTTGAAGTCTTTCCCAATTTACATTATGTGCGCTTGTTAATTATTTCATTAGTAATACTTATGCAATACGTATATATGAATTAAGGGAATTAATGTAAATGATACATGTGTTCTTGTCAAATCTCATGCTATGAATTTGTCTTAAACACTAGTAGTCTTGCAAGTGTGGTTGTATTCAATGGGATTGTGATTGTGTGATGTTTGTGATTGTTGGTTGGATCGGGTACCACGCCTAATGCACATTATCGGTTGCCTTAGTATGTGCCTGATACATATTATCAATTTATTTAAATACCATGCTTGATTCGAAATATCTATTGAATAATTTGGACACCACGCTTAATACAAATTTTATTTGATAGGCTTGAATACCACACGTGATATATGTTGAATTGCTTATTGTTTTGTTATGTGATGATTCCATGAATGGACCAAATTTATTATTTGTAATGATGTTTGACATTTTCTATTAACTATTATTTCATAAAATATATCCAAAATTCAAATTGATCAAATAAAAATAAACAAAAAGGAATTATTATAGAGAGTATGAGTAGTTAGCCATATTAGGGGTGTACATGGTCATGTTGGTTCGGGTTTCTTAAATATCGAATCAAATTATTTGCATCAGATTTTTAAATCTATAAACCAAACCAAATCAATAAAACTTGGGTTTTTCAACTTTGGGTTTTTCCGAATTTTTCTGAATTTTTGGATAAAGTATTCATAGGCACATATAAGTACTTCAAATATTTCTTCAGTTCTACCAAAATAAAACAATCTAAGGTGTTTCTAAAGAAACAACAAAAGATATGATATGATTAATGATACTAAAGCATCCTTAATAATAATAATAATAATAATAATAATAATAATAATAATAATAATAATAATAATAATAATAATAATATAAGAAATCGCGTAAAAATATATATTGCAAATTAACAAGTCATAATGAAAATGATCATAATTTAAAAGTACTAAATCGTGCTAAAATCAGTTTAATAAGTATTAGTTATTTAGTTACACGACTAAATATTAAAGAAAATTAAAATCAGATTATGTATTTTAATTGTCTAAACCAATGTAAAACCAAAGAACAAATATTCATATTATTATCACTCTTAGTGTTCAATTGGTTTTCTTTTTGCATTAGTATTAATTTGATTTTTATTTAAATTTTATTATAATTACCAACATCCGTGGACTCTAATCTTTATGGAACCATTCGAAATTCTAAATTTCAAACTTGAAATAATATATTAAAAGATAAAACGGAAAAGGGTCTAAAATACCCTTGAAGTATTGAAAATGGTACAAAATTACCCTTCATCGACCTATTGGCTCCAAAATGCCCTTTTCATCCACCTATTGACTCCAAAATACCCTTGTCATCCACCTTTGAGTTCAAAATTGACCACTTATTTAATGATTTTAAATTTAAACTATTTAAATATTTTTAAAATACTTGATGTTCAACTATTGGTTATAATTTAATTTATTTGTATTATTTATAAACCAACCCACTACCCACCCATTACTAACTAAACTCCACCCAATTAATAATCAAACTATAATATCAAAATCGTCATAAACACTACTAAAACACGATGAAATTATTGATTAATGAAAATGACATACAAAATTATTCGAGTCCGAATCGAAGCCCCAATTAAATTTTTGTTGAGCCGCTTATTTAGGAGGACACTTTCAATTTGATTCTCTTTCAAGATTGACTTAGAAATTTATGATTAAAGGTAAAGAAGTAATACATCCCTAATTAATTCATGCACTTTTTTAAAATATAATTTTATAAATATTTATGATTTGTTTTAAAACTTTAATATATTATTTTGAAAAAAGTTACCTATGAAGTAACATCACATAATTGAGACGTAAGAATAATTAAGATGAACATAGTCAGACTTCTAAGTTTATCGGTAATTTTTATTTAGACACTTAATGTATGATAATTTACTTCTATAGATATTTTCGTCTTAAATTTTTTAAAACACTCAATTGGCAGTAAGTTTTCTATTGTTGCATTAATAATGTGACGGATTCATTAATTTTGAGGGTTTAATTAGTAATGGATGGGTAGTGGATTGATTTATAAATTATACTAATAAGTTAAATTATAACAAATAGTTGAGTGTCACGTATTTAAAAAATATTAAATAGTTTAAATATAAAACAGTTAAATAAGTGGTCAATTTTGAACCAAAAGGTGGATGACAAGGGTATTTTGGACTTAATAGGTGGGTGGGAAGGGTATTTTGGAGCCAATAGGTGGATGGAGGGTAATTTTGTACCATTTCCAATACTTTGAGGGTATTTCAGACCCTTTTCCGAAGATAAAAACTATGAAAAGTATAAGAAATAATTTAAAAATTATATCAAAGTAAATATTTTTATGTATAAAATAAAATTTTAAAATTTTGTATATAACGTCGGGTTGATTTGGTTCTTGATTGATTTTTTTTAGCTAAATCAAATCAATCCAAATATAATCGAATTTTTTTTCCAATATCAAATCAAGTCAAACCATCCACTAATCGATTTTTTTTTCAATTTAACTCAATTTGCAGTTTAATTCAATTTTGTACGCCCTAATCTAACCATGCCATTTTAACCATCTTTGTATCCCTTCAACACAAGGGAATTTTTTTTAATTTTATATATTTTCTATAAGGATCTTTTATTTACTAGAGTAGTGTTAGGCTTGTTCCTGTTTCAAGAAATAAATAACTTTATCAAATCATCAGGAGATAAGAGTTAGATATCAAAATATGATAATATTTAGAGACAATAAAATATTTAATTATCCATGCATGTTTACACCATAAAAATAAACATAACATGTGTTTGTATATAAAATTTTACTATGTATTTATGATTTATTAATTATATTTTTATTATTTAATTACTTAAATATAATAACTTAAACTAATCTCTCTCTCTCTCTCTCTCTCTCTCTCTCTCTATATATATATATATATATATATATATATATATATTATATATATCTATATATATATATATATATATATATATATATATATATATATTAAGGCCTGTAATACATACTCAATATAATTTCAAATTATTTGATTGAAAAAATTAGATAAATTCACAACTTAAGATATTATACTCCTCTCTCAGATTCATCCCTATTTTCTCTTGGATACATTTATTTTCTCTCGGATACATATCTATCCCTTCTAGAATTCATCCCTTTCCCGAAGTAATATGTCATTTGAAATGTATTTGACAACTAAGAAATATATTCGAGAAGAATGAAAATTTTGAGATTTTTGTAGTTGAGAAAGCTTCTCGGATATGATGTAATTAGTCACCAAAGATATGAAATTTATGTACTTTATACTATTTTTTTCTTTAGTAAACAACTTGAATATAATACTTCATAATCTATTTTAAATAGTCACACGACATAAATTTGTCGCTTACAACCTAAATTGAGAAAGTTTAATTCTAAAAAATTCTTTGTAGTAAGGGAATAGAGAATTGTGTTAGATTATGAGTTAAAATATTTCATGCTCAAGGAATATATAAAGTATTGATATCTTTGAAAAAAATTCATCGGTCTTCATATATATTTGCAAGTGGTATCAATTTTTCACTATGTTATCATCTTCGTTTTGTGATATTTGCACCATAAGCTTTGCAACTGATAAAATACTAATCATTAATCAATTAATTCGTAAAGATTGTTTTAAAGTCTTTCAAATCTCTATTGCTTCAACTTAAGTATAACGTATTTGTATTTGACTTTATCGATGAATTTTTGATACATGTTATTATTGTCTTCCATAAATAGAAATACTTAAAAAAATTGATTTTTAACTCCTCAACAATAATAACAATCAAGAAAGCAACTTTATTTCTATATCTAATAACAATTACCGTAATGTTAAATAATTTTGCCTCCACAAAAACATAAACAATCATGGAAGAAACTTTATTTCTATATACAATAACAATTATCGTAATGTTATATTCTAAATTACATTAATTAGTTTTTTTTTATACTACACTTAATATCATGCCGTAAAGAAAACTCTAAAGCTTACCCCCCACAAAATATTCGATATACTTTTTTTCAGGTTGTGTTTTTTCTAATTTATTTATTTTTTAGTGTTTTCTTCCTCTATATTTCTAAACAAAGTCTTTTTCTATTGACATTTTCTTTTGTTATTCTTCTTTATTTTTTAACTACTCATTTTCTTTAATTTGAATTTCAATATTCATTAGGATTTGAATGTTAAACGTTGACCTTGTAAAATTTTCTATGTTTAATAGTTTATCATATTTGATATTAAAAATATGTTTACGCAATATTCCTTTAAAGTATTTCTAAGACAAAACATTAACTATTCAAACACATGGTCAACATTTGCAATTATCTATTTTTATCTTTTTCTGAATTATTTTTGATTTTTTTTATCTCAAAACAAATACATAAATGAGTAAAAACATCACACTAATTATAAGCTTAGTTATAGCCCAAAACGTGCTTAAAACTCATCCCACTAAAATCACACTAATTATTCAAATTAAATAGATATTAATCAATTTTTTTTAATGATTTACACCCACTCCTCAAATTTAAGATTGTGATAAAGAATCATTTGTTGAATTGCTATATTAATGGCAACATTCATTTTTATTTCAATTCAAAAACACATTATGATTTTATTGAAAATGTTTATTACTTATTGGATCCATAAAAATTATAGTTATATATAATATAAGATTATTTCTTTTTTATCTCCTTTAGCCGTTTTCATTTGTATTATTTTTCTCTTTTATTTGTTTTTACAATTTCATATTTACAACTTATAGTTATTAAATTTTTATTTCTAATAATATCATTAACTCCTTTAATTTTAAATTTTCTACAACCCCCAATTATTTAATTACAATATTTAAAATACTTTATGATATTTTTTAAATTTTACCTTTATCAATTAACAATATTCTGTATCATGGGACCCCAACTCAAAATTATTCATTTTATTTCAAAGTTAATCTTTATATTATTATGGAAATGGGGAATTTCCTATTATTATTATAAGATCATATTCAGTATAAGTTGATATTGAAGAAGACTTTTGATAAGATTTCAAAAATTTGCACCAATTCTGTATTTCTTTGATGCATTTACTTGTGATTAAGGTGTACTCTCTCCATGTAAATTAATTTTTTTTTTATTTCAAGTTAATCTTTATATTATTATAGGATCGAAATTATCTTGTGGCATAATTTTGATAAAGAAGATTTTTTGAATGTTAATTAGTTTGTCAATAGAAATGTTAGATAAGAGTGACAAAAATTGTGCATTAATTATGTATTATTATTTTCATGTATTTTCTTATGATTAAAATTCTAAGGAAGATGTGCTTCTAATTATTCATTAATTATGTATTATTATTTTCATGTTCATAATATATCTTTAAAAATTCACAATTTTTATTTAACCAAATTAATAAGTAAAGATAGCCCCCACCCACTTTGCTCTATGTACTTCAGATAAAATTCCATAATCCATAGTGGTCCAATTTATTATTGTTGGTATTTAATTTCTTTTAATCATTGCAATAATTATTGTGGTCCTATGTGGATACAGTTAAGGAGGTAATTTATTCTAAAATAATTTATACTTAGACATGATAATTTATTTCTAATTAAACGATCTTTAAATTTAAAGCTACGTAAATAAAGTTGATTTAACCTATTGGTGACCCTTTAAAGTTGACACCAACTTTCACTTAAATTCCTTAACTAAGCATTGTATATTTTAGACACCTCAGGTCATACTGAATTGTTTCATTTTAGCACTTTTTAAACAATCAGTCAAATATATATATAAGGTGTGTGTAACACACTCGTTCAATGACGTGTCAAAGTGGCTAATTAAATAAAAACACGTTGCATATATATTAAAAATAATTTTTATATAATAGTATTTTAATAGAAGGAAGAAGTAGCTATGACTTAATGACATGTGAAATTTTTTACACAAAAAATTCAAAAAAGAACCCAACCCCACCAAGGTCATCTTCTCCACCCCAACCCACAAACCCAGATCGTCTTCTTCACTATTCCCCACCCATCCAACGTCTTCTACACCTTTGTCCACCCTAACCCCAACCCCTTCCCACCCACATAGTCTTCTCCGCCCCTCTCCCACCTAACCCATCGTCTTTTTTAAGTTTTTCCGCTGCCCTTCTTCTTTGCAACAACATGAATTGTGGCTTTTCTAATCGGTTGAATTTTTTTTTTTTGTGAAATCTTTTCGTGTTGAAATTTGATTTTTTTGTCTGTAGCATCATCAAAACTATTTCTCCATTGAAGAAGTTCAAGTTTTGAGAGATGGTGGCTGAGAAATGAGGAAGAAAATGAAAAAAAAATGATTAATTGAGTCTTTCACGCGCTGGTATTGAGCGTATTACATTCACAATGTCATGTCAATAAAAAGTGTCAAAGTGACACAACGAGACATGACATGAGGTGTCTAAAATAAACAAATCTTAGTTAAAGTGTCTAAATAAAAATTAATGTCAACTTTGAGGGGCCACTGATGAATTAGGTCAATACAGTTTAGTAGCTCACCATATAATCATTAAACTATCACTTTTATATTTATATGAATTGAAGCACAAATTCTACCCATTTAAAATATAAACTTCTTTTCTAAATATAGAGGTAATAAAAAACTTTCAACAAAAAAATTGCATATCCATATTATACTAAGATATATATGTATCCATATACACTATTTCTTTTGTACATTATTTCAAAATGTTGTTATTTTTTAATATTTTAATATTATTAACTTTATTTTACCTTATATTTAAATTGGTTATACATGCTCTATGAACTTGAAATAATGGAGTTAATTAAGAACTCCAAAAAGGGAAAAGAGAAATGAAGCACTATTTGTATTAATCAGTCCAAAAGATATATTAGGTCTAAAGAGTAAAGTTTAAAGGAGTATATCAAATTATTTTTTTTCTGAAATAATTAATATTTCTTCTATTTCAATTTACGTAATATAATTTAAATTTTGAGAGTCAAATTATTTAAATTTGATTATGAAATTAAACTTGGATTTTTCATATATTTTGAAATAAAATATGTTATATAAATTAAAGAGAATAAACTTATTTAACTCATAAAATTTATAATGTGTCTCACAAATTGAAACAAAAGAAATAATAAGATCAACGGGTCCTGGGACTAGTTTTAGCGAGTAATTGGCTCCATTAATAGCATAATAAATAATTTAATCAAATGGTTTAATTTTTTATATATATAATAAATGAAAAATTGAATTATTTTAAATAAAAAATTGATTTAATAGATATTATCTTATTTTTTTTGTTTAAAGTATCACTTCTTAACCTATTGAAATATGAATGAATTAATAAAAATATGGATTGACTTTTTCAGAACTAATTTTAAGATAAACAAAAATCCTTATATAATTCTCTCAAACCGCCTATCGTATTAGTATTTTAATTTTCTCATTTGAAAAATTATAATTATAATTTTAGTCAATTGGATTTATCGTATAGCAACTTTAGTCAATTGTATAATTAAGGGTGTTCCGTATTGAGGAAAATGTTCCTACAATTTTATTACTATTTTATGAAAAAATAAATATTTTTTTAAACTTATTTTTAGATTAATATTTTTTTAAGTAAATAAAAAAGATATCATTTAAAGAATATTTATATATAATTTAGTAAAATATTATAAAAATAAGGTAGCGTAGAGAGTAGGATGTGATTGGTGATAAGGGGAAGGAATCAGTGATGTCGTGGAGAATGTTACTTGTGAAATTTATTTATTCATTTATTAGGAAGGTCAATTTTCTATTTTAAAGCAATTAAAATTTTATAAAAAATATTTTTTAAAATCTTTTGATCAATGAAATATAAGTAAATAGACTTTTTCGGTTGTATCATACACATCCTAAGTGGATATTATTTTTCTAGGAAGGATTTGTTATTTATTAAAACTGCAATCAGCAAGACTGATAATTATTGTTACTTTCAAGTTCTTTTCTTGTAAACATGAAAGATTTTAAGAAAATAATACTATGGTTTTATATGCTGATTATCTTTAGGATATTTAAAGATATAATAATAATAATAATAATAATAATAATAATAATAATAATAATAATAATAATAATAATAATGATCATGATAAATGTTTAAAGTTGACTTAGTATTTTCAGATATTAATAAAGTTAATTAAGGGGTTACAAATCAAATTGTAAAATCAAATTGAATTGATGATCAAATCAAATAGAAAAAAAATATTCATAGCTTGGTTTGACTGTCGAAAAAGGAAAACAAAAATTCTTTATCTGATTTGATTTTAAAAAAATAAATTCTAAAATGAACTTAAATCAAATAGACATAATTATAAGGAAATCGAAAAACCACAAAATAAAACCTGACTAAAATCGAATTCAAAAAAATTGACTTTATGATTTAATTTGATTTGATTTATAGATTTAATAAAACAAAATAATTAGTTTAGTTTATTTTTAGTAAAAATCAAACTAACCCAATCTAATCTACTAGGCAAGAATTGGTTATGCAAAAACTAATTACGTGTGTACGTATTATTTATTCATGTATTGGTTATTTCATCTTCTATTCTTGTATAAAATTATACATAAATTCACTCACAACTTATATATATATATATAATATATATATATATATATATATATATATATATATATATATATATATATATGCACGTCTCCAAATTACAAGTCAAACACCATTCATTTCTAAATATAATATTACGTGATAAAATCAAGCTCATAATATAATAGAAAGAGAAGAAGACAAGAGAAGTAAGATGAAAGAGAGAACTTTTCTTCTTCTCTTTCTATTATATTATGAGCTTGATTTTATAACACGTTATCAGCACGATTCTCTAACCAACTGAGATTGGATTTCATCCTTGCAAACTATAAGTTAGATAGCCTGTATTAGAGATAAAAGAGTGTAGAGTAATAACACTGAGATTTGCACCTGCAATATGATTTCCGTGGAGGAGAGACAACAGAGTTTGTACACCTCGTCCCTTCAAAAATTCTATTTAAAACAAAAAATCAAGATTGGTTTGTCCAAAAATACATCCAAGTTATTTATTATCATGCTCCTATTATTCAGAATTGGAGTTGATTAAATCAATTGATCATATATAAACTTTAGAAAGTATTTTTTATATTTAATTATGATTTGCCAACTTCACTAAGTATTGGAGAAGTAGTATGGTGAAGATTCATTCCCTCTGGCTAATGAGATGGTTTGACTAACTTTTTCTTTACGTATATTTGAATACTCAAATTCTCATGATTTATATTTTTAAATTTAGTTGCACTAATTACATTGTTGAAGTGGTGCAGAAAATTATATAATATAAAGATAGAGATTCAATTGACATTTGTTAAGAGCAAATTTAAGAGGCTTACTTGGACTAGATATTAATAATAGAGGGTAAGAAGATAGATTCAAATTTTATTGCACCAAATGGGCAAGACATTAATTTGAGTTTTGATGCACCATGATGATAAGGAATTGAATTTTAATCTCATAAAATTATGGCATAACGTGCCTTGTATAGATAAGACATTGAGTTTGAGTCTCAATGCACTGTAATGATGATATAATGATGACTAAGGTTTGATGAAAAGTCATGAAATTCATCCCATTGAATTTGTTTCATTCCTTGAAAAGAATGTGATAGCAACATATGATAACTTTGAAATCCACATGTTGGCTTGCTCCATTCTATCGTATGAATGTGGTAGCAGTAAATAATTAGTCTGAAAGATCACAAATGATTAAAGATATAAAAAAGGGCGTAAAGGGACGGAATTATAATAGTCATCATTGTGGTAATTATAAAAGGAAGAACAATATCGATTCTCCAAATGGCCCTTCAAAATGTGAAGCAAATTTTGTTATCAAAATGGTAGAAAAGGTCATTGGACTTGTGAATGTTGTCGCCTCAATAATTTGACAAGTTTATAAATCCTCTATCAAAAGACAAGAAGATAAAGTGATGGTACACTTAATCTTTCAAGGTGATATTGAGGTGTGTCATGGAAATATGATGAATTTTAAAGCCATGACAATGTGCTTATAATGAAAATTTGTGAAGTACATATAAATGAATAGTCCATTCCTTGAAGAGAATGTGACTTGTGATGAGTATCGTGAATGCTCAATCATTCTATAAGAGAATGAGTCAAGATGTGATTAAATCATTATGGGTTGGATATAAGCCACAACTCACTTGTATGGGAGGTTTGAAAAAAATATGGTATATGTCACAACTCATCTCTACGGCAGGTTTGAGAGAAATAAATAAATTTTATTTGGCAGAAAATAATTTTTGCCTATAAGGTTGTGGTCATGATCAAAATAATATTATTGTATGGCAGTACAAATTTGTCGTTGGTTGTGTACCTACGGTAGAACAAGAGTAAAGCAAGAAAGTGACATAGTAATATGAGTTTCTCCTTGAAGGAGATGTGCACCATATTGATGATTTCATGGAATATGTGATAGTACACAAAATTAATAGCAAACTTTATCGAGTTATATTATTTTCAGAGGAATAATATTGGGGTTATAGTAAGTCTCAAAAGAAACTTTTTAAGTTTCAGATGAATTACAATAAATATTGAGACTAAGAATTGTGAAAAAAGTTATTATCTTCAGATTACTGCAACCGAAGTGGGTTATAAATATTTATTTAAAAGGTTACCCAGTGTTTCCTCTTGTTTGTTGCATACAAACGTGGGCATACTGACGAAATCACATGCGAAAGTATAAATATACTTGTTTACATCCCTACTCTGTCGAAATAGGGCGAAACGTCGCAGCAACTCGAAAATAATTAATTGATTCAATTTTAACAAAGTTAAAAAATAAACAAGTTTTAAAAAAGAGTCGCCAACTAATTTTAGGAAAACTAGGAAACCAATTATTAATCTACGAAACCAATTCGATTCTAGGTAAGGGGTTCAAGTTATTTCGAAGGGAAGGGGTTAGGCATCCTTCGGAATCCACAATTGTGGTTCCCGACTGAATTCATTTTTTTTTCAAATTGAGGAAGAATATAATAATGTACAAATATAACAAACATGCAATATACACAATAAAATAAAATAAAATAATAATCATCGGCCTAAAGTTTGCCTAACGTCAATATTCACAAAATAACGAATGAAATTATAATTCGAACTTTTTCGAATAATTTCAAGGAGAAGCACCTCCGGGTACCTGTAAAAACACTTAGTAAAAGAGTTAGTGTCAAAATAATATAAATAAAAATAAATAACTCAAATAATAACTAAAATAAAAATAAATCCGTCTTATTAACATGGGAGGCCTTGGAAATCGACGGTAATTTCTTCATCGGCCCTTTTCAACATATAAAATATATAAACTTGAATTAAAATTCCGTCTTTTTAAAATGGGGAGGCCTCTAAACCCGACGGATAGATTTTTCATCGGCCCAATTTAACAAAACAAATAATATGAACTTAACTAATTTTCCGTCTTTTTAAACGGGAAGGCCTCCAAAACCGACGGAGAGTTTTCTCATTGGCCCTTTTCAACATATAAAATATATAAACTGAACATCAACAAAACATAACAAACTTATCCCAAGAGAATATGGAAAACAACAACCAAACTAAAATAACATAATTAGAAATGGAAACAACAATAACATAATATATATAAAAAAAAAAAATAACATTAAAGTAGAATAATAACAAAACCCTGAAAAGTTAAGATAGCAAATAGTTGACTAACAATTTTAAAATAATAGTAATAAATAAATAAACATCGAATCGTAAAATAATGCTAATATTAAAACTACAATAAACACAAATATTAATTGACTTTTAGAACTACATTAAACTAAAAAACAAAACAAGCTACATATAAGAAACAGAAAACATAAAAGAGCTGGGAATTAAATAAAACAAGGCTAAGAAAAAGAAAAAAAAATTACCTGGTTCTGGACAGCGAACCGGAACTTCAAGTTTGAAAGAGACGACTCCACCTCCTCAACTCGAAAAACCACAAAAACACTTTAAAAATTTTTTGACTATGGAACCAAGAATTCTCAAAATTTTATGAGTATTCTTTTGTTTTTTCCCTCCAAATCCTTTCGTAAAAATAGTGAATGAAGTGGGCTTATATAGAAAACCAAAAATCCTCAAAAAGGATGAAATACCGATGTGGGACTATTGCAAAATTGAAAATTGTTTGAGAGACATTGTGGGAAAGGCATTTTTTTTTTGTATTTGACTCAAAATATATGAATTTTAAAATCATCGGACAAAAATTTGCTATTAAATAAACAAAGCTTCAAAATCACGAATTTTTGAAATGTTAGGCCAAAATTGGGTGTCAACAATACTTAAATAAATAGTTGGCAGGACTGGTTGACTATTCTGATTTTAATGTGATGCAAATGTAATTAAGAATTCATGTGGATTATATGATGAATAAATAAAAGATTCTTCAAGAATTCTCTTGTGTTGCTTGTTTTCATTGTACTAGCTAAGGTTGGGATTGTAATCCCGTGAAATTTTTGAAACATATAAAAAAGTGAATATCAGCTCATTCACCTGCCATGTAGATCATTTGCAACTATATGATAGATGCATCTATGCGATGATCATATATGCTTTGGTGTTAACTTAGAAATTGGAGATTGTAAGGTTGTTTGCTCGAATTGTTTAATTAAGAGCACAGTTCCAAATTATGAAATTATATTAATAATGTTTGTTGATTTAGCAAAAAATGTATGCCTCCAATTATAGCTAAATCATGGTTATGAGAACAAAACTCCCAAATAAAATTTGGTATGAGATAATTTTACTTAACATGTAGCAACACATGTATGCATCAAGCCAACAAGGTTTCCCCATTAAAATTGGTTCAGGGTTATGAACCAAATAATTTTTCATCTAAAATGTTAAATTTGCGATTATGATTTTAATTGCTCCACCATGCACAAAGATGAATTCCCAAATAAGGTTGGGATGAATGTTAGATTTTCTAACATTAGGATGAGAGATGATTGACAACTGAAAATTATGTGTGAGGTTTAATGATGAATTATTTAGATCCTCGTTAAATAAATATGTGAATTCATTTGCATAATGTTGCAAATCGATTGCCAGATGAATGTACTGACCTTATGTTATAATTCAACTGCAAATGCTTCAATGTGAAGTTCTTGAAGGACAGAGTCTATGATATGTCGGAAGCGTAATAGACAAATCGGTTCCAAAATATAAAATTCCTTGAAGAAGGAGAGGAGCAAATGATCAATATGGTCATGATAATGAAGCAAATGTTATAAAAGAGTATATTGACATAACACTTCATAAAACCTCAGAAAAGGTTCAGGTACCTGAAAAATGATAAAAAATGAAGAGATCTCGATAAGTTATGTCATATTGGAATCAATATCAAATAATCGTCGACGGTATCTTTGATATAAAGTAGTGCTCAATGATATAAATTGTGATGAAGATCTTGAATTAAATCTGTCATATAGTGTGGACAGATAAATGGTTGGCCAATAATTCAAGTATATTTTGTTTCACTTAGAAAAGTGACGTTTTGGACTGATAGTCCATAAATCAAGATATAGTGTCAGTGGGGTACAAAATTGTTATGCAATGGTATAATCATAAGATATCAAGTACGATTTGTGCCTTAGGACATATTGTCGCAAAAATCCTGACATTATTGGAGATGTTTTCTCCTATGGTGGGTGCAATGAGATTTGTTTTGCTCTGGCAATATATGAAAATTTGAATGCATATAATGAATAATTATCATGTCTAGCTAGACAATACTGAAGGTTATATAAAAATCCTTGAAGTAATCGAGGTGTCTGAAGCATATAAGAGTTTGGAAGAAACTTTTTGAATAAACCTTCAAGAATCCTTATATCGATTGAAATAGTCAAGGAAGAAAATGGTACAAAAGAATGACCTTAATAGGCCTTGCATTTTTATAAAAAGGTCTTGATAAGACAAAATTTTGTCTTGACCTACAGATTGATAGTTTAACAAATGAAATATTTGTCTATCAGTATATATACACAGAAAAGTTTTGATGCAATTTTATATAGAAAAAATACATTCATTGAGTACCCCAATGATTATGAGATCGCTTGAAATAAATGATGATTCATTTTGATCTCAAGAGAAGGATTAAGAGCTTCTTGGTGATGTAACTCTATATCTTAGTGCAATCAGGGTACTAATGCATCTTGCTAACAACACTCGACCAGATATTTATTTTGCAGTAAATTTACTGGCAAGATTCGGTTCCTCCCCAACAAAAGGACATTGAAATGGTGTTATGTATATAATTGAATATCTTTGAAGGACCATAGACATGCGTTCATTCTATTCCGAAGAATTCAAGTCAGAGTTGATTGGTTACGCAGATGCAGAATATTTATCTAATCCACATAAAGAACGATCTCAAACACGCTATTTGTTTGCATATGGAGGTACAATAATATCCTGGCGATCAATGAAGAAAATGTTGCTATGCAGAAATAAAAATCCTCCATGAAGCAAGTCGAGAGTGCGTCTGGTTGAGATAATGACACACCATATTTCGGAAATGTGTGACTTTTCTTTGAAAAGAATATACCAACCACAATGTACGAAGATTAGAGACGTCATCACAAGAAATTAAGTGATGTTTTAATCAGGGCAGTATAATACGCATTACACTCTTTTTTCCTTGACCGAGGTTTTGTCCCACTGGGTTTTCCTGGTAAGGTTTTTAATGAGGCAACAAACAGTGCGTATCAAAAGATACGTATACTCTTTCCTTCACTAGAATTTTTTCTCATAGGGTTTTTCCTAGTAAGGTTTTAATGAGGCACATTATCTATGGAAATTCAGGGGGGGTGTTATAAATTCATTGAACTAAGTGAATGGTCCATTATTCATGAACTTATATATCCTTATCATGGATATGTATTCCCAAGATTTATCCTTATCTTGGATATGTATGTTCCTAAGGTGACATGAATCTGTATGGGATAATGATGTATCTATTAATTTGGCATTCATTAAAGTGGCTTTTGAAGTGATTTCTCTACTTATAAATAGAGGTATCATTTTCCTGAGTCCGGAGCTAAAGGGTATAAAATATTAACATAAATTCCCAAACGATATATAAAATTTTATATTAACCAAAACGGCAAAATTGCTGGAACAATAGTGCTTTCCTCCACCGCAAAAAGCAAAATTGTTGCTACTGCAGCGATTTGGCAAAATGTGATTACTTTTTTAAGAAAAATTCAAATCGCTACCTAGGCATCGATTTCCATTTTTTTTAAAAAAAAATAGAAAATCGCTGCCTAGACAACGATTTCCATCTTTTTTAAAAAAAAAAATTAAAGGCAGCGATTTTCTAAAAAAAAAATTAATGTCGCTGCCTTTAAAAAAAAATTAAAAAAAAAAGAGAAATCGCGACAGCAATTTTCTAAAAAAAATTCTTTAAAAATGGAAATCGCGGCAGCGATTTTCTAAAAAAAAATCTTTAAAAAATGGAAATCTGCATATAGAAAATAAAAATATTTTTAAAAAAATCTATAATAAAATAAAGAATATGAAGAAGGTAGTAAACTCACTAATGATCGGTGATGAAAAAATATGAAGATTAACATTATATGACATTGTGGAAATATAAATAAAAGAGGTTAAAAAGTTAGAATTCTATTTGAACTCAAACATCATTTAAATTTAAATTCAATATAATATCTTTTTTTAGTTGAAAAATATTTTTGTTACCTTACTTATTCTTAATTTTTTTTTAAAACAATGCATATTTTCTTATAAGCTTTATATTTGAATTTCAAAAAAATAGTTGAAAATCAATGAAATTTCGCTGCCTAGGTAACGTTTTGAATTTTTTTTTAAAAAAAAAAGAATCACATATTGCAAAATCGCTGCTATAGCAGCGATTTTGCTTTTTCCGGTGGAGGAAATAGCTGTTGTTCCAGCGATTTTACCGTTTTGGTTAATATAAAATTTTATATACCGTTTTGAAATTTTTGTTAATATTTTATACCCTTTAGACTCCAAACTCTCATTTTCCTTGTATGATACACTTGAATAACAAGATAAATTATCTCTTCCATCTTACTTCTCTGTCTTCTTCTCTTCTATTATATTATGAGCATGATTTTATAACAAGTATTTTTTCTTACATAACTATTTTAAAAAAAGTAATTCTACGCACATTAGTAATAGTGTATTATTTTGCTAACTGTAAGAATTATATTCAAAAGAAATTAAAATTATTCATACCTTAATAGTTAATACATTATATTACTTATCGTAACTTTAAGTCATTCTAACTTTTAGTGGATGATTGTGTGTATAAAAGTTCCGAATGAAAACAACAGCACAAATATTTAGGTGACAATTAATGTAGACATTTAACTTAATATAAAATATAACATAAAATTGACTTTTAAAATAATCAAATTAATCTCATGTTCGATATGTGTTTTTGCTCAAATCTTTACAATTACAATCAAGAACACTTGTCCCAAATTTTAAAAGTAATTTTCAGATATAATAATTATAAAAATCATATTTGTATGATATATTTATAGTTTACATAATTGTGCTGCTTAACAAACATAAATATGTATATTTTGCTCTATATATATACAAAAGAAAATATAATTTGTTTCTGTTTCGATATATATATACGAAAGATCATGTATAATATGTGTTTGTATAAAGCGAGAAAGATAGATAGGCAAAAGAAAATTGGTTAGGGAAGATCGTATTTGTATAATCATAAGTGTATAGCGACGAAAATATATGCATTTGTATTTGTATGTACAATTTTCTCTAGCTTTATACAAACACAAACAACAATGTATACATTTGTGTTTGTATACAGTGAGAGCATCGAGCAAGAGTGGCGATCGAGATATGGGAAAGAAGAACATTAATGTATATATACAATTTTCTCTCGTTTTATACAAGCACAGACACATTTTTATACACTTGTGTTTGTGTAAAAGCGAGAGAGAAGCAAGGAAGACTACTAGCGAGAACGACTGTGGCGAGCGAAATTTACCACAAGAGAGGCGAAATCAAACTATGTTTATAGCATTTTATTTGAATTAATAGTTTGTTATTATATATAATTTTCCCAATTTTAAATAAAGCACAAAAACATTATATTTCAAATAATTTATCAGCAAATTAAACTATTCTTTTTTCTTGTTATGGAGCAACGTCCATAAAATGGTATTTTTGAGCTATTTTACTAGTTGGAAGACATTTTTGCTCCAAAAATGTAACAGGGAAAACATTTTAAGCCAAAAACATAACCTAAAAGGTAAAAATTAAAATTGACCCATTTTTAAATAATTTAGAGGGTATATATAAATCACGTGTGCCCAGAGACTAGTATATATAAACACAAGAATTATTTTTACTGTATTTGTACAATATAATTATCCAACAAACAGAATTTCAACATCGACTCCACCTGTAACTTTCACAACTTCACAAAACAATGGGTATCAAAGTTTATTCACATGTTGATTTATATAACAAGTACAGTAAGATATACCTATGAAGTTCCAATTACATACAAAAGTATGCATTTGTTAAATCTACCTGCCAGCATGAATTGCCACCCACAAATTTGAAAACTAGAAGCCCACTTTCAGTCTGCCCTGTTCTTTCACATACCATGATCTTGGCATTGCTCCTTCAGGTCTGCAAAGCATGAGGTGCAACATCACACAGCAAAATTTGGTCTTGAAGGCTCGTATCGTTTATGAACAGGAGAATCAGGTAGCTGGAGCCCATCCTGTGAAGATTAATATCATGTCTCGTTTAGGTTCCCTTCTCTTCCTGTTACGGCCAAATATATGCAACTCCATGACGTTGGGAAGTCATGACCCCACTCACATGTTTCATCATCGCAGTTCTGTATGTTCATTCTGGAAAGGGTCATCACTGCAATGGACAGAACTCAATCTTGGGGAAAAATTCCAACCACTAGCATGTTCCATCTCCGGATCAACTGCTATCATGCGGATATCCTCTTGCAGCTTCATGAAGTACATTGACGACCAGTAATCTCTTGCTAAGTTCTTTGTGTGTCCACAAGAAGAACGATTCAACAATAGTACAAGAGATGATGAGAGTGAGACAGAAGGAAGGATAGAAAGAGGATAACTAAGCAATGCAAAATACCATTATAATCAAGCAAGTAATGGTTTAGAATTTAAAAGACCAACCAGTTTCATCAGCTGCATCAGTTCACCTAGAGCGTTTTTGAATAGGTCAGTGTGGGAGAGATCATTAGTATTCAAAACTTCCTGCCGAATTCGGTGAGAAATGTTCACCTCCATTGGTGCTCCTACAGGTGTTTAATGAGCAAATGCAAGTCAGAGAAGCATCAAAATATAAGCACGAGCATACTTTCCAGAGGGAGGACCGGAGGATACAGTAAAAAAAAATCGAAGTGTATAATCCATCAAGTTACCAAGAAAACTTGCTTTAAAGAATCATTGAAGGGAAGATTTAATATGACCATCAAAATTTGCTTCATATATGAATTGACCTTACCTGCAGCAATATACTTCTCTATTATGTGGCGTGCCATGTAAATTCTCCTAACTGAATCCTGAATAGGAATTTTATCAAAATGTTGCACTTCATCATAGAAGTGCACACTCTCTCCAGCCAGACAACTACGATGTGAACAAAGTAAAAGAAAAAAAGGTCATTCTATTACTGTGCAATCAATTTCAGACCTGTCTGTTAGAGTTCCTCTCAAGAAAAGAAGGTCTGCTTTCATCTGTTATTTCTTTGTTTCCAAGAATATCACATACATTTTATTTCTTTTGACGTTCAATTATGTTAAAATCAAGGAGAAAAGACAGGACCATCTTCTCTCTTCACATGATAAGCTGATCCACGCACACAGCATGAAGATATAATGATATTTTTGCAAAAGGAGAATGAGTAAAACCTGTCTGCAAATTCCATGAAGGACTGACGGAACCTTCGATTCAACAGGAGCTTTTCCAAAGGTTCATTGGGATCTAGAATGCTTGTCGATTCCCTCTGTAATAGGATCCCACTATCAGGTATACCTAATGCCTGACTCATTGTCTTGTATTCTTTCTGATTCTTCTTCCTCAAGCTCATAACTGAGACAAGAGGTTGAGAAATCGAGAAAGAGAAGAATGCCAGTACAAGGACACTTGTCTGTTGAATAAAAAGAGAAAAACTGTAGGCAGTCAACAAACATATTCTGATACTCACATATCAACAAAGTAGCACAAGATCAGGAAATTGTACCATAACCAATAACAAGAATCTTGAGGCAATTTCTAGCGATGATATATCTTCGCGAACCTCATTCATTACATAAGCAGCCACCCATATTCCTTGATACAGAGAAAACAGACTGGTATCAACACAAAATATTCTTGGGAAATGTCTAAGAAGAAATATCATTTTCAATTTAGCTTTGAACTACAAGTAACTAACAGTGAATGTTGAAACAGACAGATGAAAGTCATAACATATGTATTTGAATAAAGCATGATGTAACAAACCAATAAATATTAAAGATAAAAAACAAGTTGCGATATTACAGAGTTTCATATGTCTTCATACATTTAAAAATAAAACCACAACTTCATAGCGTTAATATCTGAACATAATTTTCTATCCTTTTCTTACTTAGAGACAGGTGGTTGTATCTATCATGATGAAAGAGGATACATGAGGCCAATCAGAGTCCTTTCACCCCATGAAATTTAGTAACATGCACCATCACATAGTGGAAGGGCAGGGAGGACGAACACCACCGGACATCTCTGTTCCCCAGTAATACAAGGATATAAGCTATGTTACTCAGACTCTTCAAAAATGTATATGAATACCAAAAGTAGTGCATTTTAGGAAGGATTCAACAATAGTGAGGCGACATTTTGGAGACTCTGAGCAACATATGATATAAGTAGCTACAGACAGTACCACGATCTAAGAGGTTGGAGGATTGCAACAAATTATCTTCAGATTTTACGCAAGTGCTTCAAAAGTACCATGCTCCAGAAGTTGTACTATCTAGGGCACTTTTGGGGTGTTGAGGGCGAAGGAGAACCTTGATTTTTTTATAGGCAGGATGAGTGTGCATAAGGGTAGAACTTGAGTAGTTCTTTGCAGCCAACTTGACATCATGCGGAGTATCAGGGTCATTCATTGCATCTTCTTGTACACCTTTCTATCAAGTATGGTAACCATTTACCATACTTCAGTTAACAAAGCCACTGTGAAGCAACTGACTGGAGGTGTTTTTTTTTTGAAGAAAAAAGACGGGCAGCAAAAACATGTTGAAAATGCCTCTCAATTTTTTATTTTTCTCAAGCGTTGGAGGGCTTTATATAGCCAACTTACAACAAAAAACTGCATAATTCAAAATTCAAAAACCTACAATATCAGTATTTTTAGTAGTCTGGACGACTATCATAAATGTCAGATCTAGAAGTTAATCCTGCTAATGACGCTTTGATGGATAGAAGGATTTTCTTACCTGTGATTGAAGATAGGCCTAATAATTAACCACCCCCCCCCCCAAAAAAAAAAACATGTCACTGTATCCCTTTCACACCCTAACTTCACGAAAGAAACTTTCAAACACCAAACCTTTCCTCAACTGTGTCTAATACACAATTAAAAGTTTTGTCGTCACATTTGGGTGTGTCAAAAGCAACTGGTCATATAGAATGAAGAGTGTATACATTTCTGTCAGCAAGAATCTCAAGTCATAGGAAAAAAACTTCTCTATACATCCCCAGTTTCCCATACAATTTGGTTGAGAGTTTTGCTTATGGTCAATTTGATCAATTTTATTGATAATTGGATAAAGAATTTTCATTTCTTAGATTAAAATTTAGACATTCAAATTATACCTTATAAAAATGAAAATATATCAAAAAAGTGACAGTGAAGGGAGTATAAATTTTCTCTAGGAGGAAACGAAGTCTTGCTAAAGCAATAAATAACATGCTTTCCTATAACCAAGCTAAGACTCTTGTTTCCAGGGCTACAACACAATTTACATGACCTAAAATTTCCATCAAAAACTTTGATTTGAGTTCTCACATCTACATAATGTGGTGTGTTTAACCAAGTAGTTCCTGAACTTGCCTTTGTATTAAATGGGGGTATAAAATGTCTCACTGTTTATACTTTATAGACAGATCCTATACTAAAAGCCTTTGTTATCTGTGATTATCTAAACCCTGTATATCAAGCTGCAATTAATAACAATTTATTTCTGAGATTTTAGATAAGAATTTTATCTGTAAGCAATTTGATATGCATATTTTGTGTTATCCAACTTTAGGGGAATGCATGAGAAATATTTTAAATTGGTGTCTCAGTCATGAAGGTCAAATTCAACTATTAGATCTGAAAGTCAGCCACTTTGACCATTACACTGAAGCTAGTTACTTTCCTCCATTGAATTTTCCTTGACAGAATATTTCAGTATAATGCTCGTGCTTCTGGTATGTGTAAGAATATCTTTAGATACTTGGACAATATTGAGGAAGTGTTAATCAAGACTAAATATGTCTTTCTGACTTCATTCTTTAATATGTCATTCCCCTACCAGAGCACACACAGGAAGACACAGAAGCATGCCAGGAAAGAAACCAAACGAAGAAAATGGATAGAAACAAACCAATGGAAGCTGAAGAGACAAGAATTCCTCTCCAAAGGTCTTTGAGTTCATGAAATCTGAATTCCACATGATGCACAGCCCCAGCAAAAGCAATCAAAGCTACAACATATAATGCATGAAGGCCCATAACAATGATGATCCACAGTGTCCCCATGTGGCACCGGTCATTCAGAGGCTTTTTTATCTGAATAACTACATCAGACAAACTCGTATTAATATCAAAAATCCTTTCTTACATAAACAACTTAGCAAATGAAGCTTATAATATTAATAGCAGGGATGACAGATAATTCATGTGCCGAAGTGACAATATGAAGAGCAGAATACACTAATCAAATAAGTGTTGAAAATCAAACTTTTTGCAATTTTTCAGCAATTTTTAATGCCGATTATCAAAATCAATTTGACTGAGCTAAAATCAACAAATTCTCATATGGTAATGAAAGTAAAAAATACTTGTTCACACACTTGCACAAAGTTTTGGCACGACTCAACTGAAAGATAAACTAACCAAATACTAAAACACAAAATTAAAATGCATAAAGTAGCTTAACTGCAAAAGTGTAGGCAAAAGACAAGTCATACTTCCACAACAACAACAACATACCCAGTGAAAGCAACTACTAAGTAAACAGTAACAACCTAGGGTAGAGTGTATGCAGACCCACTCTCGGTTCCAACAAATCAAAACAGTAATTAAAGGAAAAACATGACAGCTAATAACAAAGCAGTGCTTAGCAGATATGCAAGAAAATTGTAACAGCAGCAGCAAAGTGCGGTCACCTAAACACAGTAAACCACAAATGAAATCAGATACTAAAAGCTAAAGAGTAAATGTGTATGCTAATACTACGACCCACATGACGCTCTATACTCCCACCCATCCAAAGACATGAATAGGTAAGTAATAAGACAACTCTCAACACCAACTAATTTTCTACCTTATTCGCGTACCCTCCTATCTAAGGTCATGTCCTCAATACGCTAAAGATGTGGCATATCTTGGCTAATCACCTCTTCACAAAACTTCTTCAGCCTACCTCTGCCTCTCCTCAACCCCTATATCCAACCTCTCACACCTCCTTTTTGTGGCATCCGCACCTCTCCTCTTCACGTGTCCAAAACATCTCAGTCTCCCTTCCCTCATCTTGTCCACCAAGAAGCCACTTCCACTTCGTGTCAGATATCCTCATTCCTAATATGATTGCTCCTATATGCCCGCACATCCATCTCAATATCCTCATTTCTGCCACTTGCTTCTTCTGGACCTGGCAGTTCTTGACTAGACAACACATCGCCCCATGCACCAAAGTCTGTCTAAACACCACTATATAAAACTTACCTTTAAGTTAGGGTGGTACCTTCTTGTCACACAAGACACTAGATGCAAGCCTCCACTTCATCTATGCCGCACCAATACGGTGAGACATTATCATTGATCTCCCCATTTCCATGGAGCAAAAACCCTAGATACTTAAATATCTCTCTCTCTCTCTTAGGGATAACTTGAGTATCAAGTCTCACTTCCATGCTTGGCTCCTACGACCAGGGGCGGATCTATTCATAGCCGTGGGGGTGCCACAACACCCAATGATCTCCATTGATATTCTGTAAGACATGTATATATGTACATTATATTATATAAATATTAAACTTGCCACCCACAGCACAAATGGAGCGTATGTTGTCACTGGTGGCAAGTCAACTTGTTGTCCTCAAAGACGCAAATTCAATTCCGCATAGGTGCATTTTGAGTTATCCATTTATGCAACAATTTTATTTTGCAAAAAGGGGTTCTCGATATGTTTCAAACCAACATATATCACTGCAATTAAGAATCACCTTATCTATTAAGCCATGGCCAATGCATGATATTATGTACTTTACTATATTATATAATGTACATATGCTAACATGTTGTAAAACTTTTTAATTTTTTTTTGTTAACTTTTTTTTCCTTCATCTCAATTCACATGACACACTTTATTTTTTAGACTACCACAATTCCACAAAAGAATGCTACTTTTCTATATTAGAAACAATTTTAGTTTGTGATTTTCCTTTTGCCCTTAATGAGATAATTTATAGACAAACAAATGATTAAGGTTTGCTTAAAACCTTCTCCCTCCTCCAAAATTATCTTTTCTTTTGGTCAAAATTCTGAAAACATGACGCCGAGTTTTTCTTCCTCTTTGTTCTATTAAATAAAACATTTCAATGTATAAAAAGAAATAGAAAAAAAATTTAGCCACTTTTTATTAAGCATGTTACATAGAGCGTGAAGTATTAATAAACATAAATAATTATGCCATCATTAAGTGTATTTAGAATATGAAAATTCTGCGGGTGTAATTATAAAGGATATTGTTGGAAAAATTTTCCTTTGCGCCAAGTTGTCATTATCTTTTTTTTAATTCATTTAATTTGTCTTTATAAACTCAAAAGTTGAATAATCGAACTGAAGTCTGAGGTTATTAACAAGGTAAGAAAAAGGTTAAATATTTAATTGATTTAATAAACACGTTTATTTAAAAGGCGATACGACACCTATAGCCTTTAAATCTTGGATCAGCCCCTGCCAACATCACATCACTGAATTTACACTCCAAATAGGCAAATATCTTTTGTCTTGGTCCAACTCAGCTTGAACCATTTAGATTGTCGAATTTGTCTCAACACATCCAATCAATCGTTAACTCCGCCCGAGTCTCCTCAATTAAAACAATGTCATTTACAAATAACAATCACCAAGACATGCCGTATCAACTTTTATCCATCACCAAGACAAATAGAAACAGGTGCAATGCAGATCCTTGGTGCAACCCCATCTCGACTGGTAAGTGCTCTGAGTCACCTCCCATAATTAAGGGGTGGCAGAATAAGTAATTTATATGGGTACCCATTCAAATTACCCAACTTAAATGTTGGCATCCAACTCATTTAAAATGGGTAAAAAATGAGTCAAACTCATTTTACCCATAGTAGGTAGTTAAATGGGTAAAAGAGGCTCATTCATTAAAAAAAAAAAGGGGGGACACTAATATTTTTTTGAGGTCTTAAAAATGACATTAAACAACCTAGGCAACCACGCTAAACCCGCCCTTTTTGTGCTTTTTTGAAACTCTACCGGAATTCATCTAGTTCAGTGACTCTACCCTGACTCATCTTACACATAGCACCCTTAACCTCTTCAACCTTAAAACACCAACCGTAATCAAAATCTCGCTCTCCGAGTTCTCTATAACACCCAACACCATGTTTTTGACCCTTTCTGTGTTGAAGAGTTCATGAAAGTATGCTTTCCCTCTTCGTCAAATGTGGGCCTCTTCCACTAGTAGTACTTTACCGTCCTCATCTTTGATGTACTTCACTTGATCCAAGTCCCGAGGATTCCTTTCTCTCGCCTTGGCGAGCCTGTACAACTTCTTATCCTCTTCTTTGTCCCCTAGATCGACAAACAAGCGTTTGAAAGTTGTCGTTTTTGCCGTTATGACTGCTACTTCATGTCCTTTCTTTTTTTGACAAAGGTAACAAGGTTTTGTATAAATCTTCAGCACTAAGGCTGGGGTCCCATGCCACTTCGAGTCCTTTCTCACCACCTTATACCTTATCGTGTTTTTCCGACTCTCCACCTCAACTTTTCTCAACACTAACTTAGCATAGCAACTTTTTTGCTTTCATTATACCTTGTACATCTCTATTTCACCACCAATTTCTTTGATGGCCGCAAAAATAGTCCCTGGAAAAACATAACACCTCTCTGACTACTTTCCTATTGCAACTAGCTATCTTATCCCACATGTTATTTGCATCTCCACTACTTCCCCAAGCCTCCATCGACTCTAACTTCTCTCCCATCTCCAAGGCCATGTGGTCCTCCTTTTTTGGGAAGCATGAATTTTTTATCACGGACTCTTAAGCTTTAGCAAAATCCCGAAGTAACAGTCCTCCTCCTCCTTTCCTAAGCCAAAACCAAAACCTCCATCCACGCTGTCAAAACCACTAGTGATTGACCCAATATGACCATTGAAATCTC